>CM053625.1:241797573-241808155 GCA_028646595.1 Phalanger gymnotis
AGAGGCCACTCCTTTGCCCAGGGTCACATATCTGTTATAGGTACGAGGCAAGATCTGAACCTGGGTCTTCCTTGCTTCCTCCCATTCTACCACTCTATTCACTATAACATAATGCTTCTTGATTGTGTTTATACTTTATTTATAATAAAGCATCTGATTCTGTATAATAAAATGTAGCCTTAAAAGCTTTTCTCCAATAATGTGTCTCCTAGGCATACTGTTAAAATAAGATTCCTTGGTAGATGGAACCACCGAGTTTGTTCCGTTGATCTTCTATCAACACCAAAGGAGGCACAATACGGGGAGATATGTGCTCACCAAAGATGTTACCTGTCATGGAGGATATCTTGCACAGAATCCAAATGGAAGGGGATTCCCTATAGTTGCTGAGATCCTGCAGATGTTGCTGTTTATGGATGATATTGTGCTGATTGACTCAAACTCCAGAATATTACAGGACCTCCTCAATGAAATCCATGAATGCGCAAAAAAGACTGTCTTAGCAATCCACTTAGGAGAAAACAAGTAGATAAGGAATGGCTGTTGCCCAGAATAAGACAGGCAGATTGATGGGCAGTCCACTGAGTTAATCCATCAATATCTACCTTGGAGTGACACTAAATGAACAATGAACAAAGAGCTGGGAACAGAATTGAATAGGAAAAATAGATACATTTGGATCGAATTAGGAAAATGCCCAGGACTTTCAATAATCCTAAGGGATTCCCTAATATGAAAAAAAAAAATCAGCTTTTTAATGACAGTATTCCTCTGGGGATGCATCATAGAACACCACAATTTCCAAAGAACCAAAATTACAGGTGACCTGAAGAGCAATGGAGACTTCAAATAGGCATAAGTAAGCTATAAGTACTATCAACAATGATGTGTGCTAGAAATAATACTGGATTAGGAATCACAACGAACCTGCATCCAAATCCTGCTTCTAATATTTAGTACATTATGTGACCACAGGCATTCATTTAAACCCCTAGGCCTCAAATTTCTCCCCTTTAAAATGAAGATCGAATGAAATAATGTAGTATCAGCTATTATCATTATTACTGTATGTAAGAAGTGGCATAAAATGCATCATACAGGAAATTAGGTGGTAGGAAACAGTCATGTAATGAGAACAGAGGTAACAGATGGACTATCATCCCTTGTAACATTACCCATGGAATGTTGGGGAATATGGACAAGAATCAAGATTTGCATCCCTGCTAATAGTGCCTTCACTCAGAGATTACTTTCCATTTATATGGTACATACCTTGTATGTACACAGTTACTTAGAAGGGTGAGCTGCACAGGAAGAGGAAGTTAACTGCAGTAAGACAATCTCAGATCTACTCAAAGCATTAAACGACAGGAACAGTTCAGGTTCATAAAACATTTCACAGTTTATAAAGCATTATTAGTCTGAGGAGTGTTTTCCTCATTTTACAAAAGACCAAACTAAGAGAAATAATCATGGTTATTAAGTAGCAGGTCTAGAACTGGAACCCAAGTTGACCACCTCTTAATAGATTTTTAGCATGGAAAAATAATTTTACAATCCAAAGGAGAAAGAAAAAGGTTAAAGATAACTTACCAGACTTGGTAGTTTTTGGGCTGTTCCTCAATTATTGCAGTAATATAGTTCATTTCCTCACTTAAATCCTTTTGTAGAGACTTTAAGAGAACTCTCCGAAAATGCCTACAACAAAATGACAATCATCAAAAACTTCATTATTCAAAATGTTTTGTATAAACAATACAAAGCAAAATTTTAGATACTAAGATTATTTTAATAATTTTGCTCATGCTCTTCCTAGTGTGGAAGTATATTAAAAACTTCTTAGTTTCTCTAGAAATGCAAACAAATATTTTTCTAGCTTAAAAAGACCTTTCTACACTTGTCTTTTCATATGGGTTAGGTCAAGAACAAAAGGCATTTCTTAAGAATATGTAGTTAAGGAAGGAAATTAAACTTCTAATTAAGAGTATCCCTTGCCTAGTTTTAGATCCTTGCCTTTCCTATCTCCAGAAGTACTGGGCACATTTAAGAGCAGTGTCTACTTCTCCATTCAAAAAGGTTTAAAATACTGCTCAGGGGCAGGAAGTCTCTTAAGATTACATCAGGAGAATCCTGGAGGGAACTGGTCAAGAAAAGAACTGCACTGTGTTTTTCTGCTTGTTCAAGATTCTTATATATGTTATCTTAAATTGTCTTGGGCTAGAGAGGTATGTACAAGGGCATGGGGGAACTACCTCTCTAAGCTAGAAATACTTGGATATTAGATTAATGTTAAATTGTTTCTGGCAGATATGATACCATATTACATATTCCTCTCCTTCCCACCTTTTACAAGGTGTAACGCAAATAGCTTTCTTGCAGGACCTCACACAATACTCTACTTCTCATCTCTCTGCCTTTGAAATGACTATCCCATGTCTGGAATGAACTCCCATTTTACTTACCTATCTTAGAATCTCTTATTTCCTTCAAAATTTCGCTCAACTGCTATCTTGTACACGAAGCTTTTCCTGACTCCCTACCTACTAGTGCCCTCCTCCCTCAATTTAAATTGCTCTTATTTTGTATGTACTTAGACACACACACACACACACACCCCCACCCCTCTCCTGTAGAATGTAAGCTTCTAGAAGGGAAAACATTAAAAGATTCCCAAACTACAGAACACTCAACCAGAGTGCTACATTTTAAAACCTGTCATAATAAGGTTTTGTAGCTTTTTTCAAATTATGGGAATACATATAAGGTCAGAGATTCAGAGCTGGGACCTTAGAAGCTTTAATTCCACGCTCTCACCTTACAGATGAGGAAATAAAAGACTAAAGAAGTTAGTAGGCTAAAGAATTAGACAACATGCCACTATGACATATATAGTGAGCATGAGCCATTTAAACAAATAAAAATAATGTAATTGATTACTTACCACACAGTATAATTAGCTGCATTTAGCTCAATGGCATCTCCGGTTAATTTAAAAGCCCGTTCGCTTCTTTCATCACGTTGCAGAACAGCCCGGAAATAATCATAAACATCTCTAACTGGAAACAGAACAGTTAATACAGAGGAATTGCAAATAAACATCCTTCTACTTAAAGTCAGTACCATAACACCCCGTGCTGACTCTTATATAATAAATAGCTCTTATTCAAGTCCTCACACATGTATTTGTTCCATGGGCAAATACAAACAATACTTCTTAGTGGTTAACAAGGTTCTACTGGTTATGACAGAGCCACAGATGCAGATTTCACACAGGGCTCAAATCTGTCTTTGGATAGTGAAGTAAGGTTTAGCTAAGAGTAGTATTTCATCATTAACTGTCCAAGGTAGATAGGAATCTACTTCCGAATCTTTAAAAAGTAGAGGAACAGTTATTAAGAAAGTGAACTAAGTATCAATATGGTAGGTTTAAATTCACTCTCATTTGTATATACCTCAAATGATACTAGCCTGTGCTTAAAAGTATGTGAGCATACGTGATAATGGAGTAACGAAATACTAAAGAGTACAAAACAAAAATTCAGATCAAATAAAATATAAACTCATTCACATATTCAACTGTATAGTCCACACAGTAAACAAGAATAATAACATGAACTATATGATTGTTGTTTTGACAACTTAACTTTTTAAAGGCAGCAAAACAATCCATTTCTTGCATATGATAAATTTACAAACAACAGTAAATGCGATTAATGGCATTTGCTTATTTGTGGCTGTTATAAACCATCTGGCTTTCTAATTGGCCCACAAAAACTGAAACTTCAACTTGCCCACTAAATTTTCCTCCCTTATGAACCAATTACTAGACAAAAATAAACTTACATTTTTCACTATAAATTATCTGGACCACTGGATTTGGCCCATCATTCTGAGGCACCGGCTCTATATCAGCCCATTCTGGTCTGTCCCTGTAAATATACATTTTTTTCTTTTCAGTGCTTGAAGACAGACAGATAAGAGAAAGAAAAAGGACTACGGTGTTTATTATATTTAAAAATGATAAATATTATTCTCATAAAACATTAGTTCTTATAGATACCTTAACATAAATGCTATAAAATCCCACAGAACAAAAAACTTAAGTCATTTTGCTACTACTCATCGTAAGCCTTTACAGTATTATCAAATAAAGTTAGGATTCAAAATTATCTTTTTCACAAAATTAATAAAAAACATTTTTTACACAGAAAGGTCTTTGAATAGAACAGTAAGTCTTTACAACAAGTACACAAAGCTTCTAATTTAGAAATGAATCTACATGCCCCAGTCTGAGATCAGAAGTCACCAGATTTTCCTAATTCAAAAGACTCTTGTCTTCAGATACTGTTCTACTTCAGAGTCAGCATTTCTTCTTTGGAATAACAATTTACTAGGAATGTGACATTTTAAAGTCACAATACCACACAGCTTATTGCATGCTAGCTAATGTTATCCATCGAAGATACTACTATGTTTGGGGGAACTATCTATCCCATAAGAACAAATTTATCTTTACATACAGCTAAACTGTAACTACAAACTTTTTATGCTGATCCACAATGGTGGTGACATTGTAACTTTCTGATACACAGTCAATCCTGAAATTTTGCCCATCGTGTAAAAGGACTGGTGACAGGAATGGAATGGAAGGGAATAAGCATTTACTCAGCACCTACCATGTGCCAGGCACTGTGCTAGTGCTTTATAAACATTATCTCATTCGAATGAGGAGACAAGACATTAGCAGCACCTAAGTTAGTAAAAGATGTGAGACACAGGTCCTGGAACAACAACAAAAAATGGAAACACTTCCAGAAAAAGTGGTGTCTTTTAGTCTTCCTGGGGCAAAGATTATAGGTTTTACGGCAGTTGCAAAACAATTTATGCCTATTTCATAACATTTCTACGGATTTTTAATTATTTATAACATGCATGCAAAAATGCCAGAGCAGAACAGGGATTCCAGATCTCCTCTCCGGCATTCCAAGTTTGGTGCCTTGTCCTCCTCAGCAAGTTACTTTCTAGTTGAAAACAACTCTGACCCTTCTGGTATATTTAGGGGTCTGAGTGGCAAAGGTAAGTTGTGAATTATCATTTATGTCCTCTGCTATTCTGGATAGGCCTCCTTTTTCCACACCCTAGGACATTGTAAGGATCCCTTTCCTACCTGCCCCCAATCTGCTTTTCAGATCATTTAAATACAATTACCCAAAAAAGATGAAACAATCTATCCTAATTCTCTTTGCCAGGTGAATCGGAATTAAGTAACCTATATTCCCTTTATTTCTGAGAGGGGGTGGGGAAATAAAGAATAATAAACACTCAGTCACAAAGGACAAACCACAGAAGGCTCATTATATATAAAAGGGATTGTTTTTCTTTGTACAAAGGAACATTCACTTAGGGAAGAATTCGCTGTGGTGTTAAAACAAAAAACAGCAAACTTTTTTTTTAAGTGTTGCCGCTGTTTACTCTTTTCAGTTATGCTCTACCCCATTTGGGGTTTTCTTAGCAAAGATACTGGAATGGTTTGCCGTTTCCTTCTCCAGCTCATTTTATAGCTGAGGAAACTGAGGCAAACAGGGTGAAGTGACTAACCTAGGGTCACAATGCTAGTAGGTGTCCGAGGTTGGATATGAACTCAAGAAGTGAGTCTGACCTCCAGACCTAGTGCCTTCTTTTTTTAAAATAAGAGGTCTAAACATGTGAGGCTTGGGCCCAGGGGGCAGAAATGGGCCCAGTCAATATGAGATTCAACAGGGAGACAGATGTCGGCTGGACAAAAGGAAAAACTTAATTTGCTAACAATTAAAGGTTTTAAAAAGTGCCACATGTTTTGTCAGGAGGTAGTGAATTCTTAATCACAGGATGTCTACTAGTCCAATGTATTGTTTCTGCCCTCAAGGAACTTGCAATTCTACTCTAGCACAACTTTCCTTTCCATAAGTAGACCTTATTCTGTGATGTCGAAAATAGACTGAAGGCAGGTAGGAATGGGTATCCAAGAATCAGGAGGTCCGTCCTGAATAGCAGAGCGCGAGAACGGTACTCACCACTCTCGGCCCCCTAAGCCTATCAGAAGGAAGGATCAGAGTTTTTTTCAACTGGAAAGCAGCTTGGTGAGCAGGAAGAGGCACCAGGCAAACTTGGGGCGCACTCCCCACTGCGCCCCTCGAGAGTCAGGGCCGTGTTTCACGTCACCTCTCCTAACACTGGCAGAATGAAGAGCGGAAAGCCCAGGGTTCAAACACAGGCTCAGCCCCCTCCGGTGTGTGACCGCGCACTGGGAAGCTCCCTGCACGATGAAAACCCCAACAAATAGGGCACCACCGTTACTGAGCAGGGGAGGCCCCGGATCCTGACACTTAATGACAACCCAAGGAGCGGTGGCAGTGGTGGAGCTGGGGGGCGGCGGGCTCTCGGGATCCGAGTTAGAACCCACTTCCGCCACTTCATCACCTGCGGGCTCGGGGTAATTCCTGCCCTCCCGGGTGCACAATCAGAGAACAGGGCTGGACGGGCTCCGAGGTGCCTGACAACTCTAATCTCACCATCCTAAACTGGAGCCAGCGCCGGGGATGGGAGGGTTCCAGGAGAGTCCTTTAACTCCCCCCAAGCCCGAATGAGTGAGGAGTGTGGGAGCGCGCTGCAGGGGCCTCACGGCGCAGCGGCCCAGGCCAGGCGAGCCTGCGGGGCGCCGAGGCCGGGGATGACAGCAGGCGTGGGGCTGCGGTGGAGGTGGGGGGGACTTGAGGGATGGGGGGCTGCGGCAGGGCGGGAGGACGGCGTGGCTGGGACTGGGGGCAAGCGGCGTAGTGGGGGGCGGGGAGAACCACTGAGGACGGAGAGGGGACGTCCAGCAACCGCGGCTGGGAGGCAGTGAGGCAGGGGGCGGCGGTTCCGGGCTGGGGTGGGGGATCCGGCTGCGGGACTTGGCCCAAAGGCGTCTGGGAGCTACAGATAAGACACGCGCGGGGTCCGAGCCGAGGGGGAGGCCCGGAGGGAGCCGCGGCCCCGGCTTGTCCCCCGCCGCCCGGGAGATAAGCGAGCCCGAGGCGCCGGGGGGTGGGGATGGGGGCAGGCGGCCTTCTTGCGGGCTTCTCCTGCCGCCGCGAGGCCACTACCTGTACAGGACGTAGGTGGGCGAGTCGAGGCGCATCAGCCCGTAGTCCTCCGGAAAAGAGTCGCCTTCCACTTCCTCAGGCTCCGCAGCCGCCGCCGCCGCCTCGGTCTTGGGCTTCGGCCTGGGCTGCTCCGGCTCCCCGGCCGCCGACCCCTCCGCGACCATGTCGGCCTCCGCCGCCACCTGGGCGGCCGCCATCTCGCCTCGTCCGGGTGGCGGCAGCAGCCCTGCTCCTTACTCTATGCGCCTCCTTCCCTTCTTCCCCTTCCGGTCGCCTCGCCAACCATAGAGACGCGGGCGAGCGCAGCCCCGTTTGTCGGTCCAAATTCCTTCCACCCTCCAGGGAAAGCCGACCGAGGGGGGCGGGGGCCCGGGCGGGGGTCGGAGGCGGAAGGAAGGCGCGAAAGGGCAGCAGTTGCGAGTGCGCAAGCGCGGATGCTGCTATAGTTTCTCGACCTTGATGCCGAGGCGACCTCTCTCGCTTATCCCGTGAGGCTGGCGCGGGCCCGCTGCCTGTGTCTCTCCGTCATTCCCAGCCTTCCCTTCCCCGGACTCTGATGTAGCCCCTGCGATCCCTTTCCTGCCCATCCCCCCCATCCCAGGCGCTCCATCTCTGAGAATCCTTCGTTTCGCTCCAAACATTTCCCCAAAGACCGTCATAGTCTAAACCTAAGCATTTCTAGCCTGAACCCGGAGAGTCGTTGAGCAGCTTCAGTCGGTCCGACCCTTCATGACGCCCTTTGGGGTTTTCTCGGCAGATACTGGAGCAGTTTGTCATTTCCTTCTTCAGCTTGTTTGAAGATTAGGAACTGAGGCAAACAGGGTTAAGTGACTAGCCCAGGGTCACACTAGGAAGTGTCTGGGGTCCTATCTGAACTCTTGAAGATGAGTCTTCCTGGTTCCAAGTCCAGAACTCTACCTAGTTACCCTAAACCTAGAGACAGGAAACGTCCAAACTGACGGTTTGGCAACCTTCCCCTCCCCCCATGCCTCCCAGCGTCTCTCCCAAGTCAACTTGAGGTGACATTTAAAAGATCTTTGAACAAGGAGAGCATCAAAATATATTAAAATACACTTTTGAGTTCACATTCCAGAATAAGTTTGTTAGTCTTCCACCACAATAATTCAGGTCCTTCCCACACCCTTCTTCGTAAAAATGGAAAGGGTTTCCTCCCCACGATCAACATCTCAATCCCCTCTGGATGGAAGAGGGTAAGCTTAACTACTAGGCACTTCAGGGCTTACCTTCCTCATCAAATACAAATTCTTATGTTTGGCATTTAAAGCTCTTCATAGCCCAGCCCCTTTCTTTTATCCTTTTTTTAAAAAAAATTTTATCCATATGCTTTGTTTTTATATTACAATTACATTTTATTCCCAATCCAAGAGAGGTCTCTGGTAACAAACAATTAAGCAAAACTCACAGTACATCTACCTCATCTTAAAGTGAATGCAAATTTAGATTTATGTGAATAAAGTGACTAAAATGTCCCCACACTTTGGGAGATTCTATTGCTAGGCCAATATCCTAAGGAAGCCATTGATAAGAAGTCCCTATATACAACAAAGCAGGCCCTGTGGATTGCTTAGGGCTTAGTCAAACATCAAAGATGACAAGGTCATTCACTGCATGTTGTGGGACCACTACCAGGGGTCCTGACTTTCGTCTTCTGGTTGAACTTCAATGTCTTAGGAAGAGAGAGTGAGCCTGATACCTTTGTGCAACTCTACTTCATTTAAATCCAATTCACTAGAAAATCATCACCCTTTGGTCTTTGGAAACAAAGGTAAACAAGAGAAGAGACTCTCACACTACCCCTTTGCAGAAGTGGGTCACTAGTATTGTGTATTGAATATAGTTTCAATATTTTGATCAGTCATGATCAGTCCCCCTCTTTTTCTTTTTTTTGTCAAAATATTATTTACTATATGGATTGGCTCACTAGAAATAGAGAAGGGAAAATAGTAGAAACCGTGGTGACATAAAAAACAAAAGACATCAATAAAAACTTGATTTTTTGAAAAGTGGACCTAACAGTCTGTGTGGGATGAAAGACCCTCGCCAATTAAATTTATAATAAGGAGCCATCTCAGGATGGGAACAGAAATAAATTTTATTCAGTTCCCTAGAATTGGACCTCCTCTGCTAGCACAGAGCAGAATCAGCAAAGGAGGCACTTTACAAGAGGCAAAACATCCATAATTATACCTAACACAAGAGAATTCCCACCCACCTCTGACCCTTCTCACCATTGGCTGGAAGGTGGGCTTACAATCTGAGCACAAAAGCTAGACAAAGAACCAGGAAATTGAGGCACAGAAACTCCAATTCCCATTCCCTTAGTTAATGATTACAACTGAGGTGATGAGAATAGGATAAGGGGAGGGGGAGACCCTCTCCATTCTTTACAGTAGAGGTTGTTATGAACCTGTTCTTACTGAGCAAATCTTTAAACCAGAACCAGAAGAAAGAACAAAAAGTTTCAGGGTAAACTTTCCCAGAGGCTGAGCCATCAGACTCTCACAGCCTCAGAATTTTTTTTTTCACTTCCCTATTTCTTGATTTTTAAACATTTCTTAGTATAGATATAGATATATATCTATGTATCTTCCCTGTGAAGTCTTCACATTTTATTTACCTCACACACAGTCTATATCTATAGTATCTTGTTCCTATTTAAAGAATTTTTAAAAACTGATAGAAATCTATTTTCTTTCCCTTTCATCTCCCAACTGTGAGAAATGTGGTTTTGGGGATCATTGGACTTCCTAGGCAGGGCCAAAGTCCTGAGGAAGAACCCTGTGATAATCCCTAGGGAAGGCTATACAGACCACAGGACTTCCAGAGGAAGACCAAGCAGTAGCCCCTCTTACTCTGTGGGGATCACAGGGCCTCCTAGGGGGTCAGACCCTAGCCCCTTAGGACAGCTGTAAGATCACAATGCTCCCTGAGACAGGGCCAGAAGTACCAAGTGATGTCCCCTTAAGAAGGCTGTGCAGACCACAGGGTTCCTCAAGGGAATCCTGAGTGGTAGCTTTTTTAACACCACAGCAGGGATCACAGGACACCCCAAGGCAAGAACCACGAGCAAGTCTGGGACAAGCATCCACTGCCCATTGCTTCCCTACACTTGACCTTAGGAAATCCCATATGATTTACCCATTCTTACCCAAAGAACTCAGAACCAGAAAGCATTTTATTACACTCCTCCAGAGAGCAGATATAGTGCTTACTGTAAGACTCACACATTGATGTGGCTGCAGGAGCAGGAGTAACCATTCTCTCCACTCTGGCTAGAGTTATGGTTAGTTTACAATCTTTATTTTTTACATAGTTTTCCTAGGTTATACAGTTTATATAGATAGGATAATAAGGATACAGAAGCACAAGTGAAGTTAATTAGATTTTCCTTGTCTTAGTTTAGGATTAAACTACATTCTTTTACTTCCCCTACTTTC
>CM053625.1:241808255-241819014 GCA_028646595.1 Phalanger gymnotis
AGGCATTTTATTACACTCCTCCAGAAAGCAGGTATAGTACTTACTGTAAGACTCACACATTGATGTGGCTGCAGGAGGAGGAGTAACCATTCTCTCCACTCTGGCTAGAGTTATGGTTAGTTTACAATCTTTATTTTTTACATAGTTTTCCTAGGTTATACAGTTTATATAGATAGGATAATAAGGATACAGAAGCACAAGTGAAGTTAATTAGATTTTCCTTGTCTTAGTTTAGGATTAAACTACATTCTTTTACTTCCCCTACTTTCCCTCTTTAACATATGCAAATTATGCAAATCAGTAGGCCTGGATTCTTGACCCCTAGATAAGCTTGAACTGGTTCAAGCTGTTTGGCCTCTCTAATTCCCCTGACTGCCTTCTCAAAAAACATTTGCATGCATACAAGCTTCTGACCTCTCACCTGACTGACCTTGAGGCCTGGTTTCTGCTAAAGCTGGAGTGAGGGAGGGGAAGAGAGTACACCTTTAGTTCTGTGAAAACAAAACTCCTCCTCCCATTTCTTACACAACCCGTTGAAGAAAAGAAAAAATAAATTCCATAGAAAAAATATGCATAATTAAGCAAAGCAAATTCCTTGTTTGGCTGTATACAAAAAATATATATTTTTTGCATTCCAAATATATCACCTCTCAGGAAGTCAATAATATGTTTCATCACTGGTCATTACAGTTGGTCATTATATTGATCAAAGTTATAGCTTTCAAAGATTTTTTTTTTGTTTTTTGGTAGTGTTATTACATAAATTGCTCTACTGGTTCTGCTTATTTCATTCTGCATCAATTCATGTATTTCCATTTATCACCATTTTTTATAGCACAGGAATATTACATCCCATTCATATACCACAACACATCTGGCCATTTCCAAATTACTGGACCAACCTTTAATTTTTTGTTACCACAAAAAGAGCTGCTATAAATATTTTTGTATGTATAGGACCTTTTCCCATTTTTTTGGTCTCTTTTGGGTAGAGGTTTATTTAGCAGTGGTATAGCTGGGTCAAATGGCATGCATTGTTAAGTAACTTTTTTTGAACAATTCTAAATTATTTTTCAGAATGGTTGTAGTCATTTGCAAGTCAACCAACAATTCATCAATGTGACTGTTTTCCAAAAGCACCTCCAATATTTATCATTTTTCTTTTTTATTATCTTTGCCAATCCAATGGGTATAAGGTAGGCTATCATAATTGCTTTAATTGGCATTTTTCTAATTAGCGGTGATTTGGAGCATTTTTTCATATGGTTATACTAAATTATTTAAATTGAGGAATCTTATAAATTTGGATCAGTTCCATATACATCTAGGAAAAGAGACCATCATAAGAGAAACTTGCTGTAAAAATTTTTTTTCCAATTGTTTCCCTGATCTTAGTTTTGCAATGTTTGCTTAACAACTTTTTAATTTTATGTAATAAAAATTATTTATTTTATCCTTTCTCTTGCTTTGTGGACATGAACTTTTTTTCATATCCATAGATCTGATAGATATTTTTTCCCATATTTCTCTGATTTGTTTATGACGTGACTTTTTATATGTAGATCACATATCCATTTGGAGCTTATCTTGGTATAATATGTGAAATGTTCATCTGAATCTCTTATACTCTTGTTCAGTTTTTCTAGACATTTTTGCCAAATAATGAGTCATTATCTCAGTAGCTATGGGTTTTTTTTTGTTTATTAAATACGAGAGTACTAGATTAATTTTCTGTTTCACTGAATGATGTTCTTTACTTTTTCTTTTTTTAACCCTGTACCAAATTATTTTAATAATTACTATGTTATAGTATAAATTGAGATCTGGCATGGCTAAGACCACTTGGTTCCCATTTTAATTATTTGCCTTCAGATTCTTGACCTTTTGTTCCTTCAAATGAATTTTGTTATATTCTTTTCAAGTTATATCTGTAGTTAAGGTGGGACTCTTTGCTGTTCTTCTCTTAAGTGCCATCAAAGATTCTGGCCTTTGTTTGAAGGGGGCAGATAAAATGGGATCTTTTTGTCTCGGAGTGTTTCTAGCCCTAAGACAATGTAATGGTAATCAGGGCAGGCCTTTTGGTTGTCTTCTCCTTTGGAATGCTGAGGTAGTTAAGCACCTTTGATGAATCTTGCCTTTCAAATGTAATGGCCAGCAAAATGGGACTTTTCACTGTGCTTTGTTTGAGTGCTTCTCAGCCCTGAGGTAATCAAGTGCCCCAGGGCCCTGAGGCAGTTAGATAAGATCCAAGGTTGGTGTTTGACTTTTGGGGCTCTCACTCACTGGAAGAGTGACTGGGCAAGCCTTTGTAACTGCCCCCAGCTTTGCTAACCCAGACTCATTGGTTCTTTGGTAACTATGAATTGTGATTTGAATCAGACAAGGTCTGTCTGTTGATGATTGTAATTTCTATTTGTATTTGTTCTGAAGTTCAGGTTGCTGGCTTTTCCTCCTGAACTAAGTGAGTCATATATACGTATGTGTGATTAAAGTGAGATTGTTAACCTCTTAAAGTTACTTTCCTTAGAAAAGCAGATCAAAGAACCTGTGCTGACAGCTCTTGTTGCTGGTCTTGTTGGGTCTTACACCCCACACCAGCTGCTAGCCAAATTGTTGCTATGGCATTGAATAAGCAGATTTATTTAGGTAGTATTATCATTTTTTATTGTTTTCACTTGTCCTATTCATGAGCAATTAATATTTTTCCAATCCTTATTTCTGTAAACAGAGGGTAGTTGTATTTGTATAGTTTTCATGTTTATATTAAAAGGATTACTCCCAAGTATTTTATACATTTTGTAATAATTTTAAATGGAATTTACTTTCTATCTCTTTCTGCTGGGTTTTGTTGGTATTATATAGAAATACTGATTTGTGTGGATTTATTTTATATCCTGTAAGTTTGCCGACATAATTCATTCACTCATTTACTTTTTTAGATGAATCTTTAGGCTTCTTTAAGTATGCTATTCTATCATCTGCAACAAAAGTGATAATTTTATTTCTTCTTTACTTATGCTTATTTCCTCGGTTCAGTATCAGATAGAAGTGCTTATTCTGGACATCCTTGTTTCATCCTTGATTTTATTGAAAAGTATTCTAGCATCTTCATTGCTTATCATGTTAGCTCTTGGTTTTAGATATATGCTATTTATAATTTTAAGGAAAGTTTCATTTATTCCTAAATAATCAAGAGGATTATGTACTTATATGCTATATATATGAATATACAATATGTCAGTAGTATATATTCTATATTCTATAATCAGGAGGACAAAAAGGAACAGGGAATATGTTTTAATGTTCATTCAGAAATCAAGTTCCTTGTTCTGTTGCTCTGGGTTTACTTCTCTACTTCGTGAAGTTGTATGCTTCTGAGAAACATTTTTCCTTTGAAATTCTAAGTCAAATGGGGTCTGTGCTAACCACGGTCCACAAATTATCCAGTTTGGGCCACCTGCACTGAGAGCCATGATTTATGTAAAATCATTACCTTGGACTTTCCCATTTCAGTGTCAGTTGTTAACAGTTCCTGGGGTGGATCTTTCCACCTTGTTCCTAGGACAGATTCATAGAGTTCCAAGTTATACAGTGCCACTGATGAAAGTTCCTTAGGCAATTTTGTTCAAATCTACTGGTGATACAACAAATTTAGTAGGGCCTGACGAAACCTAATTACATTGACCTTCCCAAACTTTAGTTCATTAGGTGAAAGCCTGTGCAAATCTTACGGAGTTAACCAAAGAGCATCAAATTAGGCTACCTGCAACTCATCTAAAATTATGAAGAGTTTTAATTTTTATGTTCCATTTATTTGTTTCACCCTACCCGAACTCTCTTCTTGATATGGACAATGCTATCTATAGGCTAGTTGAAGAATCTTAAAAAATATATCCTTGAGGATCTGACTTGTAAAATGAGTCCTTCAACTGCTTGACATTAACAGATAAAAACTTTGAACTGGAAAAAACATAATCTAAAAGTTCTTTATATCTTTTATATCACTTCTCCATGTAAAGATGCAATCCGACTTGAAAGATTACAGACAATTACTAAAACACATCCAAAACCTGCATATTTAGGCATTGGTATAAAATTCATCTGTGGACTTTCAAATGACCTAAAGGAAGTTCAGTCATTCCTCTTTGCCTTCAAGATAAAATGCAAATTATATTGTTTAGGACAATTTTCTTTTCTTGGCCTTTTGTTGTTGTTTTCACCGACACAACAGAAGAAATGATAAGGCTTCTATTATAGTAGAAACTATCTTGAGTCCTCTAAGTATATTCTTTACCATTTGAAAAAATATCTGGAAGCCAAACCACTTTTATCTTAGCCTCAAGGAGAAATAATCTGATCTGGTTGCCTTTCTCAAAGTTGGTTTATTACTCAATAGCTAGAGCTTTTTGCCTCTTTATCACTTTCTCTCTTTGAGAATATGTTTCTGTGAGACCATAAGGACATAGTCTTATACATGGACATAAGTCTATTAAGCCAATGAGCAAGGAGCTGACAAGTTTAAGAACTGATTGCCCTAGTTGCCTAGGTTAGGGGGTTAAGACAAGTTAAAATAGCAGAAATAAAAGCAATAGGTCTTTTATACCTTCATCCCATAGTAGCCTAGACTTGCCTGATGATTATAACAATAAGATTCATTATACGACCTTTGCAGTTCACCTATCTTGGTGAGAGAAATTTGCTATAAAAGGAGGAGGGACCTGTTTATAACAATATCTTTTTTTTTTCTATTGTTTTTTTTTCTGAAGGGGGAGGGCAGGGCAATTGGGGTTAAGTGACTTGCCCAGGGTCACACAGCTAGTAAGTGTGTCAAGTGTTTGAGGCCGGATTTAAACTCAGGTCCTACTGACTCCAAGGTTCTACTCACTGTGCCACCTAGCTACCTCTGTTTATAACAATATCAAGACCATTCTTCAGACCCGAGCCTAAAGGTGCAGAGAGACCTATAATAAGTATAACAGGACAAAACCCCCTCACTTCTTTTTGACTTCTGTTTGATGTAAAAGACATAAATACCTTTTTGGAAATGCTGAAATGCCAATCATGCAATGACTGCTAGCTGGGAGATGGATAGAGAGCCAGGCCTGGAGTCAGGAAGACTTGAATTCAAATGTGACTTCAGACACTTACTAGATATATGACCCTGGGCAAGTCACTTAATTAACCCTGTTTGCCTCCATTTCCTCCTCTGTAAAATGAGGAGAAAGAAATAGCCAACACTCTAACTATCTTTGCCAAGAAAACCCCAAATGGGGCCATGAAGAGTTGAACATGACTGAACAACAACAAATTACGCAACAGAATTCCATATTATTGACAGGGTGTCAGAGTCAGGTTCATGGTCTACCAGGTGGGAAACTACTCTCCTGTCTAGAAAAGAAATCTCACGGTACAAAACTGAGTCAGGAGATTCATTTCTTCTATATGATGGTTTCCCAGAATCACAATACAAGAAACTATAAGCACAATACTAACATAAAACATCGTGGATTCAGTGCAGACATACAACTTATTTCCAGTCTAAGAACATTAATCCAGAACGCATTTCTCCATTATCTCATGTGGGAAAACCATTCCATTCATCTGCCAATTTTGTATTCAGAGACTAGTATAGAGTGCCTGAAAGTGTGGCAGTGGTAGTTACCATCCAGAGTACAGGTCAACTATACCTGAGTAATAATTTTCCTCAACTAATTTATCAACCCATATAAATCAGAATTTCGAGTTGCTCAATTTTAAATCATGCTATAGGATTTCAGTTACTTTTCCACATCTACAAGAATAAAAAAAATCTATGAAATAAAGTTTGGGAATCATGAGAAATCTCAAAATTAATTTTTAACTTCCCAAGGAAGAAACAAGAACCTCTCCAAATGGAGTTCACAACTTTACAGGTGTGGAGATCTTCCCATTTTCCTCTTCTCACAATGAGATCTAAAATTTCCCTAAACTTTCTGTAATACTTTACTAAATCCTAGCCTTTTCCTTTGGCTCATGCTGAATATCATGATATCTGGCAAAGACGAGAGGCTTGTACTGTGCCAACATGGGTGAAAAATGACTAGTTCTATATGCTTGCCATTACAGAATAAAAATTGAGTTGCAATTAAAAATTTTTTTTTCTATTTCTAATACCTTTCATTGCCTTTTGATTGAGTTTCAGGTCTGTACTACCAGAGTAAATTCTTTCTAGTTTCTTTTAAGTGTCTCTGTCTTTTTAGTGACTCTAATTCCAGAGTAAACCTTGAAAATGACATTATTGCACTTCTCAAAATATAATATTCACTTTCTTTCTCATACTGTCATTTTCTCAATCCCTCGCCCTCTTCTCCATTTCCAAATCATGGCTCAAACCATCTTCGGAACTAGTTTTCTTACACCACAGAATTTCTTACTCCTAAGTGCTAGATGGACAGTTGTCAGAGCAGGGGAACTGGGAGAGTCTGAGCTAGCACAGTCTCATCTAAGTCAAGAATTGGCACATGGGTTTCCTTCTGTTGAAGTCCTTGGCTAGCCACTGCTGATTGATGAATAATGAGACAGAGACAGGGAACCAGCAGCCTCATTCCCTCAGTGACATACACTCTACCAGCAAGAGGATAGAAATGTGTATCCTTTTCAAAACAGGTGATGGATAGCACAGTACCTGGCACATAGTAAACCATTAAAATGTTTCTTGATTGATAAAAATAAAATGAAACTTAAAGTTCATTTAGTCCAATTGTTGCTCTTTGTAGATTATGAAAATGAGGCCCAGGAAGAGAGAGATCACAGTTCTATTTAGTAGGATAGGAGGTTATATTGGGGTGGACCACATTCATCTATAGATCTATAGATCACCCTTTAGCCTGGCCGTTGACTATCTGCTATACTTAATTTTGTCATTCTGAGCTCCAAAGGAATCTAGGTACATGAATGAAGTTTCTTATTAAAGAATAAAATTGAAACCTCTTTCTCATTAATTAGCTCAAGCCTTCACCTAATTATATAACGAACTAAATAAAACTCTCCCAATAGTAATTTTATTCTACATTAAATAAATATGAAAATGTTCAATATCTATTTGTATTTTGAAATAATTTGACCTTTTTACAAAAGGAGAGAGCAGTTGTACTCTGAATCAATAGAGTACACTGATAAAATCACAAATCACTAAAGTTTGATTAATATTGGAACTACTTTTAGTTTCCTGTCATAAGACCACCTTAGTTAAAATGAAATTTAAAAAATTTATTACTATGTTCTCCTTGCCAGAATTTTATTATTTTTGCATCCATATTCATTAATGATATTGGTATGTAGTTCTTTTTCTCTGCTTTATCATTCTTTGATTTAGGGGTCAGATACTGAGTAGAATGCTATTTCTTTCTACTTTTGAAAGCAAATTATACAGTATAGGGATTATTTGTTCCTTAAAGGTTTGTTGTAGGCAATGGTGCACCAAGGATACTGAGAAGGAGTGGTCAGATAAGAAAGAGGAGAATCAAGAGAGGGCATCATCAAAAAACCAATAGAGAAGAGAGTAATCAATAGGAGAAGGAAGTCAATAAATAGTACCTAATGCTAGAGTTCAAGCAGAATGAAATTTGGAAAAAAAAGCCCTCAGATTTGACAATTAGGAGGTCACCAGTGATTTTGGAAAGGTCAGTTTCAGTTGAATAAAGGCATTGGGAGCAGAATTGAGTGAGAAATTTGCAGAATTAAGTGAGAAAAGGGTTTTCAAAGATGCAAAATGAGAAAAGAGGGAATCTATGGTAAATGATTTCTAGTTTCTTTCTCTTTCTTTTTTTAACCAGGATTTTAATAATTTTTTTTTCCAATTACATGCAAAAGCAATTAACATGTCTTTTAAAATTTTGAGTTCCAAACTCTCTACCTCCCTCTTTTCCCCCCTCCCCAATAAGGCAAGTGATTCGATACAGACTATATATAGGCAGTCATACAAAATATATTTCTATATTAGCCATGCTGTTAAAGAAAACATAGACCAAGAAAAACAAAGTAAACAAAGTATGCTTCTATCTGCTTTCAGACTCCATCGGTTCTTTCTCTGGAGGTGGATAGCATTTTTCATCATAAGTTCTTTGGTATGCAGAGTGTTGTAGCTCTCTGGGCATAGTTCCAATTTGCTCTCCAGAAGGGTTGAATCGGTTCACGATACTACCAATGGTGCATTGTCATGTCATGCTCAGTTGTTTCAGTTAAGTTTTCATGACCCTGTTTGGGATTTTCTTGGCAAAGATACTGGAGCTCATTTTATAAATGAGGCAAAGAGAGTTGTCCAGGGTCATACAGCAAGTGTCTGAGGCTGGATTTAAGTCAGGCTTTCCTGACTCCAGGGCCAGCGCTCTATGTACTGCACCACACATCCCCTCCAACATTTGTCATTTTCCTTTTCTGTCATATTTGCCAATCTGATAGGTGTGAGATGGTATCTCAGAGTTGTTTTACTTCACATTTCTCTAATCAACAGTGATTTGGACCATTTTTGTATGATTATTGATAGCTCTTTCTTCTGAAAACTTCTATTTATAATATATTAGTTGTGGAATGATTGGTATTCTTATAGATTTGACTCAGTTTTCTATGTATTTTCTCACTGTAAGAAATAGAGGAAGGAGTTCTGTTTCTACAGAAGTGATATGTACACACACTCTCAGCCTCGTAGGAAACATAACAGGATGGAAGTCAGAAGTAACTAGTTCCAACCAGAGCTTTGTTCCAGTCAGGTAAAAGGTCAGAAACTTGTATGTAATCTTTAACGAGATGTTTAATATTAACCAACAGATCTCCAAGGTGGAGCAAGCTAATTTGAATGCACATGAAATGCATGACACAGGAGGGGGAACACATCTAGGAAAAAAAACATGGAATAGGCGGTTCATGAAGTTGTATCCAGCCAATGGGGAACAAGGAGGGGCCTGGAGGTTGAGAATGGTAATTAAAAGCTGGCTATGCTCAGACCTTAGTGTGCTCTTTGCATAGAGCACTCACTCTTGCAACAGTATAATAAACTGTTTTCCTGGCTTTATTAGTTAAGGCCTTATTCCTTTGTGAGAATGTTTCTCACATTCAATAAAGTATTATGTCTAAAAACATAACCTTGTATCAACTCTCTGATAGTTATTTTTTGTTCTATTATTTCTAGCATAAAGGTCATACTACCTGAAAAAGAAAACAGAAGCAAATTTAGTCCTTGACCTAATCATTACTGAGCAATTCATCTTTTAGCTTCTATATAGGCCTTTAATGGTTAGAGTAATAATTTTATTAGGCTAGCTATGGGCTGTAAGGGCTTGTCATGAATGGAATACCTAAATTCATCAGCTAGTAGGCAGCCTATTGGTAATAAACCCCTCTGTACTTAGCTGGGTTGGACAGAAGATTCAGTCTAACCCTGAGGCTGTATTCAATGATTTTCCAATAGGGCTGAACCTGCTCAAACTTATATTCCTCTGGTATAGTCTTTGGGAATACAGATCAGCATAAGCTGCACAATACATTTCCAATGAAGACTTACATGCATAGAATGACCTGAAGTTTTATCATTCAGGAATTCTACAGGGAGACAGCTAGGTTTTTCTACTACCAAAATGGAGCACCAAATCAACCAGTTTTGATGCTGACAGATATGCATGATAAAGGAAAACGTGGGCTACGTGGTGAACCTGTTTAGCTTACCTTTTGTTCTGGCCCAAATTCTTTTGCCTGCTAGGCCGGAAAAGATCTTGAGAATGTCTAACCCTAAATGACAGCCATGCCTATAGGTCAGCCTAAGTGGCCTGTTTGGTATTCCTCACATAACAGGTCACCTCTCAGCTTTGTGTCTTTATATAACTTGTTCCTCATACCTGGGATGCACCCTTACTTCATCCCTGCTTTCTTCCAATCTTAGCTTTTTTTTATTTTTTACTATTTTATTTAGGAAGCCCTTCTTGTTTTTCTTAGTTGTTGAGGTCTCTCTCCCATCCCTTGGAAATTCTCTTTTTTGTATGTATTTTATATTGACTTATAAGTCTACATGTGTAATGATAAGCAGCATGGGACTTTTTTGTTTTTTTTTGCTTTGGAGTGCTTCTCAGGCAGTAAGGCAAACAAGTGCCTGAAGGGTCTTGACTTTCTTTGAATCAAGCAAGTCAAATAGGACTTTTTATTGTCTTTTGTTTTGGGGGCGGAGCCAAGATGGCGGCTGGAAAGCAGTGACTGGCGTGAGCTCCCTACCAAGTCCCTCCAAAAACCTATAAAACAATGGCTCTGAACCAATTCTAGAACTGCAGAACCCACAAAGTGGCAGAGGTCTGGATGGTCTCTGGGTAAGGTCTGTCCCGCACAGAGCTCCCAGCTCCCAGCTGAGCTGAGCAGAGCCCAGCGTGTGCGGTGGGGACCGACCAGACCAGGAGTCGAGCGGAGAGTGCCCTAGCATCCTGAATTACTGAGCTGTGGCATTTACCAGACCTCACAACCCACAAACATCAAAGACAACAGAGAAGGTTAGTGGGAAAAGCTACGGGGATTGAGTTTGCGGGTTCGGCACCACCCCTAGGGCAGCGGAGGTGGGGCAGCTTTAGAACTACAGCTGCAGTTGCTTCTGGCCCCAGGCTCACCTGGTGGGAGGAATTAAGTGGCTGATCAGAGCAGAAGTGAAGAGCCTGCTGAAGATTTAAGCTCAGTCTGGGTAGGGAGTTCTTGGGGAAGAAGGAGTGCTGGTGAGGCAGCGCATCTGCCCAAGCATGGAACATAG
>CM053625.1:241819514-241835720 GCA_028646595.1 Phalanger gymnotis
TTGTGTGATCTCTTTGGGATACAACCTTAGAAGTAGTATTGCTGGGTCAAAGGGTATGAACATTTTTATAGCCCTTTGGGCATAGTTCCAAATTGCTCTCCAGAATGGCTGGATCAGTTCACAACTCCACCAGCAATGTAACAATGTTCCAATGTTCCAATTTTCCCACATCCTCTCCAGCATTTATCATTTTCCTGTTTGTCATTTTAGCCAATATGACAGGAGAGATGCGGTACCTAAGAGTTGTTTTGATTTGCATTTCTCTAATCAGTAGTGATTTCAAGCATTTTTTCATTTGCCTATAGATATCTTTAATTTCTTCCTCTGAAAACTGCCTATTCATATCCTTTGACCGTTTCTCAATTGAGGAATGACTTGTACTCCTATAAATTTGGCTCAGTTCCATGTATATTTTAGAGATGAAGCCTTTATCAGAGACACTAGTTGTAAAGATTTTCTCCCAATTTTCTGCTTCCCTCCTAATCTTTGTTACATTGTCCTTTTTTACACAAAAACATTTCAATTTAACATAATCAAAATTATCTATTTTGCATTTTGTAATGTTCTTTATCTCTTGTTGTATCATGAATTCTTCCCTTTTCCATAAATCTGATAGGTAAACTATTCCTTGCTCTCCCAAATTGCTTATAGTATCAGCCTTTATTCCTAAATCATGAACCCATTTTGACTTTATTTTGGTATATGGCATAAGATATTGGTCTATGCCCAGTTTCTGCCTTACCATTTTCCAGTTTTCCCAGCAGTTTTTGTGAAATAGTGAATTGTTAGCCCAGAAGCTGGCCTCTTTGGGTTTATCAAAGAGTAGATTGCTGTAGTCATTGGCCACTGCATCTTGTGTACCTATCCTATTCCACTGATCCACCACTCTATTTCTTAGCCAGTATGAGGTAGTTTTCATGACTGTGGAGCAATCATTTTTAACTCTCCATAGTGAGTAAAGACATGAATAAAAGTGGTTTCACTCAGTCTGTGTCTATACAAGGTCTCCATAAAAATCATCACTGAAGGAATGCACCTTAAAAAACTCAGTAGAGACATTCTTAAGACTATTGGTTGAGTTAAAGTTAGTTGCAGGTGATAACAGAGAATTGGGGGATAGGGGAAAGGAAAGACAATGAGCCTAGGTCTTGCTTTCTCTCCAGGGCTTGGGAAGTATGGCTGTTCATGGGTCCAGTCCACTAATGATTGGCGCAAGAGTTTTGAAGTGCTCTGTTTCTGACCTAAGCTGGTTCACCCTTCCTTTTGCAGTCTGATGGCCTCTAGCTCCTGGGGGCTCACTGTTTAGTGTCAGACTTGTGTATATCTCATTGGCTTAGCCTATTGCAGCTTAGGATTCCAAGGCTCAAAAGATACATCAGCCTCGGTCTCCCCAATATCAGAAATTACATACCACTATGCCTGGTCAAAATTATTCAATGAACAGAAATGTTTAGCAGAAAAAAAGAGCACCAGCCCTGGAGTCAGGACCTGAGTTCAAATCCAACCTCATACACTTGACACACTAGTTGTGTGACCTTGGGCAAGTCACTTAACCCTAATTGCCTTGCCTTCACTCCTCCAAAAAAAAGGATAGAAATGTAATCCTTCCTCCAGGTCTTCTACAAATTCAGATATACTACTAAGATCTCTTCTGTATTAGATCATTTATCCAAAGAAAGCTAATCTGTTTTCAGATAAGCAGGTCTTTCCCGTAGCTGTTTTCATTATTAAAGTTGCCTTTTGCCTTTCTTCCTACTTCCCATTTGTTTATTTCTTTACTTTTCCTAGCCTCTTTTTCCTTACCTCTTACTTAGTTGTTTCCAACCTTGATAGGCTAAAGGAGCATCAGCTATTATCATTCCCATTCACTTTCTTTCCTGATCTCTTCGTAGGCTTCTGCCATTGGTGTTTTTTCCCTCTGAACTCAGAGGTTTCCTTCGAGATTGCTTTCCTTTGGTTATGTTATGGGTTCAGCGATTTGACTCCCCATGAACTGAATAAGGTCATGATGATATGAACCCTTCTTCCTTCCAAGCTAGCCTAGCCCTTTTCTCACTGCTTAAAGAAATACCTTTTAACTTCTCAGTTGGACCCTCTGATATTGGGCTCCCAGGAACTTTCTTAATTTGTTTCAAAACACAAGCGTGCCAGAAGTGAGCAGCAACAACATGGTGGTATGTATGGTCCTGTATGTGTTCTCCCAACTTCTAAAATACAAGCAATGGTGTTTTCTTTTCTCATGATTTAGAGACAGTTGGAGCGAATCAGCTGCTACTAATTGATTACTCTTTCTTTTTCTTAAAAATCAATATAAGCTTAATTCTGAGGTGATTATATGATTGAATATGGATAAAATATATTCTAATACAGGGCTGTCCAGCCTTAGGTTTTTATTGAAACAGTAGACAATATATTTTGATTTGCCATTTTAGTTAGAGCTCTACAGTAGCTCAGCTTCTCCTACTAAAGCATTTATGTAAATTTCTATGCTTGTAGGCGGGCCACATAAAATCACATTGCAGTCCGTATTTTGGACAGCCCTGTTCTAATATGTATTTCTGCCTTCATAATCTGTTGCTTGTTCCTTTGCAGACTATAAAATTAAGCACTTTTTTCCAAAAGGAAGGTTTGCACCTAATTGAGCTAAGATACCTGTTTCTGCATTTTGAAATTTTAACTTTTAATGTCAGACATTTAGTATTTGTGATTCTGATAATAAGGCAAAGAAGCAGATTTGCATGAAGGACTTTAATACTACTGTGCTCCATTAATTTTCATTAACATCTTTCAATTTTCTAGGGCATGACACTGCATAAAAAGGCAGCTGAAGATAGACTTGCTAGTACAGGTTCAGGGCAGTCGTTCCTGGCCAGGCAAAGGCAGGCAACAAGCGCAAGAAGGTCTTACCCTGGCCATGTCCAGCCAGCCACAGCAAGGTAGAGAAGCCTAGTCATTGTGGCCATTGGAAAAGTAACCAACCTCCCTTCAAAGCAAACTTCTGTTGAACGTGACAACATTTCAGGAATTCAGCAAGTTTATTTTCTGTCTCTGTACTGTGTTCATTCTCAATTATTCTGCATTTCAGGCATTTTCTATTATCTGTATATCTGTAATGAGCTAGTTTCTTCTGTTATTTCTTTTGGAGTCTTTTTTTTTCTTCCTTTTAATGTGCCAAAATTTTTTGAGATATCCAATAAAGAGTGGTGTATAACATTCTCTTTACTTGTATAAAAATGTCACCACTTGCCCAATGATGTAAGCTTTGTAATTACACTAAATTTCCTGTCAATAATTAACATAAAATTTATATTTTTCATTGTTCCTATATGTTACCATGCTTTATAAGAATGTCTTTGTTTAAAGGGAAATAATCTTTTTATGATATATTAATCACTTTTAAATTGTTTTCTGAAAGCTCCTCAAATAACAGATATACTTTACTGCATAAAATGATTAAGAAATGTACTTTTTGCAAAGACTTGAAAATATAAGCAGAGGTGCTAAAAATTCAAATCTTGTCTGAAGCACCTGATTGAACTCTTCTTCAGAGAAAAATGAATTTTTCCTTTGGTTTGCAGAATTTCTTGTTCTCTTACATTAAGCATTAATAGAAAAATGAAATAACTTTGACAACTGTCAAATTTTTTTTATTTTTAACACTTTCATTTATTTCCTGGTATATTGTTTACTGGCAGAAGTGAATGCTTTATTAGAAGCAAAATCAAGAAATACCTTTTTATGGTTATTGCATCATGAGTTTAAATGAAGGCTTTTATTTAACTCTTAATTGTAGAGTATTGCAGTAACAGATTCGAGCTCTAGCTGTTTGGCTATTGTTAATATTGATGGTTTCACCTATCCTCACCAACTAAAAGGTTATTTTAATACATTTACAAATAATCTTTTTAAGCATTTTCATTGTTGAAGTTTTTTCACATGTGTTTTATTTTTTTTCTGATCATTTATTACTTAACCTTTTATTTAGCACCTTAAGGCAGGTGGCTGATTTCCTGTATTTATATTCTGCTTTGGTTTTATCATTGTA
Source organism: Phalanger gymnotis (assembly GCA_028646595.1). Lineage (NCBI taxonomy): Eukaryota > Metazoa > Chordata > Mammalia > Diprotodontia > Phalangeridae > Phalanger > Phalanger gymnotis. The sequence continues at coordinate 241,823,560 of CM053625.1, forward strand.
AAGTCTTGTATAATTTGTGCATATAAAGTGACAACTCAATTTTTTCAGGCTAAGAATTTTTCTTATTACCATGTGAGTCTACTAGTCTGGGGGTTTGTTATGTAATATCCTCCTTTAATGGTTTGCCTCAAAGTGCTTACATTCATGACAAACAGATTGTAAGTCATAATTACCTACTTAAGGAATGATTGTAAATTAAGTGTTGACTGGAAAGCACTTTGAACAAGTGTATGAGGTGCTATATAAATGCTAAATGTCATTCATTTGGAAATCGTATGCCTTCGGTCTGGTCTTCCATGTTGAATTGTTGAAGTTAGTACCTTAATTGTGTAATTTCTTTATCATCCCCATTTTTTTCTTGTAGGATGGCCCACTTTTAAAGAGCACAATGTATGTAAAATTGGGGGTGATTTTTAAATGAGTCTTTAATATAATAATTTCTTTTAAAAGAGGCTATTCTTTATTCATGAATTGGACGTGTTTGGTACCTGAATTTGGCTAACTATATTAAATTTGAAAAAGTATCTTTATGCCCAGTTTACATAGAGATAGAAACATTACTTCAGTAAACGTTTATTAAGCACTTATGTCCAACAATTTTTGCTTATTTTGAATTTAACATAAAATTCTAAATTTGAGCTTCCAAACACACACCCCCTACATGAAGTAATTAACGAAGTTTGAAAAAACACTTCTATAATTTTATTATCAAGATTGAAATTTAATTCAGATTTTCAAAAACTATATTCAGAATTTTGATTTCAGTAGTTGACTTTTTGATATACAGCACACATGCAAATATTAAACAGTAAAAAAAAAATCTTTTTAAACTCCAAACAAAAGGGACAATTAGGTATTAATGTATAGAAAAATGACTCAATAAACCCTGATTTTGTTACTGGTCTTATAACATTTTCCTTGTAAGTTTAAAAGTTAAGAAAATTGCATTCTGTAGCATGAAAATTATTGACGCTAATCACACCTTTTCTGCCAGCTGTCACTTGAGCATCTATATTTGCAATTAGATCACACATTAGCATGAAAACAGAGGTGATGAGTACAGAAATGTGCACTGAGGAATTCCTGGAAGTTCATAGATTCAGCTGCTTAAATTAAAATACCTAATATTTTTATGGGAGTAGGATTTGGCGGGGGTTTTTTGGTTGCAGCTTACTCTTGTATCTTAACACAGAATTGGAAACTGAAGCTACTTTTGAAGACAGACCTTAGCAAGTCTTGCTAAAATAAGTGAAAAGAAAGGAGGATCCTGTGAGTTATTTAATGAAATGATTAATAGTTGTGAATAGTAGGGTTAGGTTTTAATTGTAGTTTGCTATTATCTTTGTGCAACCACTGTCAGCCCTAGGGACACATTTCTAAATTGGGTTAAAAAGATGCCAAACTTATAGCTGGAGGACTTATTTCGGTTGTTTCCTTGGAATCTTTTGCATGCTGTTGTCTTTGTGTTTACATTTGTAATGCTGGCCTTCTTTTGAATTCTTGTTTCCATTTAGAATGTTGTGTCTTGATACACAGAAGAAATTGTAAAAATTCTATTTTTTCATAACCTTAATAAGAAACAGGATCTAAATATGCTATATATAGTATGTGTGACTGAGGGCCAAGAAAACATTTTTAACTTTTCACTCTCTCAGCTTTCTTGTTCCTAACCACAAGTGTGGTGAGAGTCTTTGTACATCTCTTCCTCTATAAAATAATGGCTAATAATAATGTCTCAGGATTGTGAGGTTTAGTTAGTTAAGTACAAGGAATTTTGAAGAAGTTTATGACTGTATACACTTATAAATACTAGTACATGTGACTTTTTTCCTTGTTTCAGAAACTTCTTATGTGTGTTGTCTACCTGAAGTTATAATTTGTTTCTGTGGAACTAATTATAGTATGAATAAAAACACAGTATTATTCTATTTGGTTGAGGTGAGCTCTTAGTTTGAGCATGTGGAACTTATAAGAACAGGTTTCCATTTTTATGCAAAGGACTGTTCATTCTGAGGATAGGAGTAAGATGAAAAATAACAAAGGTAAAAGTTTAGTCTTTGAATGGCATTTGAAGTATCACAGTGTAGACTATCCCCTAGAGGATTTTATCTTTGCTATCCAGTAATCCAAGGTTGTAGATTTTTTTTAAAAAAATGATCTGGATCTTAATAACATCTGCTCATACCCTCCACTTCAGAAATGGATTATTTCTTATTTCCCTAAGGCCTAGGATATTAGTTGATATTTTAAAAATTAATTTTGATTTCATTTGAGGGTAGGATGTGTTCTACTGATGAACTATTTCATTGATTTTTTTAAAAAGCTTTTTGGCTAAATCCTAATAACCTTGTTAAGATTAGGTGTCATCTTGAAAATCTATTTAATGTACAGAAAGTATTTACACATTTAATCCTTCCAAGTCAACAGTTTATTAGTCAAAAGTCAGTGGAAAGAAAAACTGAATTTGGAGTCAGGGGTCCTGGATTCAAATCCTACCTCTGTTGCTTAATAGCTGTGTAGTCTTATACATATCTTGCACACATACAAGCATGTATGCATATAATATATATATATATGTGTGTGTGTGTGTATACATATATACATATGCACCTTAGTTTTCTTGTCAGTTCTAAGGTCTCTTCTAGTTCTAAATTTATGACCCTGTTGTCTGGATAATAATGCCATTCTTACCATCTATTAATCTTTAGAATGTGAAACCTACTCTGGAACAGAAATCTTATTTTATAAATATATAAATCCTAGGCCTTAAATATAAATCCTAGACATAAAAAGACTTTTCCTCCCTCTTACATTCAATTGCTATATTTGAAATTTATCTGAAACTGAGTCAAAAACCAGTTAGTAGAAATGAATAAACTAGTTTTACAGCTGTGTAGAGAATATATTTGTTATAAAACTGTTAGAAAGTACCAAATTTTCCAGGCTTTGGAACACCTGCATTGTAAGAGGATCTTTCTTTAGAGACTGCCATCATAGAGATGGAGCAGTATGCTTGTCAAAAGTAAAGACAGCTTGACATCAATTTAAGAGATTGTATTAAACTAAAGGAAAAATGAGAAAGCAAAACCCTTAGCATACTTTTTGTTTACTTTCCGTGTTTTTCTTTATGAAAGCATTAGCAAGCCAATTTAAAGTCGAGAGGAGAAATAGAATTTACCTTAAGAGAATATGAAGTTTCTGGGCTTTCCATCCAATCAAAATAATCTGATTTCTTGCTCATTCTCTTCAGCTTGCCAGAATGGTAGCTTACTTCATATTGGTTCTTCTTCCTTTTATTATATATAAAATTGAGTTTTGTGAGTCATTCTTTGTAATGATCCTGATTACACTATTTTACATCATGTAATTGGAGAAAAATATTCTAAATGTGACTTTAATTTTTGACTTTCTATAAAGCATCTAAATAATAGTGTACATTCCTTTTACTGGATATTTTCATCCAATAGTTAAGATAAAATATTCTGTTGAAGAAAAAAAGTCCTTAGCCTCTTCTGTTTTTTAACAAATTGGTTTTTGAATTTACCCAATACCACAGAAAGGATAAAGTTAAATACTATGGCAAGGCAGAATAAAAGTGACTTTTTTTTTTTTTTTGTAAATTGTTAGTGTGGTTACAGGTATAGTGGCTTCAGTTTTTTAAATGGCTTCATATGTCCTGGGAAATTATGTAATCATTACTGATACCTCTTTTCCCCCTCCTAAAATCATTCATCCATCCGGTGTTCATGCAGTGTTACCTTTGTGGATATGAATAATTGTAAAATTGTTGCATGACGCTGTCTTGAAATAGAGAACTACTTGGTTTTCTTGTGTTACAAGAAGATAAATTAAAAGTATCATTAGCTTCTTCAAGAAGCAAATTTGGGCCAAGCAGGACTTGGCAGTTGTATGAATTTTGGAAATGCTGAGAGCCAGAAATCCTACCTAACACCACTTGCAGGTAGAATTTGAGGCCACTTTTCTATATCTATAACTGGGAGAACAGGATATCAGGGACAAAATGTAGGAAAGAGGAACTTACTTGGATAGGAAATAGGTAATGTCCAATAACAAGGAGGAATAATATTTACACAAATTATGCTACTTAGACACATTCCCAATGATAATAGTTCAATAAAAACTTGTGCTTCTGTTGCACATGGGAATTAGCTCTGTTAACATTTTCATGCATTGTTCCTACCTTTGTCATTACTTAGAGAAACATATATTTAACCTTGTTAATAAACCTTTAAACAGAAGCACTGTTTGTGAATTTTTGAATTGTTCATTTTTATTGTGGACGCTGGCCAAAGATACTGTGTATACATTAATCATATGTCTTTTGGTGAGCAGTTTGAAGGCATGTTCTTTATAATTATTTGGATTGATAATACTCTTTCTAAAGTAATTTCTAAGGCTCTCCTTAGTTTATTACAGTCTGTAGTATGGTAAGAATGATTTGATTATTGAAAATCAGGGCCAGATTGGTTTTCAGTTTCCTTAAAGCAACTCTCTCTGTTCCTGCCACTTCTTTCTTCCAGTTTTCAAAAGGACTTCCAGAGAACTCTAGGTTTCCACAGGGTAATAACTTTAGGAGCACCTTAAAAGTAAATATGGTCATTTAGTTTGTTCTGTCATTTCCAGACCCTACCCTAACCCTGCTCTAGAGAGTTCTCAGGATTAAAATGAGTGAACTTAATGTTGGAAAACCTCTAGCCTGTCTGCCTATTTAGGAGAAGATTTAAACTAGTCAGGTAACAGTCCCATGGTGAGCAGGTTTTCTATCACAGCAGAGGAAGCAGAGAAGAAATAGACAAAAGAGTAGGCAAGTAGAGTGGGTTTTTAATATATAAACACATACATACATATCCTATTTCTTTAGATTAGTAATGGTCTTTCTGAGCTCTAAAAACTGGTGACAGTTGATGACTTAAGATTAGGAAGAGGTGCTAATATAGAAATGCACAGGGGACATTGAGAGAAATAGTCTTTGTAGTATATTTGTCATGTGCTGTGACACTGTATATACACTCTCAACATGTAATTTGTATGAGCATTCATAATAGTAAAGGTGAATGTCTTTAATGTTTTACCTACTGCTACTAATAATCATTTATGTATTATTTATACTTTTCTTCAACACTCAATGCACTTTACAAATATATCATTAATTCTCCATATATTTCTCTCCATATATTCTTTCTGTCTTTTCCATGAGAATGATCTAGAAGGATGGCCCAAATAGATGGACATTTTACCTGTTCCTAAATTGGGAAAATTCTAAGCCTACAGCAAGAAGCATCTTTCTTTTCAGCCCAGTTAGACCTAATGGCAATCAGTTGGCTTTTTTATGGAGCACATTAATTTAGCAAAAGTATTAAATTAAGTCATCTTTAAATTTTGGGCCTAGTAGCCATATGTTTTTCAGAAGCTATAATCAGACAGCTTGGTCATCCACTTGTTTGCCAGCTTTGAATGGTTGGATCATCGAGCTTTGCATTTGCAAATCTACATCAAGTTAACTTTGAGAGGAATCCTTCTTGAAACAAGAATCTTGGGGAGTAAAGAAAATCATTGGCTGAACCCTAGAATTACCTTTTATGCTCCCTGGAATTTAAGATATATTTCTTTAAATTTCTACCACCACCCCCGGAATAAACAAGAATTTATAAGGGTCTCTTTTCTTCCTAAATTGTTTTTCTCCACCAAGGAAAAGTACTTGCCAAGAGCCAAACTCAGTCTCCATTGAGTTGATGATTTTAGAACTTTGTTCCTAGACTTCGAACACAAAGAGGTTTTCTTAACTTCTCTGTGTCTTCCTCACAAAATGAAAAGAGCTCACTTTACCCTGGATAGACTTCTGTGTCATCACAAATAGCTAAATATAAGAAGGGAAGGAAAGTTTGAGGACCTGTGGTCTTTTTATGGACTCTCATCCTGGAAGCCTCAAAGTATATGCTGTTAATGGTGAACTTGGCTATTGTGTGAATATTTTCCTTGCCAAAGTTTTCAACTCAGTCTGTTACAGGAGTTTTGTGTGACCTGTCCCATCCTAACCTCCCTCCTACCCCGCCCCAGTCACATCTCCAATTTTATATTAGGAATCAATAAGAGGGTAAAAGTCACGTTATAATCAAATCACTGGAATGTATATGCTCCATAGGGCATTGCTATTTCTAGTAACTGCCGAAGAGTAATTCGTTTTACTAATAAGGGTATAGGCAACACTTTCTTGAGTTCAATTTTTTCTTAGAGATGTGAGTACTATCTATTCTACTGTTTGTCTACAGTATTGTTTCTTCTGCTATGGAACTTAAATGAGTTTGATTAGGTAGAAGAGAGGCAGATAGTGGGGCAAAAAAAGTCTATACTTATTTTTCTTCAACAGCAATGCTATTTTATAATTCTGAAATGGAAAATTGATTATTAGGCCCTCCAGAAAAGGATTTCAGACTGTTTTGGTATCAGCATCACTGAGTACAAATCTAGGAATTGCTCAGATATTTCCTAATTGGGGCCAAATAATGTTTTTGGTTCAAAGTCCCTTCTCTGTATAGTTTTTAATGTAGCATATTGTTGAACTAGTAGCATGCAATTGTACTCCATTTTTGGTGTTCAGAGAAGTACTAGAGAAATGTCATCCCAGAAGGAATGAGAGGCAATCAACTTACTTTAGGCCATTTAGGGTATTTTGTACTATAGTTTAAAAGAACTGTTTCACCTATCATTCCTGAAATTCATATCTAACCCTTTAAATCACAAGAAGAAGCTCGCACCTTTTAAATTCATTTTTAATATAGTTGGGATTTTTTTTAATAATGTGGCCTGTACTGAAATAATGTTTTCTTAGCACTTTATTTCTCAATGAAGTAGAGCTTTGTCCATTACATAAATATTGTGAGCTATTTTCATTTTTAATAGTGGTTAAATGTTATTCCTTTTCATTTCTGGGATACAATTATATAACTATAATATGATTTATTCACCAAGGACTGTTGAGTACATAATCTGTTTTGAAGCTTTGTCTTTAAAACATCACATCCTGCTTTGTTTCTGTAGCGCATTACAGCATAATCAAACTTGCCACCTTTGTTCACTTTTTCTTCAGCTGATTCAGTGCCCCTTCAGTTGTCTCCAGTTTCCAAGTTGTCTAATGCTCCTCACCTCTAAAATGTAGTGAGATCCAAGCAAGCTCTTAATGTTTTTATTGGTAATTTTTATCTTTGTGATCTAACTTGAATTATTAACATTAAGCATATCATTGACTTTTATGTATGAAGCAAATAGTAACTCACTCATTGGGATGATACATCTTTTAATGTTTTTGAAATAACATGGATCCTGTTAGTGAAGCAATTGTATATTCATGAAGATCTATGCTAATCTGTTGTTAAAGATGTTTGGTGAAATTATGTGGATTACTAATGATTTTTTCCATTAATTTAGTTGCTGTTAACGCAAACCGTCCTATTTAGTTGCCTTCATGTTTGTATATTCCTTTTTAAAGAAAACAAATTAGATAAACAACAATTTTTCCATATAATTAAAATACATATAAATCAAACCAGAACAGATTATCATGAAAATCTTAAAATTGAGTATTCGTGAATAGAGTAATCATTCTTTTATTTGGTAATTCAATGTCCTGTTTTACTGAAAAAATTCACTTATTGGTTAAGGAAAATTTTCAGTTTGGTTAAAAAAAATAAGAAATAATTCAGCATAAATACAAAAAGTTACTACAGATGCACAATTGTTTGGGTCCTTTGTGCTTTATTATAGTGGTATGTTTTCCTTAACAAGTTGTCTTTTACATGTTCAAATGCACTAAAATATTTGATTTTCTATTAAGATGTCTCATTTGCCAGTACAAAAGCACCACAGTTCTTTGTTCTATCAGGGGAGATTGATTTTCCAAACCATCTTTTGGTATTTTTAATATTTCAGCATCTACCAGATGTTTGCACCACTTAAGATTTTGATTTTGGACATGTAATATTAAAATTCAAACATGAACTAATAATTTGCCTTAATCTACTTTTGCCTTTGGGTTAGGGGGAGATATTGAATAGTTTAAAAAAAAAAAAAGAAAGAAAGAAAAAGTTAGAAAAAGGCCTTTTTTTTTGCCATTTAGTGCTTAAAGCTTTTCAGATAATCTGAAAAAATGACAGTACATTAGATTTGGGATTGTATTTTACTTACAATTCCAGTTCTGGTATAGCCTTATATTTGTCTTAAATATTGTAGAATCTTCTGTGGATTGTTGTTTTTTGTAACCTGACAGTTTATACCCACCCTGCATATTTCCACTTTCTAAATGGAAGTGTTGGATATGTTGTTCTCATTTCCTGCTGGAAATCAAACTTATGATGCTAAGATTTCATTCATGATTGAAAGGGATGGGTGTCATGATGTATGGCTCTTCTTGATTATGGCGTTATCTGTATGTAATTGAGTCTAAGCATTTTTCCAACAGCTGATTTATTGTGTGCTGAGTATGGTTGAATTTGCCACTTTTATTTCCTGAGCAGGAACTTGTTTGAAAGTCTTCAGTAAAAACTTGACTAATGTACCACCACTCCCCTTGCCCCAAACTGTCCAAAAATCTATCAGAAAATGGATTTGTAACATGTTAAAATATTGTATTGCTTTTTGTTTTCATTTTAGTCTTATAACTGCCAAATTGTTATGGTATTATTAAGGATATGTGTATTTATATATATGCATATAAAATATATGTGTATGTATATGAAAACTACAACAAGATTTGGTCAAACTATATTTTCCCATTGAATACATTAATGTTTTCAAGGCTGCAAAAAGTGTACAGTTGCAAAACAAGTTGTAAATAAAGACTTGTATAAAAATTCAACTGGGACTTTTTCTGTGTGCGTGTGTGGTTAAACTGTTAACATGTAAGATGGTTCCTTAAAGGTGTTTTCATTTAGTAAGCATCCATTTCATATAGTTAATTTAGATAGTGCTTTAAGGTTTACAAAATGCCTCCCAAAGCCCTTTTTATTGAGCAACAGAGTGTGGTTCAAGTACTTTCATTTTATAGAAGAAAAAACTTGCACTCAGAGAGGGGAAGTTACACTTAAACTGGGACTTAAAACAATGTCTTCTCCAAGTCCAGTGTTCTTTTCATTACAACATGTTGCCTTTACATATGGCATTACCCAAGGCATCATATAAATGAGCAGGATTATGATAATAAAGCAACAAATATTTATCAAGGGCTCCCTATGTTGCAAGCATTGTGGATACAAATAAAATAATTGGACAGTTTTCTGTCCTGGGCATTGATGTGTTAGTAAATATTTAACAACCAGTTTCTGTGGGGGAGAGGGGGATGTAAGTATGACATACTTTTACATTTAATCTTCAGTATTAACATTTTCTTAATCACTTTCTTAAGTCCAGACCAGGAATCAGCATCCAGCCACTGCCCACTTTTGTTCAACCAGTGAATTAATTTATATTTGTTGTATTTGAAAAGGTGAACACCATTCTTGGGAGTATAGTTTGCATAGTTTACTGACCTCTGGATTAGGCAATGAGCAAAACAATCAGGCCCTGATTTATGTTTGCCTGTTTCCACGGTGTAAAAATACACACTAAACACAGCTATCTAGCCAGTAAGGACACACTCCAGCATACTTCTGGATCTAGGTCACATGAGGAATTAGAGGTCAGGTCAGATATGATTCAGAGCTCTCACAAATAGAGCTAGAAAACTAGTTGTAATAACTAAAGATGTCAGAACCACTAACTACATTCTGACACTGGGTTTCAAATCACTGTATTTGAGCTTCATGACAACCCTATCCAGGTAAACACTAGAGATATTATTCCAATTTTATCGATGAGGAAAAAGGTGCAGAGACATAAAAGTAATTAGCCCATTGCTACACTAATCAGGAGCAGAATTCTCACTCTGGTTTTCCTACCTCCAAGACCAGCGTTCTATCCTCTAATCCTGCAGCTATTTGTAAAGTGCTTAGCACAAAGCTTGCCACAGAGTAGGCACTATATAAATGCTACTTCCCTTTCCTTCTCTCTTATCAAGTCTAAATTTTGCTGCTTGATCCAGTATATCACCTATAATCTGCACAAACTCTGCTCCCATAAAGCCAGCTTCTTAATATTCCATAAGCACACTAGTCCTTGCTACATGTTATTTTTACCTAGATTCATTTACCTTGAGCCATACTTTGCTCAATATCTGCATCCCTGTTAATCTTCTACAAACTGATCTGAAACACATTTGTTAAGGCATCTACTAGTATGCAAATCACTGGGAATGCAAAGACAAATTGAAAAACACCCTGCCTTCAAAGAGCTGTTGTCTACATCACACAATTTAACATCGATTATATACTAGATTATATTGTTCACTTAACAGGAAAGCAAAGAGCAACAATTAATATTAAGGATTTTTTAATCAATATTTGAAGGAAAATTAATTTAAATCAGTGCCCCCTAGAAATCAACTTTTCTTTGAAGATAAATACATTAAAAGAAATTAAGGAAAATCTGGCATAACAACTAGCTTAAGTTGAAAAAGGAACAAGATGAAACAAGTTGGAATTATCTATGGGTAATGTAATAAAATTATATATTGACTAAGAATTAGAAGGTAAAGTGACTCATGCCTGTCACGTAACAGGGCTTTCTTATGCTGTCCTCACCACACACAGGGAGTGCACTGTCACAATTGGGCATGCCAGACTCCATTAGTCAGGACGGTGGGCATGCAAGAGTATGATAAGGAATGTTGTGACTAGAACACGTGTTGAAAGGCAACTCAGAAGTCCAGTGCTTTGAGGCTGTAGGGCAACTGATGTCTTCTGGTGATGTCACTGCACCATTTTCACTGGGTCTGTTTTCCCCTGGGTGTGAAATCTCCACTGGAAGTGTTCCCCAAGGCCTCCCTAATCTGTTGAATGCAAGCGACTGTGGGGCCTGTGGTCTAGGCATTGCACTGCTGGTCTCATATTGGCCGCTGGGCAGCTAATGTTGGAGGGAACCTTAGAAGCCACTAAGCCTATATCCTTCATTTTTCAAATGAGGAAATTGAGGCTGATAAAGATTAAATGACTTGCCCAAAGTCACAGAGTTAGGCATTCAAGCAGGATTTGAACTCAAATCTTACCGACTCCAAGCCTAGTTCTTTCATTATGACACCGAGATGTCATCTTTTTGGACTTCATCTCTTCAGAGCTACTGCAGACTCCATCTCAGCCACAGATTGCTAGGGTAAAGTGACTGGAACCTCTCTTTTAAGGGTGAGTAGATAGCTAATTTGCTAACAAAAGCTGGGTAGCTTGTGCTTCAAGCTAAGATTAAGTCTTCATCTTTATGTCTAAAAGCTAGAAATGCCTACTATGTGCCAGTCACTGGACATAACAAAGACAAAAATAAAATAGTTCCTGCCCTCCCAGTCCTGTCCCCGAAGCAGCTTTTGTTCTATCTGGGATAACATGTTGCAACAACAATGTTACTTGCAGCTGCTGTGGTTGTTTAAGGCCAACAGCAAGACCAACAACACCAGCATGCAGGAGGGCTGCTAGCACATGTTCTTTGATCAGCTTTTCTAAGTGAAGCAATTTTAAGGGGCTAACAATCTTACTTTAATTAAACATATATATATCATTCACTTAGTTCAGGGGGAAAAGCCAGCACCCTGAACTTCAGAAAAGACACAAACAGAAATTACAAGCAGAAATTATATAAATGGAACAAATAAACACAAATCAACAGACAGGCTTCTATCTGTCTGACCATAGCAATATATACACAGTTACCAGAGAGAAGCACCAACGTCCGGGTTTTCAAAGAGGGGTTGCGGGGGATGTCCTTAACGGCTACCCAGAGTCTCCACACAACACTCTTCCAATGAGTGAGCCTCAAGCAAAATGCTAACCTCAGAGTATATATACACTTCTTCAGAGGGCATCGCAACCATGGGAAAACTATGACCTAAGACTTCCTGTGACTTAAGCAGGTCATCAAAGACTCCTCATCCAATCAAAGACTTCTTTTTTCAAAGACTTGATTGAAACAAAGGCAAGACTCAAAGGCACTTGGTTGCCTTAGTGCTGAAAAGCACTCCAAAACAAAAGACAATATCTTGATTTCTCATCAAGTTTCCACTTGCT
>CM053625.1:241836220-241896114 GCA_028646595.1 Phalanger gymnotis
AAAAAAAAAAGAATACATGTAAGCTACAGTGCTTTACAGTACTACGGATTGGATTGCCACTCTGAGACAAAAAAGAAACAACAGGATTTTGAGGAACTAACATTCTAGTGGGCAAAGAGCAAGGAGCGGAATCAGAGCACACTTTTCAGACTCTTGGGCCAAACTCATTGCCACCTCATTAACACAGTGTTGCCCTATGTGTCTACAAGTGAGAGCCTGGCTTTTCATTAAAAGTCATGAGACATTACAGCTGGTGTGGTGGTACTCTGGGAAGCTGCTGAGGGATATAAGGGTTTTTACTGAGTGTGCAGAGCTGCCCTAGAGCTGATGCACTGGAGTGGCCTCAAGAGGTCGCCAGAAGCTTCAGAGTTATCTATCTGACCAAGGACTCAAGTTTTCTCCTAACTGGCTGTTTGCCACTGATGCTTCTCATAGCTTTCAGTAACTGCTTCTCATCTCCACATCCCTTTTGCTGCCCCTTTTCACTCATCTCCTTCCTCTGCAGCTCTAGGAGGCTAGCCAGGCACTGGCTGAATGGCATGGTTCCCTTCTGGTGAGTGAAAAGGGGGATTGTGCTTCTCTAAGGGTCTTCTCAGCTCTTTTCATTTTTTGGTTCACTGCTTAAAGGCTTCTCTGGCTGCTGCAAACACTGTACAAAACGGGTTTGTACCATTCTTGATGTTTACAGTTACTGGAAAGCTGATGTAAATGAAGTCTCTAAATGCTGTGGTTGCTCTCAGTGTCACATCATTAAAACTGGGGGTGAGTGGAGCACAAAGTAAACACATGAAAACACGTACACTTTTGGCCTTTTCCAAGTACTTCTTATATCGTTCTTCCATTTGCTTCATTTCTTCTTCTTTTTTCCTCAATGCTTCTTGCAATTCTTCAATTTTTATTGCTGCACAAAGGAAAACAAACAATGAAATGAGAAAACCACTTTTGGCTCTATCGCCTCCCTTTTACACAGCAATGGAAGACTGTTCAAAACTTTGGAAAGTATGGTTTTGGTTCCATAATAATAAACTACGTCTGGATTCTAAGGCTAAACTACAGAAATGCTGATTTTACAAAAAATTTTCCTTGTTAAAGTTTTTAAAAATTCCCGGTAATATATACATCTGGGAAATGGAACACATTAATATAAGCTCTTCGCTAACATACTAATATACACACCTATATAATTAATATCTGAAATTTCTAGTCAACTGCTGTCTAAATTAGGTTTCAAAATACTCTAATGCTGTTTATAATCCATCTTTTTTTTTTTTTAGCGGTCAATTCAATTTGAAGGTAAAACTATCAGAGATCTCAGTGATTCTAAAAATATGTATTTTTTAAAAAGCCCTGCTCATTATATAACTCACAGCTGTTGTTATATCTTGGTTCCAGGTCTTCAATAATGGCTCGTTTCTTCTGCAATTCATTATTAGCTTCATGCAACTTCTCTCTGTTATTACAAGACATTGTAAAACCAGGTGTTAAATGTTACTGTTTTTTATCTTCTTCTACCTCAAGTGAACATCTTTCTGGAATGGAAGCTGCACTGCAGAAGGCATTCTTTGAGTAAAAAGATTTAAATAAGATTTCTAAAAAATGGAAATGAATAAAAACAAAAGCCAGAATTTCTTCTTTCAGGCCTATATGCTAGTTATTTTGAAATATTCCAACAATAATAACAACAAAGCACTCTAAGGTTTGGAAAGCACTTTACAATCATTATCTCATTTTAAACTCATGACACTCTAGGCAGGCAGGTATTTTTATTACCATCCCCATTTTATAGATAAGGAAACTGAAGCAGATGAAGTTAAGTGACTTGCCCAGGATCACACAGCTAGTACATGTCTGAGGCTAGGTTTGAGCTCAGGACTTCCTGACTCCAAGTCAGCCCTTTATCCACCTTCCATCTAGCTGCTTCTAAAAGAAAATTCTGGCATCTTTTCTATTCCCTTCTCCTTGCCCAGGAATGAGAACCTTTTAAAAACCAAACTTCAAAATCTTTACAAGTCAACATTGATATAAAATACTGATAGTAATAAATATAACTAGGAAAAGCAAAATGAATAAGCACAGTAAGTTATCTACGTAGTTTTCCACATGGTAGATGTTCAAATAAAATAACTGAAGTCAGCAACCATGTCTTCCCTTAGTCTTTTCAGGCTAAGCAACCAAAGTGGCTTCAAACAATTTTCATACTAAATGACCCTAGTGCCCCTTTTGCCATTCTGATGACTCTTTTTTGGATATTCTTTAGGTTATTCGTGTTCAAACCAAAATGTGGAGCCCAGGACTTACCATAACATCTGAGATATTTGGTTTGACTAAGGAAGAGTATACTAGTACTCTCAGCACTCTAGAACTGTACACTATGCTTCTCGATTCAGTGTAAAGGTAGCATTCTGTTTGTGGGACTGCTATATCACACTACTGACCCTCATAAGCATATTTTCCTGGTGAATTATTTATACTTTTCAAACATACCAAAATTCTCCTTATGCTATTTTTGCTATCACATGTGTACTTCCTAATTTATATAAAGAATTGTAAAGGTTCATAAGGATATTTTCCTAATGAAATACAATACATAGTTGCAATATTTTCTCATTCTCTTCTTCAGGTATCATAAACAAAACCATTTAGAGTGATAGTTTGGTGTTAATGAAAGTGCTCTAAACTGAGAGTTCAGTCTATATGCAGTTTCCATATCTGTAAATGGGGCTGAGATCTTCCAGATCCCTCAGGTCTAACATTTTAAAACATATTCTAGAACAGAAGTTCATAAACTAAGGTCTGTGAACTTAAAAAAAAAATCTCAAGATAACTGCACTTCGACATAGTTGGTTTTCTCTGTAATCCCGTAGTTTAATCCTGTGTAGTTAAATACATATTCATTTAAAAACATGATCCTAAGAAGGGGTCCATAGGTTTCCCCAGACTGCCAGAGGGGTCTATGATACACACAAAGGTTATGAATCCTTGGTAGAGTTGAAGGAAATTGCTGCAAATCTTCCTTGCATTCTTACTCAGTTTGGGAATGGACTTGTGTATGCTTTATATTTTTTTAATCTAAGTCTCCTTATGACTCCCCTGCTGTTCCCTCCCAGCTATTATTCTCTCATGTGGGTACACAAGGCACTTATGAAGACTTCAATTAACAAAAGGGAACAATCCCATACTTACAAATGTTCTTCAAGCTTCTTTTTCAGCAGAACTGACTAAAAATAGAAAATAATCTGTTACTTCATACTGTAAGAATAAACTAATTCAAAATTTAACAAAAAAACTTCAAAAATTATTTGGTATGATAGTAAAACTTAATGTTTTTCAAACTTTTTCCCTGCTAAATATGAATCTAAAGGAGGAGAGTTATTACTCAGATTTCCAAGTGCTCCCTTAAGCATCTTTGAGAGTAAGTCTGGAGAAAGTTTTCAATGACGGCAAAATATCAGGACTTGGGATAAACAAAATAAGAATGAAAGGGTAGATTAACAACTATATTTAATTAGCAACAGTAAATTTAGTTTTTTAACAGATCCTTTTATTTGAAGCCAAAGACCTTCAATATATTCTTCAAATGTGTTGTGTTTAATATTTAAAATTTATTTCAATTAGTACGCAGGAAAAGATATTAAGGCAAAACATCGTGATGGCTTATACAATACTACATTAATCTGTGGCAAAGAAAAGAATGAAAATTAATATTTTCTCTCACTTTTTCTTCTTAATGATAATTATCTGAAATGCCAGTCCAAAATTAAAATCTATATAGTCAGGATATTTCATATGAGGCATTTATTCTTTTCACTTTATATTTTTCACATCTGCTTTAAGTACTAAAGCCAAAATATTAAATTTTCAGTGAAGCGAAATATCCTAAATCATTACCCTATAACAAAAAGTAAAAGAAGCTACAAAATTGTTCCTATTCTAAAGAAGCAGACTGTGGGTATAAATGACAACATCAATCATTTCATTTCAAAACTTTGTATTTTTCAGAAGAGAATACCTTCCTAATATTGCCTAACTTGACAAGCACTTCCTAAACGAGGATGGGGACAAACAGCTCAGACATTCTGAAATCCATTATAACTGGACGTGTCAATTAAAAATAGAGGAGGGAGGAAAAATTAGGGTAGTCAGTCAGGGAACTAAGACAACACAGATCAAAAGCAGACTTTCTCTGGTTTGGTCATATGTTTACTAACACTTGATAATAACAATACCTAATGCAAAGATTATAAAGTAAAAGGCTACATCATATCTGAATAATCATTATGCATAAAGATTCTTTAATTTCAACCATCACTGTAATCCATTGTGATGCTACCTTCATATATTTCTAACTCAAAAAGTTAAGTAAAGAATAGTATCTAATAAACAGGAATAAATAGAAAGCCATACTTACAATAGCCTTGAGCAGAAACCCATGCCAAGAGACAGAGAGGACATATTAGTATGAAGCAAACACAGCAGCCAAGAGAAGGAACGATTTAGTAACTCATGAACAGAAGGAAAAGATATGCATTTTTTTCAGAAATGTACATTTTTCTTTCTTCTATGTTCTCCTCATCCTGTCTTGTTCTCTGCAGTTTTATACACTGTGGCTAGCTCAAATTATCCATGTGACTGGATATAACAATGCTTTTCTGCTTCCATGCTAAAAACAAATGACATAAAAATAATAATAAAAAATATGTAAACCAGCCCACTATAAGACTTCTGGTCACATGAAAGGACAGTCTGTTTTTGATAACAGAAATGAGGCTCCTCTTTCTCAGAGGATCACTTCCATTTGAGAGGCAGCAGTGTGTGTTATATATTCCTGAGGAACAACTATATGTTAGTGAGGAAAAAGAAGTAGAAGATTCTTTAGGTGCTTGAAAGTATAGTTTAAGAATAAAGTAAACATTCTACTTGATAGGCTTTTTCTGTATGAGAAAAGTCTTAAGACAATATGAATGTAGTACAAAAAAATAATTAAAGGTGCACAACATTACCTTCCCCAAACACCTCAGCATCTATAATGAAGCTCTCTAATTTGCAAGAACAGCACTTTGTCTAGCTAGCCTCTAGTTTTTGGGTAGGATGAGAATAGCAATGGAAGTGGCAGTGGATGTGCGTGTGTAAGGCTGACATAGGCTTAACTAGGAGTGGACAAAACATAAATGTGATTGAGAAGAAATTGCCTAATATGTGCAATGACAAAAAATAAATGTTCAAATAAATACAATTATATTGTTCACTTGATAAGCAAAAAGGTCAACTGTAATAGCTTTCAATGTAATATGAAAAGCTCAGATGATCCAAAATTTTCTTTTCTTATCTGGCAGGAAGAATCCAAAGTTAGAAAACAGAAAAGAGCCTTAGGTTAATTTCATTTTCTTCTCACTTTCTTAAAATTCATTTTCAAAAATTCATCTTTTAGAGTGCTATTCTCTAGGCTTTATAATGGTCTTTTAGGTATCATAGGCAGCTTTTTTTTTCACATTTTATGGATCTATTTTTGGTAGTACATCAGTTCTCTCTCTTTTGTCTATACTTTTTATGAACCCAGAAAGCATCCTTTCCATTCCTTATGACTATAAAAAGTCATTAACCTGAATCTAATGCTGTGGTGATAAGCCTTCATAACTTAAATAGAATGGATCTTCTGATGACAGATATATAATCTGTAGACAGCCTGTTGTCAACAGTTTTACAATCTGGTACAATCTGTCAGAGATTGTATTTTGCTCATGTACCCTTTGGGTACTGAGGTCACTTCTGTACTCTGATGAGGCCTCAGTGAAGGATTTTAGTACAGATATGTTTTAGTATCATTCACAAAAGAAGGTATAAAAATGGCACTTAGCATTTCACATTGGGATTCCTGTTTTAAAAGTGATATAAAGCAGTCAATTTAACAGCAATCTCAAGAGTATATCTTTTCAGGCTGGGATTCCAAGGATGATTAAAAACAGATAATTAATCCCAAAATCTCTCTGAGTTTTGGAAGTGTTAAGATGACTAAAACTAATGACATATTTAAGGTGTTAAAGATACATATAACATGGGGTCAGAACTAGCCTGTTCTATGCTTGATATTGTAGGGTTTTACATTATTTCCCTAAAAACTTTTCTTCTTTTTAAAAATCTGGACCCCCTTCTTATACCTTTTTTTTATATTAGAGAAAGTAAAACTCTTCTTATTTACCAAGATAGTATCAAAGAAGAGGACAATTTTCTTTTCTACTAGTATTATTATTGAGTAATATTTTTTCTAGACTTTCAAAAAAGTTTGCTATGATAGATTAGATCATTACAATTTAAATAACATTAATGTTGAAAGAGTATAAGACTAAAATAAAAATGAAAAACAAATACTAAGTTAACTGAATTACTGTAAGGAAAACTATTCAGGAAACGCTTTGACAATTTTTCGAACATTAAGACAGAAACTACAAGGTAGAGGGACACAGTTTCACTTATTTTTCCTTTCTAAGGCTTGTTTAAGAGAGCTGAAGCTAGCTGTGGATGAAGGACTAAAACCATCCAGAATATCCACAAAGAGATTTTAAAATTTACTTGAATTATCAATATCTTGTTTGACATGTACACCATTCTTGCTTCATGTTAGGAGATCCACAATCCCACAAAGTGTTTTTATAACTTCTTTTTCTTTGCAAATTAAAAAAAATCTAGTCAATGTGCCTATATTCTTTTATAACATAAACAGAAAAGGGCAGATGTATAAAACTGTTGTTGTTTGACCCTCATTCTCAAAGAGGACTATGACATCAAGAAGATGATGCCATGACATGCAAGTGAATTGGATTTAAGTGAGGTAGGGCTGTGCAAGGTCATGAGCCTCACTTCATGTTCTGGAGCTATCTGGGTCTAGTGGCAAGATATAGATCAGGATGAGTGGAGACAGCCCTGGACAAAATTAGAACATTAAAATTCTAGAAACCATATGATAAATTTTGACTAGAAAACTACAGAAGATTTCTATTTTAAATAATGTCTTCTGTATCAGAGAGCAACTAATTGTTAATGGAAAAGGGCATATCTATAAAGATTAAAATACATACCCCAAGCGGAGAGAAGTCATAATGACAACTAAGCCAGTGGAATGAGGGCAGGTTTTGCTTCCATTCAATTACCTCTAATATCTATAATCAAATTACGTTCAAGACTGGGGCTACATAATGCATTGAGAACTGGGTTATTCAAATGAAACAAAACCTACTTTAAATAATGCAGTGGTCCAGTAAGCTTTTATTGAATGAATGGACTTAGAAAAATTTGTTGGTATTTTTAAGCTTCCAGAGACAAAACAGTTAAAAGAATTTTCATGCTGATGTCTTCTCAGCGTATCCATTGTTTTGAGAAATCTCAGAAGATACTGTTGCAGCAATATAAGAGGGCTTTTCAAGGCAGAGATTATATGAAACAAATTATCTGCATTATAGCAAAGCAGATTTGAATGCCTATCTTAGCATCAAAATGGACCCTGAAGCCTAAGAGAACTGGGTTAAAGCTGGATCTTCTAAAGTCCTAGAGCAGTAGATAAAACTGGATTTAAGAAATGGGTCTATTTATATTACAAAAGGTAGTCCAAAATGATCAGTCTTTGTAAGCAAACTAAAAGACTGATAAAACTCTTCCTACTTCTAAGGTTAGAATTAAAGTAAAACAAACTGGCCCAAAGAAAAGGATTAGTGGGCTAAAATGGTAAATTACTAAAATTCAGTTATCTTTCTCTAGTTTGCTGCAGAGCACTGAATAAAACCGAGCAAGTCCCCCTTTGTATACCTGCCTGAAGAAGTTAATGAATTTGTTAAAAGTTTTATTGATAAGCTACAAATCTTAATCATAATCACAAAGTTTCTCATAGTAGTTTTTCCATTAAAGAAAAAAACTTTTGTGTAGATGAATACTGTCAACATGTATGTAGCACATTCTTTGTAGGCAAACATTATAAAAGGTGAGATGGGGGAAAGGACTGAATTTTCATGTTAGGAAAACGCCATCCCCTTCACAACCCAAATTGTGGCAGAGTAAATCTAGGAAAGGGTCCCTATGATACTGTCAGGGAATTTTTAAAATAGGAAATATTTCTAATTTCTTTTGAGAGCCATGGGAAATTATATAAAAAGTAACAAAATGGAACTTTTAGTTTTTTCATTAATATGCAACTGCTAAAAATTCTAAGTGTGTATTATGAACACTTACATCTTCTGTTTTTGAGCCTTGTTCCTGTAAAGATTTCTGCAATTCTTCAACTTGTGACTGTACTTCTAGAAGTCTTTGATTCACCAGTCTAGAAATAGACAAACACCTTATTTTGGGGGTTCATGATAATTTATACCTTCTTCTTTCTTTATGATCCAATATTGGGTATAGGACACAGTAAAGCATACAAAAACACCCTTGTTAGTGGGGATAGATTGTAAATCATAAAAATGGCTCACAAATTAAAACTCATCCCTTCACTGCTTCCAATTCGAGTCTTCTTTAAACTACAATAATTCAAAAATTTAGGTTTAAAACTTACAAAGCCATTGTTCAATGGGTAGCTGAATTTGAACATTCTTTGAAAGTAAGCTTAAGACAAAGGACAGAGACATCAAAGAAGATAAAATGGACAGTTTTGATTATATGAACCAAAAAGTAAAATCAATACAGCTAAAATTAGAAGGGTAGCAGGTAACTGGGGAAAAAAAAAAACTTCGTAGCAAATTTATCTGATTCAGGTCTTATTTCCAAGATGTATAGACAAGTTATTCAAAATAAGAATAAGCTATTCCCCAACTGATAAAATGGTCAAAAGATATGAAGACAATGCTCAAGGGAAGAAGTTCAAGTTATCAATAATAATATGAAAAGAAGCTTCAAGTAACTAAAAATTAGAGAAACAAAATAACTCTGAGGTTCCACCTCACATCCATATGAGTGACAAGCCAACAAAAAAGAAAATTACAAATCCTGGAGGGCTGTGGGAAAACAGGTACATAAATATACCGTTTGTGGAGCCATTCTGGAAAGCAATTTGGAAATATACCCCCAAAGTTACTAAACTTTGACACAATGACATCACGACTAGGTCTACACCCCAAAGAAATCAAAGAAAGGGGACTAGTGAACTAGGAAAGACTGGCATGAACTAACAGAGAATGAAGTTGGTAGAACCAGAACAATTTATATACCAACAATACTGTAATGTTGAAAAAAAAGCTGAAAGGACTCTGATCAAGTCAATGACTAACCATGACTCCAGAGGACCCATGATAAGCTATGCTTCCTGACAGAGAGTGATTTCCTCAGGGTATAGATTTGAGCCATATTTTTTGGACATGGCCAATGTGAAATTTGTTACAAGGGTTTTTGTTCTTTTTTTTTCCTCAGTGGGGGAGTAGGGGTAGAGAAGGGCTGGTAAGAGAAAATGGATTTTTGTTATGTGACAGAAATAAAATTTAATTAAAACGTTTTTAAGTGAAATAACCTCTATGTCAACTAATTACCATAAAAAGGGTATTTTTCAAGCATAGTGGGTTACAACTTGGAAAATATGAAACGTCTAGTCATGAATATTCTACAGTATAAATGCAATCTATTTATCCTTCCCGAATAGTCTCCCTGACACAAAGAGAAAACAGTAAATTGTGGAACTCAAAGTTTTTTTTTAAAAAACATAATTAATTTATTTTTAGTTCTCAACATTCATCTCCATAAGATTTTGAGTTTTAAATTTTCTCTCCCTCCTCCCCTCCCTCCCCAAGAATGGTGTGCAATCTGATATAGGTTCTACTTATACATTCATATTAAACATAATTTTACATCGGTCATGATGTAAAGAAGGGAGGAACCATGAGAAAGAAGAAACAACAGAAAACAACAAAAGAAAAGGATAGCAAATAGGATGCTTCCATCTGTACTCAGACTCCAAAGTTCTTTCTCTGGATGTGGACAACATTTTCTAACAGGAGTCCCTTGGAATTATCTCAGATCATTGAATTGCTGAGAAGAGCTAAGTCTATCAAAGTCAGTCATCATACAATGTGGCTGTTACTGTGTACAATGTTCCTGGTTCTGCTCATTTCACTCAGCATCAGTTCATATAAGTCTTTCCAGGTTTTTCTGACCTCTGCCTGCTCATCATCTCTTATAGCACAATAGCATTCCATTACATTCGTATACTGCAAACTTGTTCAGCCAATTCCCCAATTGATGGGCATCCCCTCAATTTCCAATTCTGAATCATCACAAAAAGCTGCTATAAATATTTTTGTACATGTAGGTCCTTTTCCTATTTTTATGATCCGTTTGGGATACAGACCTAGAAGTGGTATTTCTGGGTCAGAAGGGATGAACAATTTTATCACCCTTTGGGCACAGTTCCAAACTGCTTTCCAGAATGGCTGGATTAGTTCACAACTCCACCAATTTTCCCACATCTTCTCCAACATTTATCATTTTCCTGTTTTGCCATGTTAGCCAATCTGATAGGTGTGATATGATACCTTGGAGTTTGCATTTCTTTAATCAAGAGTGATTTAGAGCATTTTGTCATATGACTATAGCTTTAATTTCTTCCTCTAAAAACTGCCTTTTATTCATATCCTTTGACTGCTCATCAGTTGGGGAATGACTGTATTCTTATAAATTTGATTCAGTTCTCTATATATTTTAGAAATGAGGCCTTTATCAGAGACGCTGGCAGTAAAAATTGTTTCCCAGCTTTCTGCTTCCCTTTTAATCTTGGTTGCATTGGCTTTGTTTGTAACTTTTCAATTTAATATACTCAAAATCATCCACTTTGTATTTCATAATGTTCTCTACCTCTTGTTTGGTCATAAGTTCTTCCCTTGCTCTCCTACTTTGCTTATAGTATCAGTCTTTATATCTAAATCAAGTACCCATTTTCACTTTATCTTGGTACAGGGTGTAAGATGTTGCTCTATGCCTAGTTTCTGCCATACTATTTTCCAGTTTTCCCAGCAGTTTTTGTTAAATAGTTCTTTTTTTAATTAAGATTTTTTATTTTTAGTTTACAACACTCAGTTCCACATGAACCTGAGTTCCCCCTCCTTCCCCAAGACGGCATGGAATCCGATTTATCTTCTACATATAACTTTACATTGAACTTATTTACACAATAGTCAAGTTGTAAAGAAGAATTATTACCAATGGAATAACCATGAGAAAGAAGAAACAAAACCAAAAAACCCAAAAACAAAAGAGAGAAAAATAAATAGTTCTTATCCCAGAAGCTGGAGTCTTTGGATTTATCAAAGAGTAGATTACTATAGTCACTGACTGTTGTGTCTTGTGTATCTAACCTATTCCACTGATCCACCACTCATTTCTTAGCTAGTACCAAGTAGTTTTGATGATTGCTGCTTTATAATACAATTTAAGATCTGGTACAGCTAGGCCACCTTCCCTTGCATTTCTTTTTATTAATTCCCTTGATATTCTGGATCTTTTGTTCTTCCAGGTGAATTTTGTTCTTGTTTTTTTCTAGCTCTATAAAATAATTTTTTGGTAGTTTGATGGGTATGGCACTGAATAAGTAATTTAATTTAGGTGAAACTCAAAAGTTCTAAAAAAGAATGTTAGAAATTGTTTTTACATGCAACTGGGGGAAAATAAAATACTAAATAAATAAAAAAAGAAAATAGCAAATTGAAGATTCTGATATTGTGACACTGGCCATAAAAGATTTTGGAACTCAATGATTTCTTCATCACTGATGTTTAATGAACAAGAATAAAAATTAGAGAAACAGGATGGTCTAGGTACTGTTTCAATATGACTAATAGAATAAATCCACAAAAAATGTGATTAGGCAATTTTTAAGATGAGTCTGTACTATACATGTAGAACCTACGTCAAATTAAAATTGCTTACCTTCTGTTTAAGGAGTGAAGGGAAGGAGGGAGAAGGGGAGAATTTGGAACTCAAAATTTAAAAAAAGAATATTAAAAATTGTTTTTACATGTAATTGGAAAAGGAATGAAAATAAGAATGAATCTATAAAAGGTAGCAGAAAAGTTAAAGGTGGGGTGGGGGCAGCGAGGTGGCGCACTGAATAGAGCACCAGCCCTGGAGTCAAGAGGACCTAAGTTCAAATTCTGCCTCAAACACTTGACACATTTACTAGCTGTGTGACCTTGGGCAAGTCACTTAACCCCAATTACCCTGCCTTCCCCCCTCCAAAAAAGAAAGAAAGAAAGAAAGAAAGAAAGAAAGAAAGAAAGAAAGAAAGAAAGAAAGAAAGAATAAAAGTTAAAGATACCCTGGGGGAAAAAAATATAATACCTTGCTTCACCTCCATTGAAAATTTAAACACTAAAAATAAACAAATAAATAAAAAACAAAATAGAAAATTTAAACACTGGATTTCAGAATAATCAAGTTAACATAATAGGAATTAGTTGGGCAACTGATGCTATAAATATTTTCCTACCTGTTTTCTGTCTCTAATTCATTCTTACGGAGATTTGCGTCATCGAGCAGGCTCTGCAATAATGCAATCCGTTCATTGTCAGAACCCTCTTGATTAAGTTTTAACATCTTATTTTCATGCTGAAGACGAATGAGTTTCTCCCTGGATAGGTAAAATAAAAATTGAAATGCATTGTTAAGTGTTTATAACTATTAAAAAACATGAATATGTAATCAGGTATTCAATATAATTTCCTAATTCAATAAATTTTTATTAAGTGCCTATTGTATGAAAGACTGGGAAAAGAAGCACTGCACTAGACAGTACAAAGGCTGCAAAAGTGTGTAAGACATGGTCCTTCTCCTTAATGAGCCTACCACTTTGTAATAGGCTTCCTGCTCCCTTCTCCAGAACTTATGGAAAAGAGAACAAGTATTAATAATCTAAATTATCAGCTCTCATAAAACCGAGATTTTAATATTTTCTTTCAGAGGATCGACTTATAGTATGTTAAAGCTAGAAGGGAATTTGTCAATAACTTAATTCATGCTCAAATAATTTACTCTTTCTTCACAGATGAGGGAATGCATATTCTGCAAAGTCAGATGACTTGTCCATGGTCATAAAGCTATGGGGCAGCTCAGGGGGAGAGTAGACGGAACACCAGGCCTGGAATCAGGAAGATCTGAGTTCTAATCTGGCCTCAGACACTTATAGACTGTGTGACCTTGGGTAAGACACTCAATCTGTTTGCTTCAGTAAAATGGGGATAACAACAGCAACCAGCTCCCAGGGTTGTTGTGAGTATGAAATGAGATAACAACAATAAAGTGCTTAGCACAGTGTCTGGCACACAGTGGGTGCTATAGAAATGTTAGGTATTATTATTATCATCCCAGTAAACAGAATAATTACCTTAAAGATGTAAAACAAATGTTTTCTGAAAAAAAAAGATGTTTTCTTTTTTCCTCTATGATATTTCTTATATTTTTACATTTTCAGAAACTTCTCCCTAGCTTCCTATTCCAATTTAATAAACTACAAAGTGCCTCTATAAGGATAAAAAAAAGATAGTTCTTGCCTTCAAGTAGCTTAGAGGCTCACAGGAAGAACAGATATGTACCCAAACCTATGATATAGTCACTGGATCATTGCATATAGATCTGGAAGGGACCTTAGATAGTGTAGGAGGAAAGCAGGAACCACAATCATTTGAAAACATCTTGATGGACTAATAATGTAGAAATCCCCCAATCGTCTGATAGCCTCACAGTAGATGGTCTTCAACTGTTACTGGATGAGGAATAAAATATAACAAACTATGCAAAGACATGGTAACGCATATGGCCCCATCCACTGTTGTAACACCTATTTGTTGTCCTTGGATAAGAGACATTTAAAGTTAATCTAAATGGTCTTCTTTAACAACTGTAAAAGTATTTGGTCATCTCCTCTTGTCTTTTGCCCTTGAACAGTTAAGTTGTTTTCTTACTCTGATAATAAATCCTGACAGATGGATTCCAAATAGTCCCCCTTTTTCTGCCTCTCCCTTGTCTGTCAAATATTTTATCTATTCTGAGTTACCACATACCACAGTACACTGCTGATTGGTCGTGTACTGTGAGTCTGAAAAATTAGAAAAACCACATATGTACCCCTAGGAAGCTAAAGCTGCTATCAGAAAGCAGTCTGCCTTAGCATGCTAATAAATTTGTTTTCAATTTGGCTTCTTATCTTTGACCCACATTCACTGGATTCCTGCTAGCAGTAAACCTCTCCCAAGAGGCCCCATTACTCTCAGTTAAGAGGATTCTTAACAATATCATTGAATGCAATCTCTTTACTTTAAAGACAGAAAATTGAGGCCCACAGAGTTTAAGTGAATTTTCTACAGTCATATGGTATATTTGAAGCAGAGTGAGGAACTGAACTGAGGTTTCCCGACTCCAAATCTAAAGCCCTTTCAGTTATACTGCTTCTTATGGTTAAGATTAATAACAGAAGGCATCCTATACACCAGAAATATTTGCAGCAGCACCTTTTGTAGTACTGAAGAACTGGAAACAAGTACATATGAAAATGTATTTCCCTTACTTCTTTAAAGAGATAGGAACTATGGATGTAGAATTTTGTATTTCAGAATTATTGGAAATAAGAAAAATACTGCTATGTTTTATGTCTTCAATAAAGTTAGTTAATAACTACCACAGGTCAGTCAATACCTATGGGCGTGGGAACATGAAAGTGCTGGTTAGTTTTGCTGAAGCTGTTTTCTTTCTTTTTTTTTTTCTTATAAATGATTCGCTCACTGAGAGGGGGGAGGAGGTGTATTTTGGGAAATAAAGGTGATTATAAACATATCAATTTTCAGGAGAAATCAAACTGAAGAATCAATTCAAAGAGGAAGGTTCAAGGAGGAAGGAGTAACTTCTAACTGATGGTATCAGAGAAGGAGCTGGTACATAAGTTAGGCCTCAAGGGGAGAGAAAGCTAACAATAAGGAGGGATCAGGGATAAAGTGAGGGAAGTTCCTTTCCAGGTATGGGAGATGGCATGTGTTAAAGTACTTTGCATAGGGTAGCTACAAAGTATTATAGTCTACTTACTTTATTTCAGGTGTAACAATCTCTGCTGCCAGACTGTCTGAAGACTCTTGACTTCCCAGAGGCATTAATCCTATTTACGATACACATGATGGAACAGAGAAGTTAGGATAAAATCGTCATCTTTTTTTCTCTATATTTGGGTTTTCCATCCCTCTTCCTGGATAAAAAGCCCTTCTCCATGTGCATAGCTAAAAGCCCAAGGCTTTTATGTTTTGTCCATCAGAAAAAAGCTTTTTGGTGGAAGGAATGAGAAGGGTTATTTGGGAAGTGACGGTTGTGGCCTCCATTGTTCATACAAGTTAGTAGCATTTAAGATGTTAAAACTCTTCTGAATACGAAATATGAAGATCAAAGTGTGGAAAAAATTTGCTTATGTATTTTTTTTATATTTTTCAAACAGATCAACTACTGGGATCTTGTGCCAGGTTTTTAACATAGAATTATAGCTCTTCAGATAGGGGAATGGTTTTGCAAGGAGCACCAAAGCAAACATTCTAAGCATTTTCTCAACCTCTTCCTTAAAACTAGATAGTCTGCATTTGTCCCATGTGCATAAACTCCCTTTGGGAAACCAAGGGAAGAGGCGAAAAAACAAATAGTGAAAACCAAGAATGTCAGACTAAAATGAGATAGGAATAGAAGAAAAATTAGCAACACAGAGCATAGTCAGGTGAAACACTATAGGAAGGGAAGCTGTATGCAGGAGGGAATGGAAGGACAATACATACCACCTCAAGCTTACAATACACAAAGAGACCAAATACTTGAATATGCCACTTAGTGAATTATTGATCACATTTCCTAATTTCTTTCTACCACTATGATGAAAATAAAATTCAGTTCTTTGACAATATTTTTATGCTTTGAAGGAAAAAATCCATCTTAGTAACACGAACTTAAAAACATCTTTCTATCAAGAAAGATGTTAATGTAATGTTTATATAAAGTGTTTATATAATAAGATGAAAGTTAAACCTTCTACCCTTAGAGGTTGGTTCAGGTTCTAAAAGACTGACTTCACTGACCCAATAAGCAGTCAAAAATTGGTGAAAAATTTTTTTTAGGAAGTCACTGAACAAATGTTGCCTCATAATCCTATTTAATGTTTCCTACAAGAAGATTATTAGACTACATTTTTAAAAACCAGACTCAGGAACTATTCTCATAACCCAGGACCTTTAATCTTAAGTTTTCAAGACTTTGTTTTGTTTAAAATAGTTCAACAACTATTACTTTCTTGACTGGACTAACATTTTTTCCTCTGAGGAAAAACTTTCTTTAAATAATAAAAATCAAGAGTTTTTGACTTTTTTGTGACATGGACATCTTTTGGCAGTCTGGTGAACATATCCTGAGAATAATGTTTTTAAATGCACAGAATACATAGGATTATAAAAGTAATCAAGTATTATTAAAAATAAATATGTAATTTTCTTCTATCCAAGTTCACAGAGGTCCTGAAATTTATCTATAGACTTCTAAGGAGACGTAAGAATTGCTTTAAATAGATTTTTCTATATATAAAAATATCTAATTAAATTTTTAGCTAAAAGAGAAGTTACAGAAAATATTTTTGCTTACACTTGTATTATGCATGTTATAGCAAGAGTAGAACATAAATTACATTGCTTTGAACTCAGGGCATTTTTTGTTACCTTGAGTAGTAAGCTGTCCTTCCTGGGCCTGTACGCATCTAAGTTCTTCAATAGTTTCTTTAAGAGAATCCCGTTCAGTTCTTAATCTCTGCAGAACAAAGGACAAGGACAATTAGACTTAGAATACAAACCCAGGTGTCAAAGTAGGACTACATTTGCTTTCACAGATATCATATTTTAAGGTCTGAAGTAATATTTACATTACCAAATTACATTTAGAAGAATAGTTTACTGGGAAATTGGGTACATTTTATGGAAATATGAACATGTTTTCACAGTCCACTTAAAAGCTGATTTCTAACACTTTTTAAGATGGAACAAGGTTCTAAACAGACAATTACAAATTAGCAAACATTTATTACCACAGGATCACAGATTCAGAGCTAAGAAGAACTTTAAAAATCATCTAGCCAAGCCCCCCATTTCGCTGCTAGGATAGTGGCAGAATTTGGAACGAGGTGCTCTGAGAGTGCACTTCCTACTGTACCATGCTGCTCAACAAGTGTCTACTATGTGCAGAGCCCTGCTTAAATAAGATCTTGTTTCTACTTTTACAAAGCTTAAACTCCAGTAGGCAGACAAGATACAAACACAGAGGGCTATAGCACATAATATTAAATTACTGCTACAGAGAGGTAGAAAAACAATTTACTCTGTGGGGTCAGAATAGGGAGGTCGTTCAGAAAAGGTGGTGAGGGGGATGAAGGGAAGGCTTTTTGGAGCTAGCAGCCTTTAGGCTGGAGAGTAATTCAGTAGGTAAAGAGGGAGGAGCTGACAGTCCAAGTATACAGGATAGTGAGGGCAAAGGTACAGAGGTGATACTGCACAAGGTTCCTGTTCGATAGCAGTGTAGTCTAGTCTGCTTGGGTTAAAGAAATAAGATGAGATAAAGACGGAAAGATGAGGTGATGCCATATTATAAACGATTCTGAATGAGCAATGAGTTGGAACTTTACTTGGTAAGCAAAAGGAACTGACTGAAGATTTTTGGGTGAAAGCCAATATAATTAGATTTGTGCATAAGGATGATTAGTAGTAGTAGGATAAAGCATGGACTTGAGGAAGACAAGAGAAAAAGAGGAAGATATGCTAGATACTTATTGCAATAATCCAGAAGAAAATGAGAATTCGTTTTACAGAGAATCATATCACCTCTAATGTTGGGAGGGATTTCTGAGGTTATCTGGCTTAACTGCTACCCAAATATGCCTGACAAATAGTCATCTATCTATTCTGTGCCTAAAGGCCTCCCCAGGCAGCTCATTACACTTTTGGATAATTCTGTTACCAAGTTTTTACTTATATCTAACCTAGATCTGGTTTTCTGTGATTTCCGTCCACTATTCCTAGATGGGCCCTACAGGGCAGTGGCATCAAGAGTAGAAAGAAGGGAACAGATGCAAGACATATTTTACAAGTATAACTGAGTAAACTCACAGAGGGGACTGGATTAGAGGAATGAATAAATGTTGGTGCCGATGACAGATACAGTAAAGTCAAAAGCAGGAGCAGGTTTAAGGGAAAGGCTAGTTTGGGAAATGTTGCTCCTGAGGTAGCAGTGATTCATTTAAGTAGAAATATCCTGGAAACGACTAGAGACATGGGTCTGGAACTCAGAAGCCAGGGATGGAGAAATAAATTGGTTGGGAAATTTGTATTTGTAGGAAAATAGTGGTTGAAGCAAAGAAATAAGGCATTGTATAGAAAGGAAAAGTAGGGAGAGAGAAAGAGGACCTCCCAGGACAGAATGGGTGAGTACCATCCTTAAGGAGCTTGGGAAAATGAGGAACTAGAAAAAGAGATGACAAAGAAGTAGCTATTTATGATAACTCACTAGGAAGGAGGGCTCTTATTACATGATGTAAATCTAGTATTTAGTAATTATGAGAAAAAACTTTTTTGATATGTGATTTATTACATCCTTTAGGAAATGTTAAAGCTTCACCTGGAATTTTCAATTCATTTGATTTGTTAATCTTTATTAGAGAGCATAGTTTGTCTAGTTTTCAATTAAGAAAATATAAATTTTATAATGTAAATTTCACAAAGCATTATGCTATGTTGAAATATGTCAATACTCATCATTTTCTTTATCCATGTTGTACCTCTACCAGCACAAGAAACTACACTTCCATCCCTGTCACTTCTCAAATAAATACCCATATCCCTTACTACCACCCAGATGTGATTTCTCTCCCTGTTATCATGTTAAGCTATATGAGATAATGGACTCTGGCTTTTGTATTGGTATCAATAGTAAATTAGCACATAGCTTACTATGGTATAACAAATTTTTTTTCATTTTTTCATGTATTCTTAGGTGATTTTCATCCTATGATGAAAACAGGAATTACAACTGCTCAGCACCATGGCAGGAGTTCCAAAGTTGAATGAATTGACACAGTAATAGATCTTTTGGTATTGCTAATGTCAAGGCAATTACAATATTTAAGTAATGTTTATATAGAATATTTCATTAACTTTGATTCTTTTACAAATAATGAATTGCAGGTGCAGTTACGATTCTGGACTGAATGAGGACAAATTCACTCACTCTTTCACATCTAGCCTCAGCCTGTAGATCATGCTTCATTTCACATCCTATCCACCGAGGTTTTCCTTATCACCTGCCCTGCTACTGTTCCATTTCCCCTGGCCTGGACCTGTCTGTTACACAGAATCCATGCTCCAATTTCTGATCTGAAACTTCTGATTGGGGAATATGTGAGTACAAATTTACTTAACTTCTATATCTAGGCCAGCCCTCAGACCATGCTTTGGTTCACATCCTATCAAGCCATCCACCCAGGCCATCTTGAGCCTACAGCTGTGCATAAACTACAGGTGCCGTGTCTGGCCCCCGCCCCCTCAACTCCTTTCCCATTTCTTGCCCTATGCACAGTAACAAAATGATTAGTGTCACTGCTTCTGGAAAGGAAATATCAATTAATTAATTATCCTATGAAACATGTCATCCTTACGAGTCCCTGAAAAAACCACCCTGAACCTATACATTGTCTTCCCCAACTAGAATGCAAGCTTCTTGAGGACAGGAATTTTTCATACTTTGGTATTTGTATCCCAATGTTAATCCCTAGTGAACTGAACATCATAAGTGCTTAGTACTTTGCATTCATTAAATGAATGGTGAACTCCTAGAGTGGGAACTGTCTGGACCAGTTTTCTTAAACCTTTTGGTCTCAGGTCCCCTTTACACTCTTAAAAATTACTGAGGTGTGGCAGCTAGGTGGTGTAATGGATAGAGCACTCTGAAGGCAGGAGGACCTGAGTTCAAATCCTGCGTCAGACATTTACTAGCTGTGCAAGTCACTTAACCCCAATTGTCTCCAAATAAAACAAAACCAAAATTACTGAGGACCTTGAAAGCGCTTTTGTTTATGTGGATTATAACTATTAAAACAAATTTCATTAAAAATGAAAACTGGTAAAACTCTAAAATATTTATTAATTCATTAAAAATATCAATAATAAATCTATTAAATGTTAACATAAACAACACATTTTTATGGAAAATAACTATATTTTCCAAAACAAAACAAAAATTAGTGAGAAGAATTGTACTGTTTAACATATTTTTCCAAATTTCTTTACTGCCTGGCTTAACAGATGGCTAGTTTCTTGTATATGCTTCTGCATTCGACTTTTTGCAATGCTGTTTTGCTTGAAGTATATTTAGAAAATCAGGCCTCACATGGATAGGCAGTTGGAAAAGGGAGGAGTATTTTAATAAGCAAATAACTTCTTAGTATTATTATTATATCTTGGTCTCTGGGACTCTGAGAGGTCCTTGGACTATGCTTTGAGAACAGTTGCTTTGTCACAACCTGATGACTTGGGAGGTTAGTCCTAAAGAAGTGACTTGCCTGGAGTCATACAGTTAACAAGTGACAAAGGCAGGATTTGAACCCAGGTATTCCTGATCCAATTCCACTATGCCAAGCTGCTTTAATTTATTAGCAATAACAACAACAAAAAAGAATATATACTCACATCCTTTTCTTTCTGAAGACTGTCCACTTTTTCTTTCAGCCGTTTATATTCAAAATCTAATTTATCTGCTTTCTTTGATTCTTCAGATAATCTATTTTGTAGTTCTACTACCTGTTACAGAAAGAGGAAGTTATCAACAATAACAAGGAATAAAACTCACTTGTTTTTTTCTACTTTATAAATCCATAAAGAGAAATATATATATATACACACACGTATTCTTTTTATATATAACATATATATTCTTAAATATTATTTCTCAATCAAATGTGTATAGAAAGAGTTTGATTTAAAGCAAATCCATTTGGGGAAATAGGTCAACATGTTTGTTTTTTTCTAAAAGACCCTTTAGGAGGCTGTATCTATTGTTCTAATTATATTTTTAATAATGGTTCACATCTGATAGTGCTTTGAGGTTTACAAAGCTCTTTCCTCACAAATACCCTTAGGTATATGCAAGTCACTTAACCCTGATTGTCTTAGGTAGTGGCAGATATTATTATTGCTATTTTAAAGATGATAAAAATGAGGCTCAGAGAGACTAAGTAACTTGTTGTGTTGCACATGGAGTAAGGAAAGACAAACCTATCTCCAACACTTACCAGCTACGTGACCGTGGGCAAATTAAC
Organism: Phalanger gymnotis; assembly: GCA_028646595.1. Taxonomy (NCBI): domain Eukaryota; kingdom Metazoa; phylum Chordata; class Mammalia; order Diprotodontia; family Phalangeridae; genus Phalanger; species Phalanger gymnotis. The sequence continues at coordinate 241,857,555 of CM053625.1, forward strand.
ATGATACGTTGACCCACAAGGCAGATTATCAACTGATATTCCCTTTCCAGAAACAATGGTACCAATCATCTGATTACTACACATAAAGAAAGCAGGGGAAAAGGCTGCAGTGACACAAGTCTCTACAGCAGGATGGACAGCAAGAAACCTGGAGTAGATGGCAAGATGACCAAGGGCTCAAGTTCTCTGAACCTCAGTTTCCTAATCTACCCCCTAAAACGGGGATAACATTGTGGGGCCCAAACAAGAGTGTATGCAAACTGCTTTGTGAACACTGAACCATTAGAAAGATATCATTTAATAGGTCACTGAGTGCTTACTAACTGTGCTAGGTGATGGGGATACAAATGTAATATATTAAATAAGTTTTGCTCCAAAGGAGTTACAGTCTAATGGGTGAGACAACAAGGACACATATAAACTTACAGAGAATATAAATATACAGAATTACCATTATTAGTATACCATGTTGCCTAAAACTTGAATGGATAAAGAAACTGATAAACTAAGATGCTTATAGATTCAAGCTACATAGAGCCAACCAGAACAAAATAACAGAAGAGGTCAGGGTTTAAGAATTTACTGGGCAGATTCAATTCTAGCTTAAATAATACCCTGGATTTAAAAAATGGGCACTGTGATAAAGAGAAACAAAACAAAATTTGCCCACATGAATAAACCAATGTAAAAACATTTCTCACCTGTCTCTTGTATGTTTCAAGCTGACTGCGAGCTGCGTTGGCTTTCCTTAACTCCTCCTCTAGACTTACAGTGTTCTGCATGTACATTGTGTTCTTCTCCTCTAAGAGTTTCACTTGCCGCCTCAAATCACCAAGATCTTCTAATTTCTTTTTATATGATTCTACTTGGCCTTCAAGTTTAGCCACTTTATCAGAAGAATGCCTGGGGGAAATTGGGAATTAAAAATCAGATCCACATTAATCTTTCTCTTATCTGAACTACCCAGAATCCTGTTTACAGAATTTCAGTGTTGGAAAGGGCTGCAGTGACCACCCTATAGGTCTAATGGCAATCTGTACTTAAAAAAGAATTTTCACTAAAGCAAGTTGTAAGTGGTTATCTAGCCTTTGTGTGGAATCAATCCTCCTTTCCAGAGGGCAAAAAATGCTACCTACTGAAGTAGCCTACCTCAGTTTTACTCTTCACTAGCTGTCAGGAAGGTTCCCCTTGGAGGGGATAAATGGGTGCCTTTTACAACATCCACGTGTTGTTTAGTTTTACCCTCCTCTACATGACAACTAAACACTTGAATATAATTATCAGATCTCCTGAAGTATTTCCTACTCTAGGCTACATATCTTCAGTTACTACAACCAGTCCTCATCTGGAATGGACTCTAAGTCTTTCAATCTTTCTGGCTACTCCTCTTGGTTACTCTATGTCTTATCAATGGCCTTCCTAGAATGTGAACAATGGAAGACACATTTCCAGAGCTGATAAAACCAGAGTAAAGGGCATGGGGACTACCACTTCCAGCTTTTGAAATTAAAGTAAAGTGAGGCACAAAGTTTCAGGCACATTAATTTATTGGTAAGGGTAACAATTACTAATAAAAGGAGTCTCTTGACTGTTCAGTCAGCCAAAAAAAACATAAGGTAGGGCTTATTAGCCTTCACATAGTTTTAGGAAGTCCAAGAGAACAAAGAACAGTATGATTGGTTACAATATGATTGGTTACAAAGTCCAAAGTATCATAGATGATGGAAAACAGAAGGATTGGATATGTCAGGAATGCAGGACTAGCCACAACCCCTCTTCACTCTTGTTGCAATGGAAAACAAATTGGTGGTGTCCACCTGCATGGTTAGAGTCATAGTGATAACAGTACAGACTTTTTTACAGCACATTGGGGGTGATATAGAACAGAATCAATTACAAAATGGAATAAAAATCAATTTGATTTTCTCTTTATTCCTAGATGTTATGCATTTCATTGCAGCATAAGGTTTTATGAGCTTTCTTTTTCTTGGCTGCCATACCAGGTTTAATTCCAAACTGCCTTGGATTAGTCTCTATTTTAGGAGTGTCTTTTTATTCCTGTATAAGACCTAAGGAATTAATTGTGGCAAATGCTTATTTCCCCAGCCCAGGTTCAAATCTAGAATGCTGTCCAGTGATGAGCACAAAGTATGCACTTACAAACTCAATGGATAAGACTTAGTCGTTGGTCAAGATCCCAACTGATTAAAAGGTTCTAAGTTTCTACAGGACTGAGAAAGGCTGTTTACCTAAGAACATCTATTTCATCTTTCAAAGACTGAGCTTCATCCGCTAAAGTGGTTAGTTCTTCATTTTGTTGCCGGAGTTCAGAGATTTCTTTGTCCAATTCTTCACAGCGTATTCGATAATCATCTTTGGCTGCTTCTAGTCTGGAAATCAAGACAAAATAAACTAAACACTATTTACTTCCCAAAATTTTCTTTGACCATAGTAGAAAACTATAATCCAATTCAATTTAACATTTACAAGCACCTACATGGGGAAAGGAGGGAAGGGGAAAAAAAAATCTTTCCTCAAAATCTTTCCCTACTCCATGGTCAAAGATGAATTTCTTACACCTTCACCAGCAAATATGAAAAGACGTGCTATTGGAACAAAATGGATTTAGATCAGCTAAATTATTGCTCTTGAATGGCAGAATATATATGTTTAAAAGTATTTTCCTCAAGACTTTCAATTTAATTTTAAACAGAAAATTGTCCTGGAGAGGAATATATCAATAATGCTTTACCTTCAAAGTATTCCCTTTAAGCTACATGATGTTAAAGGAAAATTTTAACTACCAAGTCTAGTCTTGACATGACTATGACACATAATCAGAGTTATGAAATCAGAGTACTACTGTAACATGCATCTTAAAGAGAACTCTAGGAATGGGATTCATGTGCCTAATGGTGAATCAATAGAACATATATATTTATAAAACACGGTATATTTTAACAAAAAATGTTAAAAAATGTAAATGTTAAGTGAAAAGAAAATATTTGCTTCCTTAATCTATTTAAAAATATGTTCTTTCAGATGTCTCTCTGGCAGCAAATAAGTCATTTCCCCTTCTGGCTATACTTCTAACTCTGTGGACTTCACCACCATGACTCAGCTGCCTTCTAACCTTGATACATCTCTCTGTCATGACAGTGCCCTTCTCCCATAGGTAAGTCCCTTCCCAGAACTTCCATTTTGTAGATGGGCCCCAACTGGTCATACTTCATTTCCCTTCAGGGTGTGCCTGTAATTCTCTAGGACTGTCCTAGCCCATATTTAAGTCTTCTTCCCCTTCAGCTTTTCAGTGCCCTTTTATGTGTAGTCTTCTCCCTTTAGAATATAAGCTCTTTGAGGACAGGGATTGTTTTTTCCTTTTTGCTTGTATTTGTATCACCAGCACTTACCATTTACTATGTGTCTGGCTGCATAAAACCTTTATTTGCTTTGCAATGAAAATCCAAGACAGAAAAATCTTAATTTATTTTTAATTTAAAAATCATTTCACATTTTCTTTAGACATCATAGAAGCAATATGGCTGAAATAATTACTAGAATTTACTGTTAATTCTGTTATATGTTATAAGATAAGGATAGGAAACTCTCTGAAAACTTCCTCTAGTCATGCCATGGAGGACAGGACTTAGAAAGAACTGAGTTCAAATCCTGTAGCTGGCTAAGTCACCTCAGTTTCCTCATCTGTTAAACTGGGATAATAATTGACTCACTTAACAGGGTTGTTATCAGAGTCTTAAATGAGATGTAGTATATAAGTTCCTATACAAACTTTAAAGCACTGTCAATTATTATTTATATTGTACAACTTTTCTCACCAAAATCTTGCTGGTCTATATATTATTATTTTTATCTTATAAATGGGGAAATGGAGTGGTAGTGGGGAAGAGAAGATGGTAAGTGACTTGAAGTTAATAAATGTTAGACCTGGCATTTGAGCCTAGGTTTGGAAGATGGGTTCATTATATTTAAAAGACATATGATAAAGATCATAGTTTAGAGTTAAAGCCTCCCTGGAGCTAGGACCGAGGAAGGTAATCTTCTTAGGTCCTTTACAAAGGACTCACAGATTATTTCACACGCCCTTTTCATGATGGGGACTAAACAAAATTATGGCATAGAGATGCAGACATCAACACAGACAGCCAAGAAGTCTTGATACTGGTAGAATGTATACCTAGGTAATATCTATAAAAGATAGAAATAGGGTATCTGTATCTATATATATCTACCTATAATGAGCATAGATATATCTTATATAAAAGGTATAGAGAGAAGTAATGAGCAAACCTGACCCATACTTCAGATGAGGTGTGAGGTCTTTTCATCATTCTTCCCGCAGCTCAACTCAACAAATATTAAGCATTTAATTGTGCAACAAGGTGCTGAAGTGGAGGGTGGAGAGGAACACACGAAAATTAGTTTCTGATTTAAAAGAGCATAGAATTGAGTGTGGAGATACAATTAATTTTAAAACTAACAAAGTATCATTGCTAAAGGGCAAAAATGCATGAGAACTGGAAAAAAAAACAACCAAGAAAGTAAATTAGAAAAGGCCACTATAACCTCAGTGTCCTTGGGAAAGCTTCATGGAGGAGGGAGTGTCAGGTTTGACAAGATGTCCAGAAATGACCTACAGAAATATGTGAGTGGGTGGGTGAGGTGGTGACTTGGAGGGAAGAGGTAGAAAATTCTAGGTATGGGGAAGAACATGAATAAAGGGAGAAAAGGATAAGCCATGTATAAAGAAGGATGAGTCCTTTATCAACCCATCTATAGCTTATCAAGAGTCAGGAGTGAAACTTGGGTCTATATCATTCCTGTGTAGAGGAGGGTTTTGACATGAGTAGACCACATTGGAAATAGACCTCTATTTCAGCTAAAACAGGAAGTCACATTTTCCTTCATCTCAATTCCTTTAAGCCCTTGTTACTCCTGTCCTTGATTGCAAGGCTGATAAAACAGGCAAGTCTTATTTCTGAAAATGTAGATTAGCTCACTTGACAACGTTAAAATTAAAGGAAGCTAGTTGCTACTATTCCTGGGGAGGGGAGAGAAGGAGCATTAAGTGTGTGTATGTGTCTTTCTTAAAAGAAACACATTTGTGTTTTCAGTCTTCATTTAATAAAGTTCTCCTGGCTTGTTTATGAGCAAGATACTTATTTTACCATGATACTCCTTTTCCCTACCACATTTAAAGGTTCCCAGATTTAGCTGAGTGACTCAGCTTCAGACATCGAACACCTTCGTTAGCCTCTTCTCCTATGACTGGAAGGCTGGAAACTGGTCTTTTCCAGCTTACTCTCCAATTTCCATCAGCAGCTCTGCTTGGTTTGAACTCTCAAGAACATCATATTCCCTGGTATCTAAACACTCCACCCCTTCCCCCTGCCTCTTGTCTTTCCAGTTTCCTTCTGTGCATCTTCTCCCATTAGATTTTAAGTTTTCTTGAAGGCAGGAATTGTCTTTTTTCTTATTTGTTCCCTAGTGCTTAGCACAGTGCCTGGCATGTAGTGTGCTTAATAAATGTCTACTGAATTGAATAAATTTAGAAGAGACCTTAGGTAATCAGTCCAACCCTATCATTTCAAAGATGAGGAAATTGAGGCCCAGAGAGGTTAAATAAGTCTTACCTAAAGTCACATAGCAAGTGGCACAGCTGATGTTTGAACACAAGTGTTTTGACTAAAGATCCAGGGCTCTTTCCAATGTACCATGCTGCCTCTCAATCATACTTTTTTGAGTATGTACCACTTTACCCTATTTTTCAACCTCTACTAAAAAACTGCAAATTTTGTAGATTGTAAAATAAGTCCAGAAAATGCCATTTTTCAATCTTCAGTGCTTAACATAGTGTCTTACATAAAATACACGCTTAATAAATGTCTGTTGAATTGAACTGAATTCAGTTTGGTTGAGGTGTATAGTATAGTAGAGAATCTGGAAGAAGAAAAGGCTGAAAAAGAGCTTTTTGTTGTACGGATTGCTAAGAACAGGAAATTCCTTTAGGATTCGAAGTGAAATGCGACACAGCGCCCAAAAGGATAAGGAAGAAAGTAGAGAGCCCATTCTTTAATGGGACTATGATGGATGCTGTTATCGTGAATGATGGCAACCGGAAAGCATAACACATACAATAGATTTTACATACCTACGTCCTTGTGTCAGGGCCAATATAACTTTAACTACTACAATGCTCTCATTAACATGTGATCTTTATAGTTCTATACTGTTCTAATCATTGCATAAGGGTATGGTTTTGCTTTCTAGAATTATGTGGCTGCAAATGCTTCTTTCCTCTGAGAAAAATAAATGAATACTGCTTGCTACTGAATACATACATTTATAGATAGCAGTATCAATAAATGCTCTATTTATCTCTTTAAAATATTTGTATTTTGGAAGCTTGTCATTTTTGGAAAATGAATTAGCATTTCATATTAAAAATCCCATGGAAAACTCTCTATAAGCCCTTAATTCCTCACTTGAAAGAATAATTCCAGACCATTCTGCTGGCTCTCCTCCTTCATGTTTTGCTTTCACCTCTAAAACCAAGAGACAAGGTCTTTTTTCTTTGCTCAATAATAACCTCATAGAAAATGTATTCTTATGGACCCAAATAACCCCCTGGCATGTTGCTTCACAGATAGGACCCTCCAATGTTTCTGTGATTAGTTAAACTTAAGTGACTTAAAGAACATGCCCTTCTCATACCCTCATTCACCCTTAGCAAATCAGTGCACTCAAAAGATTCTCAAGTGCAGATCTGGAAGAGGAGGCTGCAGATTAAACCGCTTTCCCTATTAATTAAGATTCTAGAATGTTAAAAGAAAGGAGCATCTCTAATAGCCAACAGAGATGAGTTTTCTCCTATAAGAAATGGGAAAGCTGGGAAGTCATCTTTTGAACTGCCATATGACCCCAATCCATAGAACTGCTTTATTTGCACCCCAATTCACATGCATATTTGGAGGCCTGTAGCATTCTACTCTCATCCCCAGATAGCTGTGAATAATAGTTTTAAGTTTTAAATAAATCTCCTCTGGACATGTAAGTCTTGTGTAAGAGTTTCCTTTCCCACTCATTCGTGCTGACATTTGAATTACAACACAGTAACTCATATGGAGAGATATTTCACACCAAATGAAGCAATTAGAAACGAGGGAAAACTGCTGAAGTGACCCTAATTGTGTCCAGTACCTTTTCTTATTATATGTGCTCTCTTCCTCCTCTGAATTCCTACAACATCGCCTTTCACAGATCATTTTCGTATACTACTTTTCATAGATCATTTATCATATACTACTTATCAAGAGCTCCCTACAGAGATAAAAATCAAATAAATACCCTTGCCTCCTCCCCACCTTTTTTTACCTGAATGTTTCCTCTTGGAGCTGCTCTAGTTGACTCTGTAGCTGAAGATGTCTTCGGCCAGCTGGACTGTTGGGATCTTCTATTGAATCAGATTGATTTAATCTTTCCATTAATATCTGATTTTCTGCAAGTAAACTACTTTTTTCTTCTTGCAATGCTGCAACCTAGTAAAGTAAAAGGAAGATAAATATAAGTTTCAAATGCAGCATCATTACGGTAATATGGTGAGAGGCCTTAAGAAAATGTCATAGGAGAACAGATTGAATGAACCAGGGATATTGGCCTAGGAGAAGAATACATTTAAGAGGGGATGTGATAGCTGTAAGGAAACTGAAACCAAGAGGTTAAAGAATTTGTCCAGGGTCACACACACCCCTACTTACTACTGAGGTCCAGCCTGTATCTGAATTTGGGTTTTCCCTGAGTCTAATACGTCTTCCATTATACCACATGGCTATTTGAAGACCAACTACGAAGCTATTTCACCCATACTGCAGTAGCATCAATTACTAGTAACACTGAGGCTAATTTTGAAGATTAGTGTTAATGGAGTAGTCCAGTTAATGTAGTGGGAGTATGTGGCTTGGTGGATAGAGTACTGTACTTGGAATAAGGGAGACCTGAGTTCAAGTCATGTCTCAGAAAATTTATTAGCTATGTGAATGTAGGCAAGTCATTTAGCCTTCCTAGGTTTTAGTTTCCCCATTTGCAAAATGGAAATAATAACACATACATCTTAGGGTTACTGTGAGAGTAAAACAAGATAATACATTTAAAGCACTACATAAGTGGTAGCTATTATTATTATTTTAAATCTCAGTGAAAAAGTAGAACGAAGGACACCACACACACACACACTCCTTACGACTATGTAAAAAGTTGTAAGGATTATGCACACTGTGTAAATACCCTGTGGAAGATTTGTACATGCAGTGAGAAGGCATGGGGAAAGAGCCTGACTCTATCCATACGAACATGTGATAAATAAATCACAAGCAAGTCTGAATACTTAAATCTGTAACTTTTATTGTAAAACTGGGTAGAAGGTGGGGAGGATTTCATTCCACTGAAGCAGAAATGCCATACGTATCCCAAGGAAGGAAAGGAAAAAAAGCACATTACATAGGACTAAGACCACCAATCATGGAACCTCAAAGTTGGAAGAGAATTCAGAAGTCATGTAGTCAAACCTAATCCTGAATGAGAATCTCTTCTATAACACATATAAGTGGTTTGGAAGGCTGTGCTTAAAAGACCTCCAGTGTGAACACTAGAGATGGAGACCCCTGAGATAGCACAGTCTATTTCTGGATAGGTCTACTTGCTAGGAAGTTTTTCCTAATATGGAACCTAAAGCAAACTTCTGGCAACTTCTACCCAATGTTCATTAGGGTTAATTTAAAGTGTTGCCACAATCTTCTCACAAAAGTTGATGGTACACTCCAGCAGACTCCTTACCTGCATGTCTAACTCATGGCACCTCTGTGCAATCTCTTCTTTTGCTGCCAAAGCTTCATTCAGTTCCTCTGTAGTTTTCTTCAACTAGTTAAACACAAAGGTGAAAAAAAATATTCAATTATTAGAATCAAATGGAATAAACTGTGGGATTCAAAAGAGTCCTCTACCAGAAATGTTTTCCTCCTCATTTCTAAAATTAAACCAATTTTTTTGGTAAGCAAGAGTTTATAAGTTTAATTATTTTATTTAGGATTAAGTCTCATTTTTCTACCCTCTTAATCTTATTTCAACTTTCTAATGAATCTTTTTTTTTAAATCAAAATCATTTGTAACTTATTTTGCTTTTATTCTGACAATAAAAACATAATAGGACATTTCTGAATTATGCTCCATATTTACTTACACTGTAGCTAAGTCAAAACTACAAAAATAAAATTACACTAAAGGCATTATATTCTACCTACCCAAGTATCTATGGAAGCACGGCCACGTACTCAACTTTCAAACAAAACACGAGAAATTGTATAAAACGTGGAATATCAACAATGACTCAAGTCCACATGATAAAATCAAGTCTACAAAGAGTATTTTTCCTAAAGAAACATTCAGAACATGACAAAGAAAATGACAATAGAGACAGGAAAATCTAGGGGCAGGAAGGAAAAGGCAAGGAGAAGGCAGAAAAGCAAAGCTATTTCCACTTCTCCCTAAAGTCAACTACTTTGCCCTTCTGACTTTTCTTACCTGTTCCAAAGGTCTAAGTGTTTTCAAATGATGTGAACTAAGTTTAGACCTTATTAAAGATTTCGGACCCTAGCTCCAACTTGGAACATCTTGGGTGAGATTGTGATTAGCAAAAGAATCACCTTCCTTTACTGATAAAGCAATAAAACACTCAACTATGTGAATGCCCACTACTTCTTTGTGAGGAGGAGACCTCTATAACATAACCAGAAAAACACTAAAGGCGTGGTTTTTTTCCTCCCTCTTCAATAACTGGCCCATGTTTTGCCTAAAAATCGAATGCTGGGTAAACTTTGTAATGTTGGGTATTTTTATACTTATTTTATAAAGATCAAAGCAATGTGGTACGCTGGATAAACGGCTGGAAGTCGTGGATTCAATCCTCGCTCTTACACTTATCTTGTTAAATAAAAATGGCAAATCACCTAACCTCTAACAGCTACTGGCAAATTGTTAAGATTCCAGGGCAGGAAAAAAGCTGCCCTGGAGTTCCCACAGTAACAAGCCCATGAGTCTTTGCTATGCTGTTTTTTTTTTTTAAAGAAAACTGGAAAAAGCAACTATTAGAAAAATAAATTTTGGCCGAATGCCCAGAGATATCTATAGGCAGTTATTTACGAACCACCTCAAATAGATTTATTAACTACCAGTGAGTTCTCAAAATTCCTCAGAAACAGTTGCTTTTAAGCCAAATACCAAAAATTCCCTTCTTCAGGATAATCTGACCACATAAAGACTAAAATAAGTGAAATAAGTGAAAATACAATAGTGAAACAAGTGAAATAAGTGAAAACACAAGATTTCAAGTCAGAAGGAAATCCTTCTCTGAAATCCTGGTCATGTCACTTATTAGCTATCTGACTCTAAACAAGTTGCTCTTCTCTAAGCTTATTATCTCATGTGTAAAATGGAAGTGGTTAGTACTTCCAACCCTTCTCAAAGGGTTGTTGTAATATTAAATGAGAAGTTACTTATTTTGCTCCAATGAAGCACTATATAAATGTGTATTATGGAAATACTCTTATGAAATACTCAGGAAAGCTCTAAGCAGTTAAAAAAGCTTGGAACTCACACTTCATGCATGAGAAAATTTCTTCCTAGGAAATAAAGTAAGTGATTAGTAAGTTATGAAGAATCACTTGATTCTGAATCTAATTTTTAAGCCCTAAATCAGGATACAGAAGATAATAAGATACTGTGTGAAGTCTGGGGACCACTTGTTTTCTTTTTATTGTTGTACCCTAGTATTTTGAAAGAGGTACTTATTATATGTTTACTGAACTGAAATAATTCTTGCAACTGGGAAAATTTGGGTCCTATCATGATTATGCCTATACTTCTTACTGCAAATGTAAGCTCATAGAACCAAAATATGAAAGAAAGAAAATATTTCCAATGAGTATCACGTATCTTAATGCTCATTAACTGCATATTCAGGTGAAAACAGAATCCCATGAGTCTATATATGTAAAAACAAAACTCCCTTCCCTACCTGCTCCTCTTCCCCACTCCCTCAATCCAAAGAGTAAATTACTTTAGAATCAAGGATATTAGAACTAGATGCATCCTCGGAGATCACCAATTCCAACCTTTTCATTTTATAGATGAACACAAAGGCCTAAACTTGTGAAGTTAGGTATCTACCATAAACAAATTAATGGAAGCATTAGGACTAGGTCACTCAAGTTTCTTGAAATTGCTAATGCTGCCCTTTGAAAACAGGTCAGTAAAACCCGAGTTTAAATCTTGCCTCAGTCACTTACCTTGTTCTGTAGTTTTTTAATCTATAAAACAGTGATAATGATAATACTTGCCTCATAAGTTTGTGGTAAGGCTCAAATAAGATAATATAAAAGACTTTAAAAATGTTAGCCACTGTCATTATCCTTCGAGTTTCAGAATTCGGCTAAATATTGTTAGAATTGTTTCTAAAATGTCTTTATTATTACTTACAACTCAAAAACAGAACCAACCTCACTGGGCTTCAATTCTCTCTCTCTCTTCTTCTGGGGTGTGGGGCAGGCAATTGGGGTTAAGTAACTTGCCCAGGGTCTCATACCTAGTAAGTATACGAGGCTGAATTTGAACTCGGGTCCTCCTGACTCCAAGGCTGGTACTCTATCTGCTTCACCATCTAGCTTTGCCCCATGCTTCATTTTTTCAATGGAGGAAATCACTGATTTCTGGAAAGTGTTTAATCCTATTTTATTAATGAAAGAATTCTCCAATTTATTGTCAAATCTTGAAATTTCTATCTTGACTGTTGTCAAGTGGGCTCTCTTCTCTCTACTCACAGTCACTACCTTACTTCAGTACCTAATTCACTCTCCCCTGGATTATTTCATTAATCTTCTAACTGGTTTCCTTGTTTCAAGTCTTTTCCCACCTCAATTCATGCTCCAATTAGTTATTATTTTCCCAAAATGTAGGTCTGACCATGTCACTCTATTTAATAAACTCTAGGGGCTCCCCATAACATAAAAGATCAAATATAAAGTCCTATGGCATATAAAATCTTTCATGCCGAAATGCTCTCCCTTCTGCCACTTAATTTTCCTGGTTTTTCTTAAAACTCAGCTTAAATTCCTCCTTCTGCAGAAGGCTGTTGTGACACTACTTCTCCTTCCCCAGCTGGGAGTGCCTTTGAGCTGTATCTTTGCCCTCCTCCCAAGTTACTTCTAGCCTAAATGGTCTTCTGTGTTCCCTATTATCTGGAACTTATTTGTTCCCCAACTCAAGTCTCACAGAATTCCTCTCTCCTCTCAAGATACAGCCCAAACATCACCTTTGATGTGAAGTCATTTCTGATCCCCTTAACTGTTAGGGCTCACCTTCTCAGACTGTCTTTTATTTAGCCAAATTGTATTTATTTTCTTGAAATTTATTCAGTACACACTTAGAAGTTCCTTGTGAATAGGGACTGCTTGATGTTTCACAATGCCAGGAACATAGCAGATACTTAATAATTGCTTGATGACTGATTTACTGTGTATTTCCCACTAGTTGAATTGCTTTTGGTTTTCCATCATGCCACTACACCAGGGAACTTTTCAGCTTCCTTTTGTGTAATGTCTTCCTCCATTAGATTTGTAAACTATTTGAGGGCAGACACTTGTCATTCTTTTTCATTTGTACCGGTGTCCTCAACACTTGGCACAGTGTCTGGCACATAGAAGACACTTAATGAATAAAACACTGACTGCTGAGCATGTATCTTTTATATACCTACTATGTATATATACTACTATGTTTTCTATCTCTAGTCAGAAGGTGAAATCCTTAAGAACAAGGACTGTTTTTGCCTTTCTTTGTATCTCCAAGGCTTAGCCTTAAATACTTAATAATGCTCTCTAAAGAACTCAACTATTTTCTGAAGCTTTACCTAAGTTAGGAATAAATTATCCTATTTTTCACTTAACTGTCTTCACAATACGTAGCTTTTTTCTATGCCTCTTTAACATACTTACCATACAATATCCTGCACAACAGAGGTATGTGTTGTATTCCCCTACTAAGATTCTATCTTCTCTAAATCATCCATTCCTCCCAGTACCTAGTACAGTGGTTTGCACACAGCAGACATCAGCTTACCTTTAGAGGCCTGTTTCCTCATCTATAAAAGGAGAGGATTGCAATGAGGATTCTTAAGGTCCCTTGCAATGAGGATTCTTAAGGTCCCTTCAATCAGTAAACTTTTAAAATGATGCTCACTCTTTTATCTAATCCATCTGGGAGTTCCCTCCAGCTTTGCAGGTCACAACCCACCTATCCTGCTCATCCATCCCATCTCTGTCCCTGCCCTCCCATGAGGTTACCAAAGGGAGTTCACTGGAGGTACTAGAGGCACTTCTTGACTTCTGACATTTTGAGGAAACCAGTGGAACAGCTTGGCTACATACTTGGTATCTTTCATTTTTTCCATGTAAGTTCTTTCATAAAATTCTTTAATACTGTTCTTTAATTCTTTTTGCTTGAGAGATTCTCATTTGTTATATACTGTCACTCCCTTCAAATCCCCATGGGCCTTCCCACTACTTTCTGTGAGACAGTTTTCATTCCTTGGAATCTGCTGCATTTTGTGTCTTACTTCCCTATAACGACACCAATAAAATATTAAAAGATGGGTCTTTGCTTTCATGGGAAGCTTGAGATCAGTAAAAGTGTTTGTAATTTATCAAAAGCAACCCAAAAGCAATGTCCTTGAGGAAATGGGGAAAGAATTCATTTTCACCTAGATAAAGATATATCTACTGGTGGCACAGCGGATAGAGCGCCAGAACTGAAGTCAGGAAGACTCCTCTTCCTGAGTTCAAATCCAGCCTTAGAAACATTCTAGCCATTCGACCCTGGGCAAGTCATGAAACCCTACTTGCCTCACTTTCTTCATCTGTAAAATGAGTTGGAAAAGGAAATGGCAAACCACTCCAGTATATTTGCTAAGAAAACCACAAATGGGGTCACAAAGAATCAGACAATACTGAAAACAACTATAACAACAATAAAGGAAAAGACACGAAGCAGTTGTGTTCTGAGAAATAAGAACAAAGCTTCCAAGTTTCTTGTTCCTATATCTTTCGTCAGCTATATGGGCCAGCGCTTTCCAGTTTTTCCTTTTGTGGTCATGCTGGCAAATTTCTAACACAGTATGAGAATAAGAATTGCCTGTTGCCAGAATAGAAAGTATGCTGAATGCTCGGAAAGGAAGATAGTATAATAATAAAAATCCAGACCCTATAAAAAGGCCATTTGGGGAAGAAGAGCACAAATTAGATGCGACTGAGTTTCTGTACCATAAGGGAATATTATGATGCATTTTGATTTGGGAGAGTAGCCAAAGAAGCCAATTAATTGGAGATTAGGGCAATGGAGAAAGGAGGAAGATAGAGCGAGTTCTCCCAGAATTAAGGAAAGACCAATTTACTGAGAGAAACAAGTAAGCTTTAGCTTGATATGATGTACTATATTAAAGGTCATTCATTAGGCACAGATTTTATACTTTTATGATTTTCATGGATGGAAAATTATTCAAAAAAAATTTTTTTCCCTGAAGTTAAGCAACCATAACCCATTTCTAACCCTGAGTCTTAACCTCATATCTAACAGTCAAGTACATCTTAACTCAAAGTTCTAAAATCACCAGCTCACTTTTAGATGGTGACTTGGGGATGTTTCCTTGCATTTCTGAAGGAGCTATTGGATCCCTTTTCCTTATGATCAGGTAAGCTCTAATGTGAAAAGCAAAATTCACAGTAAAAAAAAAAATGGTTAGGCGAGAACCTAAAATAAATACATTTTTCAAAGAAAACACTTAACCTTAAGTTTGTAATTCAATGTAATGTCCAATTAATTAACAAATAATAACTATTAATACAGTGCTTTAAAGTTGGCAAATATTATTTTATGTTCACAACAAATCTGGGAAATAGGTGCTATTATCGCCCCCGTTTTACAGATGAGGTAAATCAATCATAGGGAGATTAAGGTCACACAGCTAATTAAGTGTCTGAAACTGGATTTAAAATGAGGTCTTCATCTTTCCAAGTCCAGTACTCTATATACTGTGCCAACTAGCTGCCAATTAAAATAGACTGTCTAACCAAGAGAATTAAACATTTAACACAAAAGCACACGTACACAAACACATACATACCACACCCTGCACAAGGCTAACAAGTACAAAATCAACTAAATGACAATATCAAAAAGTAAATGGCTAACATATCACATTTGTAAAATAAAGCATTCAAGAAAGACAGATTTAGTTCCTGAAAGTGAACTTGAAATAGTAATGGAACTCTCTAATCAAAGTCCTCTGGGCCAATCGACTGAAAGAGATTGGTATTAACAGACTGCAAAACCCCTTGCACTGAGAGGAGGCAGAGCAGGAGGAAGCATTTTAGCCTATTCTACCCAGCACAACTCCTAGAGAAAGATACAGAAAATGTACCAGACCAAATTCTCATAAGGAAACCAAGAAAAATATCCAGGTCAAGGTGGCTTAGGGAGGGTAGAGAGGTTTGCAGACACTTGGGGTCAGGCCAGCAACAGCAAGACTTCCAGCACCCAGGGACTGACAGAGGGCCTAGACAGGAAGGGCACCAGGGCAAGAAGCAATGGGGCAGAAAGAGATCCCTTTAACAAACAACGGGTACAGGAACGGGTGCCACCTAACAGGGCAGAGAGAAGTAGTCACAAGTGTGGGTCCTAGCAGTGAAATGAGAAAGGAATGCATTCTGGAAGCAAACTACAGCTGTATGGCTCTGGTCCCAAGAGTGGTGATCCTCAGTTCTATCTTTTAGCCCAGCTTGTAAGCCTCTAGTTAAACAACCAGGGCAGGAGGGTCAGTAGTTTAGTCACTGAACCTGCAGAGCTGCCTCGCAGGTATTATTAACTGAGTACAGAAACAGTCTTCTGAAACTCCCAAACAAGGACAAGCAGAAAGCCCAAATCTGAGTCAGAACTTGCCAGGAGAACAGATTACAGACCTCACATCAGATCACATCACTTTGAGAGCACTAAAGGCTTGTAGGTCCCCAGCCTGAGCTGTGAGAGCAGATCAGGTCAAACATCCTCCTCCGAAGCACACTGAGCCCAACATTAACATAAAGTCCAAAGTCAAGAAAGAGGCTGGAAGAATGAGTAAACAAAAAAAAAATGCCATCAAAAACAGCCTTTATGGTGACAGGGTACAAGATACAAACACAAGAATATCTATGAATAAAATACAGCTTGGACAAGAATGCCTAGAAAAGTTAAACCAAGTTTTTTTTATTTTTAAGAGCTAAAAATGATTTAAAAAACGAGATGGGTGAAAAGTAGGAAAAGTAGTATGAACTAGGGAAGAACGATGTGAAAAGAGAATTAAAAGCTTAGAACAAGGGGTACAAAACTTTACTGAAGAAAAAAAAAACCTGAAAATTAGAACTGTGACCTTGGGCAAATCACTTAACCCCCAGCTGCCCTGCTTTCCCCCCCACCAAAAAAAACCCCCAAAAACGATACACTGAAAATTAGAACTGGCCGAATGCAAGCTAACGCATCAAGAAATAATAAAATAAAGTCCAAAAATGTAAAAAGATATAAGAAAATGTGAAGTATTGATGAGAAAAACAACTGACCTGGAAAACAGATCAAAGAGGGATAATTTAAGAATTACTAGACTGCTTAAAGCCATAAACAAACAAAAAAGAACTTAAGACACAATTTTAAAAGAAATCATTAAAGGAAATTGCCTAGATCTTAGGCAAAGTAGAAATTGAAAGAATACCAGTCACCTCCTGAAACTTCAAAATAAAAGTTTTTCCCTCTAAGAAAAATAACTGCCAAAATTCAGAGCTCTTATAGGTCAAAGAAAAACTTGAACAAGGAGACAGAACAATTCAAGTACCAAGCAGCCTAAGTTAGGCTAACACAAGATTTAGCAGCCACCACTGGGAACACAATATTCCAAAGGCAAAAGATCCAGGTTTAGAACCAAGAATAACCTACACAGCAAAACAGAATTTAATCCTACAGGAGAAAAAAAAATGGAGCCTTAACCATTAACAAAATGGAGAACTTACAAGCATTTCCTGATGAAAAGACAAGAACTGCGTAGAAAATTCAATATACAAATAGGAGTCAAGAAAAAATAAAAAGGTAAACATGAGAGAAATAATAAGTGACTAAACAAGGTTAAACTGTTTACATTCTTATATGAGTACATGATGCACATAGCTCCGCAGAACTCTACCATCATCAGGGTCATAGAAAGAGTCTAACTGGACAAAGGGCCTCTGAATGACTGCTATATTTTGATGAACTCAAAAGAAGAATAAAGAATAGGGAAGAGGAACATGTTGGAAGAAAGGAGAGGGAAAGGAAGAATGGAGGAAATAATCTCACATAAAACGGGTGTGTAAAGAAGAATTTATACAAGAGATGGTAGTAGGGGGAGCAGACAACACTTGAACCTCACTCTCATGTGAACTAGGGAAGAATAAACATATACACCCAGCTGGGTACAGAAATACGTCTTATGCAATGGGCAAACAGAAGGGAAAGGGATTAAAGGAAAGAGAGATAAAGAGGAAGGAGTAAAAAGGAGAACAGATTAAAGGAGACAGAAGCAAAATAGACTCTTAAAGAGAGAGTAGGAAAAAAAGAGAAGGAAAAGTACGGATTAGAAAACAGAATCCAACAATAAGCTGTATATAAGAAACATACCTGAAAGATATATAAATATAAATAAATTAAGGGACTGGAGTAGAATCTATTATACTTCAGGTGAAGTAAAAAAGGCAAGGGGAAGCAATAATGATTTCAGGCAAAGTAAAAGCAAAAACTAACCTAATTAAGAGAAATAAACAAGGAAACTTTATTTTGCTAAAAGGCACCATAAAAATGAATATTGATATTAAATTAACGCCAATATTATTACAAATTAGTATTATAATCAATATATACCATATCATGTTAATATCATTATTCTCAATTAATTACAATCGATTAATGAATATTAAACACATACGTACCATATGGTATAGCATTTAAATTCTTAAAGGAAAAGTTAATTGAGTTGTAAGAAGACAGTAAAACTGTAATAGTGAGGGCCTCAATTTGTCCCCTTCAGACTTAAACCCATAGAGACATACTAAGCAGTGAACTGAAGTAGCAGTCTTGTCACTGCAACTTTTCAAAAGCTTAGATTTTTAACATCATTTTAGGCTGTTTTTTAAGATTTCTAATTTCTTTTAGTTCAATTATTCCCTTAGTTTTCTTGGGAGTGACAACACAAACCTTTAGTAAAAATGCATGATAGTCTGTATAGAGAAATAACATTTTAAAATTAACTTTAAATATAATTTATAATATGTAAAATTTAAGTAAGTTTAAAAAATTATTTGATTATTTGGGGGGGGGAATTCTACTAAATATCTTGAAATGATCAGGGACATAACCTTTGAAAACCATTTACAGAGATCACTACCCTAAAGCAAGGTGATGAAATAACCACAACGAAGCAATTTGCACAAAATGCAATCAAGATACAGCCCCCCCTCCCAAGTTTCCTTTTATTTTTTTAAACAATGAGAGTGGAAAGCAAGACAGATTATAGAAAATTTTTTTTCTTTAATTAGGTAACTATTCCTATCATATGTAAATTATAAGATTTATATAATTTTAAAATTAGATTTACTCCCACATACAAGGCTTTTCTTACCCTATATATCGCTAACAGACCATTTCCAAATACATTCCAGATTCAACACCTTTCTCTTAGGTAAAAGAACTAAAGTCAACTAATCTTTTGTGGTCCAATGTAGAATTTTTTCCATGTGATTTTGGTGAACTCCTGATTTATATGGCAGTCCATGACACCTGATAAAGTATTTTTCCAACAAATTGTCAATTTTTAATCTCAATTCAAGAGTACTGAACTATTTATGGTAACAAGCCTGGTTCTCATGAAACTCATAAAACAGTTTCTTGAATGCCCACAAATAATGGATGATTGCCATGTAATCATGGCACAATGAACAAAAATCCTGGTAAGAACTTTCTCTATCAATCTGTCAACAGAGCAGGATGGAATATGGAAAATGTTCTTTGAAATAATATACTAATATTTCATCACTTTAGAGACTAGAGATACTCTAAAGGGGTAATCATATATTCTTGAACAGACTCATTCAAGTGAGATTTCTAATTAAAGTTCTTTTGAGTTAATTCTTGAGTATGGCATTGTTTATATCACTCAGTACTTCTCTGTTATAATTTAAAAGGCAAGACTTTAATAATCTTCTTTACTATTGAAAAAGAAGGCATCTGCTTCCAATGGAGTTCATATTTTTCTTTTCCTCAGGTCTTCTTTAAGTTTATTTTCTCTTTCAGCAATCATTTTCCTGGCTCTTATGCTATCTCCCCCTTCTTCATCTCCTTAGATCCTCCATTTTAAAAATAAGAACTGCAAAACCCTGTCAGAGCTACTAAGAGATGTCATTAGAAAACTGATGTTCCAAAGAGTTATGCTAAGGCACAATATTATACCTATTTCATGATTTTGCAAACTTCTTTCAGCAGGAATCCCAAAAAGCTTGACTCCAAGAAAAATTCAATTTAGAGGATTCTTGATCCATCTTCTTTGGTGCTTAAGGAGATTATCCTTGAAAGTATAAGTTGCTCAGAGCTACCCTACTTAAGCCAGTTTATCAAGGTTTTCAATGTCTGCTAGTTGATAGGGAATGATGAATATCTTCTAGGTGTCATATTGCAGTTTTCAGCATTGTCATTCTGAATAACTAGAAACTAAGTAGTTGATGTCAGAACAGGATTTTCAGTAATCGTACTTGAGTATATTATCTGATATTCTCTGAAGGCACTTTCAATCCACTTTTCGAAATTTGGGAGACAAAGGAGTTGTGCTTCACACACTCACCGCCAAACCCTAGTTTGAAGACTATCTTTTGTACATCTCATATCCAAACTAATCATGATGATGCTTCAAGAACACCAGATGTTCTTGATGGTGTCACTGGTTACCGACATCTTTTGTACAGGTGTATGTCTTCAAGCCACTGAGATGCATCTGTTCCTATATTCTATAAAAGACAGGGAAGACAAACACAAAAACCAAAAAACCCAACTGTGCAGGCTGATGCCAAAAAATTAATGCTAAAAACAAAAAACCCAATCCAAAAACAACACACAAAAAAATCTACCTGCAGGACCAAAAATACAATGCCAAAGAAGATTGTTGAAAAGTGTCTTAAATATAGGTAAAATAACTTCAAAACATCAATGAAAATCAAATAGGACAATCCGGAAAATACATGTTCCACAAAAGAAGGAAAAATATATGAAAAAAAGTTTCAAAAAAAATTTAAAAGGAGAAACAATGAAATAACAAATAAGTATTCACTAGGAATGTTAATGAGCGCTTATAAATATTCTCACCACACCAAAGAGCAACAATCCTTAAGACCAAAGAAAAGAGCTCCTGGGGGCTGAAGGGATGATTAAACTAAGATGACCATGACCATTGTCTGATATAGTCTGGACTAGAAGGCATCTGACCTATCTTCCATATAAGATTGTGATTTCATGACTAAAAGCCCAACAATTCAAATATATAAGCTTGTAGTTATAACACTTTTTGGAAGAAAGTTTAATTTAAATTAAAAAATTTTATTTTCAGTAAGATGTGATCACCATGCTCTTTGGAAGCCGGTAAAGTTTTTTGTTAATTTAGAATACCCCAAAATCATTTCAGGAACATGAATTCCCTTCTTTAATTCTTGTATTTTCCTTCTATTTGTCTTGGTTTAGATTTATACCACAAAGAAATTATAGTGGCGATTTGAAAATCAAGTGATTTGGAATTAGCTTCACTGCACAGTAGAACAATCCATCAATATTTTCTTGGTAATGCTTATGTTCTACGAATAAACCCTTACTACATTTCCTTTGAGGTTTGGGGGTGGGATGGGGTTAGGAAGATGATACTAAAACTGCTGGATCTGAAATGGCTTGGAAATCCCCGAAAAAAAAATATCCTGGTCCTTTAGGCTGATCCTCAAACATTTTTCACATTTGCTAATGAAAAATTAACTCAGATCATAAAGGAAAATAGGCCAAACCAAAAATGAGCTGCTTAGAATTTGCCTTTTTTCTATTTATTCTTTCCTTACATAGTTTCATTGTTATTTGCCCCAAATCCAATCATTCCAGAACAGCAAAAGGAAACTGTCAAAAGAACTTGGAAGAGTAATTACTGTGGATATATTTACACATGGAGACAAGCTGCAGCATGCATATTATGAAGCCTTGCATTCATGAAGCTCCTAGAATTCATTTGTCACACTTTAAATAAGAAATAAGAACTGCCAAATCATAATGATGTAGTGAGTGAGAAAATAAGAGTTTAGAGCATGGAAAGAATGATTTTTTTTAATGAGACTTTTATAATAGAAAGATATGGCCAGACCAAAAAAGCCCCAAATGTCAACACGCAGGACTTAGTCCCACTGGTTGGGCTGGCCTCATTGCCTGACATAAATGGTTTCAAAAAGGAGAAGACTCATATGCTTTGCTAGAGAGGAAAGAATCAAGAATGTGAAGTAATATTTCGTATTTAGAGAAACAAAAATATTTCAAATGAAATATGCTACATTACCTTCAATATTCATTTTACATACATTATTAAAACCAAAATAAAATGTTTTCATTTAACAGATATCTAATGAAATATAAACTTTATGAAATTTCTTATAAAACCTACACAAATATAACACCTCATGATTTTCTGTATATGACAGAGTTTTTTCTTGGAGGCGGTGGTATAAAAAATGGAAGTAGAATGGGAAAGGGTAAGGCAGTAGTACATATAAAGTGAAATGAATATTCTGAAAATACCCAAGTAAAAACAGTTAAAGGTGATAATTATTAAAACTGCCCCCAAAATTTCTTTGTAACCCTCTGAGATTCTCTATAGTACTCTTTCAAATTAAAGCTATTATAATGCAAGCTATGTCTCCTGAGAGATGATTAGCAACTCCGTGGAGAGAGAAGTACGGGGAGAAAAAAACCACACTAAATCGCTGGCAAAAATGTTATTCAAAATCATGGTAAAATAAACCAGAATACAATTCAAACTATAAAAGTTGATGGTAAATGTGATTTAAGGTTTCAAAGAATTTTTCAGTTATATGCCAACTGTCTAAGTGAAGTAGATCTCTGTGTTGAAAATTATAAAGGGATGAACTACTTAAAACAAAATTACACAAAGTAAAAACTTTAACCCTAGACTAAAGTTAACAAGAGTTGACCTATTTTTAAAGTAGGTTATGCCAGGGAAGCAGATATACACCATCCAGTAAAGAACTGCTTTTCTTCACTGCAATAAAGACACCTCAATCTTAATTCTGAAGCTACACTGTCTAGGATTAGAGAACTTTACAGATCCATTACATAAAGAGCTGGTTCCCCACCCTCTCCCAAAGTAAAGTTTTTGTCAAAGAAGAAAAAAATTGAACACTAAAGCGTGGCACAGTAAAAGACTGAACCTGAGGTCAGAGGAACTGGTCATGGTTCTGTCACTAGCTGACGTGGACTCAATAGGCACAATATTTCACCTTTTTGAAACACAGATCTCTCATCTATAAAATGAGAAGAATAATTCACAAGGTTTTTGTAAAGATCAAAGGAAAGAGTATTGTGTCTTGCAGTTTACAAAATGTCTATTTATGTTAGCTACTACTATTACTGAAAAGTAAAAAAAAACAAAAACAAAAAACACACAACGCCCAGTGTCTGGTACCTGGCGGTCAAGGTCAACATAGGCATCATTTCCAAGAGAAACTGGAGATTCCTTGCTCATCAACTGAAAAAAAGATGACAAAACTTCACTTGAGGAATAACATTGAGAAAGAGAACAAGAAATAGTAAGAAATATATTCTACATACCATCCTAGGTGCTATATTATAAGCATAACTGACCAAACACTGTAATAATTAAGATTAGAATACAAATAAAATGTAAACAGAAACCTTTTACTATTTACTATTATCTAGTGATATATGCTTTTCGCAACAGGTCCAGGTATATAACTTAAATCCAGAGGCTGTCTAAAATACAGAACTGGATTATTCCAGTATAGTCATAGTCGCAGTAATCCAATGTATTATTTAAAAAAATTATTCAGTATTTTATTTTTCCCCTATGGCATGTAAAAACAATTTTTAATCAACATAATTTATTCTTACAATGAAACAAGAAATTCATTAAGCTAAAAACTACAAAATTCAGTTATGTCCAAAATAGAGGAAAGGAAGTACAACATAACAGCCAAATTAAATGCCATAGATTTTTTTTTAAATATAGCCTTAATTTCTGAAATAAAAATAAGCTAGGTAAAAACATAATTTTAAGATCGTCTAAGAAGCAAAAGTGCCTTTTTCAGATACTTCTAAGTGCTTACTTAACCTTCAAATTACCTTATACTTCCTTGTTTACATGCTGTACTCAATAAAATTTAAGTACCTGAAGGCAGGGACTATGTCATTTTTGTCTTTGTATCCTGAAAGCTTAGCCTAATGCCTTTCCTATAATGAGTATAAGATAAATGTGTATTGAATTGGAATAATTAAAAACAATCTCCAATAATGGGGTAACTGAATCTAATTATTTAATTTCCATTTCTATTATTCAGAATAATGGACATCCTTTAGAATATTTCTACATCCAATCCTAGTTAAAATGAAACATGCTGAAGTTTGGACAACAGGCAAAGTAAAAGGTTCAATACATACCTCTTGAATGGCCGTCATGACAACATGCTGAACAGACTCTTCCATCACCATAATGGCCTGGATGTACTCTGAAAAGAAGAACGCTCTGGAATGTCACCATTCAAATTAAGAACTCTTAAGAGACTGAAGGCTAACACCTCATGCAACTGTTGACAAGCATTTTTTTTTTTTGCTTTAGGTTCTTCTTGGGGAATTCTCAAGCATACACACTCGGGTAATGGGATGAGTATGAAGTAAGGCTCAAACTTCATATATGTCTTTCAAACTACAAAACAACTTTATTATTTTTCTTAACCATATAAGGTCAGTCTATGGCAGGGGTGGGGAACCTGTGGCCTCGAGGCTATATGTGACCCTCTAGGTCTGCAAGTGTGGCTCTTTGACTGAATCCAAATTTCATAGAACAAATCCCCTTAATAAAAAGATTTGTTCTGTAAAACTTGGACTCAAAGGGCCATACCTGAAGACTTTGAGGGTCACATGTGGCCTCAGGGCCACAAGTTTCCCACCTCTGGTTTGGACCATCAAAAGACCATGGCAAAAAGTTGAGAGATTATACAAACTATGAATAGCTTTTAGTGAGAATTGTTTTATATGGCAATGTGGAAAAAATACTTACAGTAGGGTTGATCAGACTACATCAATCTCCCTTAAAAATGGAAAGTGTTTTATATTTGTCTATGTTGTGTTGTTAGAAATTGGGCCTACAAAAATACATGTGGATGAAAGGTATTTGGTTCCACACAATTATTTATTTCTCATTTCCTTTACCCTAAAAAATGTTAAAGACATAAGAAATTTAGAATAGCTTTTAAAGCAGGGTCATTTAAGTGACGGAAGCAAAAGGATTGGTATTATACAGCCAGTGGCCTCTAGGGGGCAGGTATTTCACAGAAATGCAATGGAAATAGGTATTCTCAATGTTTCCAAGTGAAAACAGATTTGTCATTTCCAGGATTGCTATTACCAACAGAGAATCACTTCTTGACTATCAATGATGGCAGCCTTAAGATTACTTATAGAAAAGCAGTGGGACTAGTTTCATACATTATGAGCTTAATATGACTGCATTGTTGGCAAAGCTGAAATGAAAATAAGACCTAATTTTCAAAGTTGTTTTTTCCTCATCATTCTTTTAAGAAATAAGAAAATATAAGCTCAAGGCCTACTTTAAGGTCATTTCGGTGATGTGCTAATGGATATTACAGTAGATAATGGTTTACTGGCTTGGGGGCTTTAACTTTGAAAGAAATAAGTTTAAATTGTGGAAAACAGTTTTATAACTAGATATAACAATCTCCTATCATGCAGCCTGTTAAACAGTAGGATAGATGACTAATGCAGACTGTAAAATCAGCTCAAACAATCTTCAAATAGGTGAAATTCTAATCAATGTGGGCCATTGTAAGTGTAGTCCTGTGTAAAAACCTAAATTATAAACAGTAACAAAAAATCCAGCTGTCATTCTTTTAATCCAATGTGATGAGGCAGCATTTCAGGTTAGAGTTAAAGCTTTGAGTTTAATAAAATGTTTTATAATGAAAGCATTCTAACAAAAAATATGATGGTCCAATCAAATGAACATAAGCCCAAACCAGGCATTACCATCACAGAAATTTACAAAGTAATACAGACAACAGACACACAGCACTGTTTTTCATAACCTGACCAGATTCTATCATGTCCTTAAGTTTTGAGTTTAATACTTCTAAGAAGCAGCTCCTCATCATTGCTGAAATACAGCAACATTCAAAGGTATTAAATTCCAAGGCTAAATGTAGTGGGCATACTAAGATTAAAGCTCCAGAGCCCTGAAAACAGAAGCAGCAATGATGGTGACAATGTACTTGGGGAGGTAATGATATTATATTGAAGGAAAGAAGAGAGGAGAAAGTGACATTTGAGTGGGGAGGGTAGAAGTTAGTAAGGTGTGAGAGGGGAAGCGTTAGTTAATAAGCGGTGTTGCCACGTCAAGGCCCTTCCCCGCGAACACCGTAAAGTGCTAAATGAGAAAATGACCATGAGTATTACATTAATATATCATATTTTATTTTACAAACTTGTAAATCCAATGCTTCATTGTGAGATGTCACATTGTGGCATGAGAGTGACCCTGTGCTCTTAAAGGTTTTCCCTGCAAAAGTAAAAACTCTAGCACTTTCTACCGTTGGAGTGTTTTTGAGGATGCACTCAGCAAAAAAATGACTTCCAAGGACCAGCCTAGCTAAATATGGAGAGGCTCGTTGGCATTAGGTTTGGCCACTTGGTGATAAATTCCTTAGGACAAATAAATCCATGAAATAAAAATAAAAATGTCCCTAGTCCTATGCAGGCCCCATTCTTAAGTGATGGTGGCAATGGCAGAAAAAGGGCAGAGGTTAAGAATTCAGTTTTTAGGCTGTCTATAAATATTAACTTAGTTTTCATACTCTAAATGTGAGATCCTTGTCCAGTGACCAGGTATGCATACTATTGAAGAACTGAATTTTAGCCAACTTGATATCCTCACTATACATGAAAACAAAAGACAAATGAAGTTGCAACTTAATGGATAGATGGCTCACAGGTTATCCTTGGAGAGGCAAATAAGGGAGTTGGCAGAAATGGTTTTATTCTATGTTCAAAAGGAAAATATTTCATGGAACATTTGGTCATCATAAACTGCAATGCTCATGATAAATATTTGTAAAAAAGAACACTATGAAAAATGGGTTATATGCCAAAAGCTATTAAAGTAGACAAAGGGGAAGAGAAATCATAGGAAGAATTCCCTAAGACTCCAAATTTAATTAATAACAACCTTAATGCTCAATGACTTCGAGGCACAGATGGGCAGAAAGGGCAAAAAATGATAAAACAAGTAAATGTATGTAGGAAAAGATGGTTCAAAAGGTTTTTTTTTTTTTAAAGACAGGTCAATGGCTTTTAGAATATAACAAAAATAATTCCTTGAGAACAGTCAGAAGGTACAGTAAGAAGATACAGCAAGCACCAATTAACATTAATTTTAAAATTAAAGTGATCATATTCTGGAAATGACTGGTTACCTATGGGAGAAAGGGTAGCTTCTAAATCATTTGTCTATGTAAATAAAGTCAGACCACTGACTTGTTGAACAAAGATAAAAATCAATATAAAACTCAGAAAGAAATAATAAAACTGAAATGAAGAGATCATGTGCAAGTGAGAAAACACCGACGTGATCTAATGTAGAAAATAATGAGAAATGAAAAAAAAAAAACAGACCGAACCACAAGTTATAATTTTCTGTCTAAGTTTTAACTGACCCAATTAGTCACCCCAAAGAGGAAACAAAAGGAACTAACAACTGCCTTAGCCAAATACTTGATCTCCTTGCCACATAGAAAAATGTGGCAACCAAAGGCAAAATCAGCTTAGAATACAATCTCCTTTGTAAAATCTTGCAGAGAAAGACAGCAAAGCATTACAGGCACCGTAAGCTAATCAGTGAGTAACAATTAGACAAGAACAACAAGTTTGGGGAAAGCTGATCAGCAGACCATCTCTCAGAGACTCTGGAAGGTGACTGTGCCATATATTGGGAATCCTAATCCACATCCCCAAAATGCCCTGAGGAAAATTTTGTGTGGTTGGATACATGACCAAGCTTTCTCTAAATTAGTGCAAATTTTGGTCTATCTAAACCAAGTCAATGAAAAGTGTCTTGCTGAAACTATGCCACTGGATAGACAACTCATACAACTGATTGATTCATCAGTACATAATCTGGAAGAGATACTATTTAAAGACAATGAGCAGAATCTAGAATTAAGCAGGAAGAAGATGAGCCAGATCTGGTCGCATAACACCAACTGCGAACACGTCATCTGCTTCATGTCCTAAAGACATTTTAAACTTAAGATACCCAAAGAAGCACAACTCATCTTTCCCCACAAATTCTCCTGTCTTCTGTACTTCTACATTCCTGGCAAAGGCACCACCACTCTCCCAGGAACCTGAACTCACATTTTGGTACCAGTGCTTTCTCACTCAAACCCAACCTGCATAGCTAATCTGCTGCCAAGTCTTGTTGTTTCTACCTTCACATCCTTGGCATGCATTCCCTTCCCCTTACTTACTCACGCAGCTACCAACCTAGCAGAGATCTTCATTGCTCCAAATCTGGACCAGTATGCTAGATTTCTGGCTGGCCTCCCTGTCTTAGGTTTCCTCTCTATTCCAGTACATACTCCCCTCAGCTGCCAAAATGATTTCCTCAAGTTCAAGTTTGTCTATGTCACCCTTAACTCAATAACTCAATAAACTCCAGTGGTTCTGGATTACCTTTAGGATCAAACTTTGTTTGGCTTTTAAACCCCTTCAAGATCCAACTCCTTCCTAGTTTGGGGGTCTTTTAGTATTTTACTTCCTGTCCATATATTCTATGATCCAGCAACACTGGCTTTCTGGCTGTTCCTCAAACTTGATATTCTATATCCTAATTCTCTATATTTTCACTGGCTGTCCTACATGCCTGGAATGCTCTTCCTACTCACTTTAGCCTTTTGGTTTCCTTCAAGACTTGGTTTAAATCTCACTTTCTGCAGGAGGCTGTTCCTGGTTCTCTCCACTGCTAGTGCCTTTCTTTTGAAATCACCTCCCATTTACAATATGTATCTCGCACATGCCTTATTATTTACATGTTGTCTCTCCCGTTAGCATCTATGCTCCTCGAAGACAAAGACTGTTTTTCTATTTGTTTTGGACATGTTGAGCTTCAGATGCCCACGCCATCTAGTTCAAGACATCCAAAAGTTAACTGGTCAGTTCAAAAGAGGTTTGGATATAATGATCTGGAAATCAACTGCATGGGATCTAACGTCAAAAAACCTAAATGAAAGCCTGTAGCATGGTAGGTGGAGTCCCTGTTAAGAAACTGAGCACGAGATGGGCAGATAGGGCTTGAATATGATCTGCATCACTGGAGGAAGTATCTATATTGATGCAATCATAAGTTTACTAAGTACTGAAAGTTTTATTCTAGAAAACTTTTCTAAGTATTTAAAATTTACTGTAAAAGTCCACACTTACCAGTTGTTTAGTAGAAAGTTAAAAAACAATTCATTTATCAGGTATCAGAGAATATTCTACTTCAGTGGAATCTTATAAGAGCCACAATTTGGAGCACAGAAAAAGAGAAAATGCCTTGGATGGAGTTCTGGGGCTGAACTGGCTACTCACTGATTAGCTTGTCATTTCGGGGTGAGTCACACTGTATCTTTGTACTTCACTTCTCTCATCTACAAAAGTGTGGACCAGACCAGATGTTTTTAATCTGTAAGTTCTCTAGCCTTGACATTATGAATCTACATTATAAAATAGACACTAACTTGCCTTCTTAAATAAATTGTATGGAACATGATTTAACCTTTACTTGATAACCTGATTCCATTGCTATGACCGATCATTGAAATGTAATACAACAGTTTTTCTGTTCTCCATCCAGTCACTTCTGTAATTGTCATTTCTATCACTCTTTTCCTTATAATTTGCTATGCTATAAGGTGCCAGATTACCAGGGTTATTAAATATGTTTAAATTAAAAGTTAGTAAACTCAGAAGGGAAGTCCAAATATCGATCCTGAAGAAGAAAATGCAGAGCCTTAAAATTTTAGTTGTATTGGGAACTCTTTTTATTTAGATCCTGTTTCTTGCTAAATTCCACACATATATCTTCCAGGTTAATAAGGGTTTTCAACATTTCTTTAGTTTTAAGATGCTGGGTAATTTTTTTTAAATTGTAAGTACCACCAAACCTATTATAACACTTAACTTCAATTTCATGGAAAAAAACATATAAGATGCTCCTTCCACTGTGAGAATATACTTAATACAATTCAGTCTATAATTGCGCAAACCATCAAAGGAATTAAGGAAGATCTCATCAAGGCTGTCAAAATCTCTTAGTGACAAACACTGCGTGACCTTTCTGAGCTCAAAGACCTTTCAGAGAACTTTTAGAGTTAAATATTCTCAATGTTGTAATCAACTGCCTGTGGCGACAGCACCTAGGCTTAAGAAACTTATCCATAACGTCACTCCTCTGAGAATCTGCAGAAACTTAGCTATACATGTTAGTGGCATGGACACAGTGAGAGAAGAGCATTTTCTTTGAAGATGGAGAATTTGTATGTTGATTTTCTAATATGATTTGGGTAGACAAAACTAGAACAGAAAATTAACACAGATGAAGAATACCAAATATGAAAGAAATCATGATGCAGTAAGAAAAAAACTAAAACCTAAGGACGAAACTGAATACAAAAGACCTAAAAGCAATGGCAAGAAAATGCCTTCAGTTCATGAATGCTGATTGCCATCAAATTTATCACCACTCTTGGGGGGGGAGGTGGGAGGTCTAGACTTGTGAATTTATTTATATAAGGAACTCCTACTTTGGATATTCTTCTTACCAATGCAGATTAGGACATCTGAAATAAGCTGGGCCTTGATTTACTATACCATTTTCTCTCTCATCATTCTAATACTCTTGTCACTAGAATTCTAGAACATATGGGCAATACTAAAAGTTGTGCTGGGTCAAAGGAAAGAAAGTTAGTGGGCTTATTTGTTTTAACCTAGTTTCAAAAGCAAAGTAAATCAGAGTGGGACTATGCTTACTTTATCACCTACTCACTCAACCCTGCAATAAACCTCTGTCCCCATCATTCTAATGAAACTAAAATTTCAGTATCTGCTAATGACCACTGTATATTTTTTAAATCCAACAGTTTTTTTCCTCATTTAACTTGCTCAACCTCTTTAGAGTCCTTGACATGGGGACAAACCTCTGTCTTCTTGATAACTTTCCTCCTTTGGCCTTCATGACACCACTACAAAAAACAAAACCCCCAAACATTTAAGCATCTAATCAGAAGGAACTAAGGAGATATAGAGAAAAAACAAAAATACTCTTGTCTCAAGAAGCTTATATTCTATTCAACCTGCTAACTTTCCCAGTGTCTGCCAAAGAACCTGGTAATGGCATTCAAGGTCCTCCACAATTTGGTTCCAACTTACTTTTTCAGTTTTGTCTAACACTATCAGTCACCAAACACTTTATGTACATATTTCTGTTCACATTAACTCCAATTCCTGGAATAATCCACCCCCTCCCTTTTCCTTATTCAAGGCCTAACTCAGATGACACTTTTTCTTTGAAGCTATTCCTGACTTTCCCAAGCAAAACTCATGTCTGCATCATCAAATTCCTCATAGCATTTTTCACTTCTCACTCTACCTTTTATTATTTCTATATAGGATTTTCTCCCCTACAGGACTGTAAGATCCTAGAAAATACAATCTTTCTTTTTCAATATGACATTTTATTTTATTTATTTGGGGTGGGGTTGCCTTTTTTTGTATTTTAATTAGATTTATTATTTTTAGTTTACAGCACTCAGTTCCACAAGTTTTTGAGTTCCAAATTTTCTTCCCCTCCTTCTCCTCCCCGCTCTGAGAACACAATCTTTATCATACCTGCCTTACATTCTTTACATCATGCTCAGTACTTTGTATATGGTAGTTGCTTAATAAATATTTGTTGAAACAAAGAAGAATTTACAATAGGTTATTTTAAGTTTTTGAGAAAGGACAGAGTAGTATAATGTGGATGTTGGCCAAAAAAAACACCTTAGCTGGTGACTAAGAAATTTTTCTGACACTAAAATGTACAGCTGCCTCATCTTTCAAATTTTTCATTCTCTATAATTAAACTTATCTTTCCAAATTCTTCTTTTTCAACCTGATATTTTCCCTATGAAAAAATACTGATACCCCAAAACCTTGGTTTCAGAAGTACTACCTCTTTATTTGTTCTTCTGCTTCTAAGTGACTGCTTCATCCTCTTCCCAAACTCTTAATTTGTATCTTCTTAAAGGATTTTCCTTGGCCCTCTTTTTTCTCTACAATTTTTTTCTTGGCAATCTCATCGATGCGAGATCACCATCTCTACTGTGATGCCTCCCAAGACTATACACCTGCAGCTCTGACCTTTTTTCTGAGCTCCAGATCCATATCTCTAATTCAGGACATCACAACCTGGACATATGACCAGCATCTTAAACTCAACGGTTTTATTAAACTGAACTAAAACTTAATACCCTAAACAGCCCCTCCTTCTGAAAGTGCTTTCTGTGACTCTACCATTTTCTGTCTTAGTCATGATCTTAAATTTTTGGTTTGATTTCCTTTTTCCTCTTTCCTTCACCTTTTCTGCCCAAATATTTAGCAAGCAGTGTCAATTCCGCCTCTACAGCACCTCTTGGATCTTCCCTTCCTCTCCATTCTTAATGTTGTTATCCTACTAAAAGCCCTTGCTGCTACCCACTTAAACGGTTATAAAGAAATCTTTAAATGTTTTCTGCATAGAATCTGTCTCTTCACTTGAATTCATCCTTCACATCACCGTTAAGACTAGTCTTATGCCCAGGTCTGATCATGTCACTTGGCTCAAAAATCCACAGTGGCTACTGATTAAAGCACAAGTTACTACATAAGGTACTCAAAGCTCTCTACAATCTGGCAGCACCTTCCTTTTCCAGCTGTAGCTCATGTCCCTTCTTTCCATTTACTCTATGTTTCAGCCAAACTGGACAAATAGCTATACCCTAGTTTTATACATTATGTTCTTGCTTCCATGTTTTTCTCATACTGATACCTATGCACAATAGGTGCATTCTTTGCCTGTTGAATGAATTCCTCTTTTCATCACTTAGAAGTCCAAGTCATTTTCCAGAAACTTTCTCTGATCCCCTTGGGGCCATTTAGCAACTTGGTACCCCGTAGACCTCACAGAACTTTATTTTGTACCTTTTAATGCATTTTTCATTGCATTTTATTTAGATCAGTTTTAAGTCTTAATAGCTTAAAACTGCTCTAAGATTGATGTGAAATCCTGTATATGTTACTCTTATCTTCTTTTATTAGGTTATAAGCCCCCTAAAAGCTTTGTGCCTCTTGCTCATTGCCTAGCAAAGTGCTGTGCACACAGTAGGTGCTAATAAATGTGTGTTATATCACATATCAGCATATTTCAATAACCTTCTGGAAACAATCATTTATATAGCATCTTCAAAAACATTATCTGTCTGATCAATAAAACTAACCACAATAATAGATGATCAAAAATGAAGCATGCTATCCATATACTAACAGAGGTGATTGAGTCTGAATGAGACTTTTTTTTTTGGCCTTGGCCAATATGGAAACTTGTTTTCCTTAACTATGCATATTTGTTACTAAGGTTTTGTGTTTTATTTCTTTTTTCACTGGAGAGAAAGGGGTGTGTGAGAGAGAAATAGAAGAGAGACTACAGATTGTTGTTTGAAAAAAAAAGTAAAAATTTAAAACTATCTAAAACAAAGTTGTGTGATGGCTCTAACTTATCCTTAAAAATAAATTATTTTTGTTTCATAGAACTTTTTTGCCTATTTAATATAATTTAGTCAACAAATAATAAAGGTGTATTATGTAACCCTTACCTTCAAGCTCCCATTCAACAAAAGGAAGAGAGATAAAGCACTTTTAAGCCCTTCTTCCTTTGCAGTTCACAGAATGAAGCAGTTGAAATACTTTCCGTGTCTCATGATATGGGCATGCATGCCCATATGTAAGTTTTAAGTGTATACGATCACAGCCATGCTAATTCTTATTGATGAAATATTTATTTCCATTCTGGATACAGGGGTTGGGAGCAGTTTTTGAAGGGATGAACGAATACCTATTATAGTGGTATATGTTATGGCAATTTGTTCCAAATTTTCAGATGGCCTGTATGAGCAAAAATTGGCTTTATTCACTAAAGTGAAAGACACCAAAAATTCAGATTTGTACCCTTCTACACACCAACAGCAAATTAATATTAATAAAATCTGATCAAATCCTAAAAAGATTCATGAAGCTTTTTAAAGAATCACAGCACTTCTAAGCTGGGAAAGTCTGAAGTAGCCACGTGTACAATCCATACCTGAAAAAGAACTTCTTCAACAACACGCTGAAGTGTTTATGTTGTCTCGACTGGAAGCTCTTTAAGAAGAGGGAACTTGTCACATCCCAAGGAAACCTCACTGCACTTTGAATAGAGGTCTTGGTAGGAAGTTTCCTTTTTGAATCACGATTGAACTTGCCTTTCTGCAGTTTCCCTGTACCGCTCCTAATTTTAGCAAACTCTCATAACCACAGAAATAAAGTATGCCAAGGAATAACTTTAGGAAAATGAACCATTTTAATATTTTAAGTACGACACATGTAATCAGTATTTGAGATCTATCATCCTGACCGAAGTACTACAGAAAACTGACAGCAGTGTGTATGCTGTACAATTTGCCATTATTTCTTGTATTTGTTTTATTGGTGGCAAATCATTTCATTGCTGGTCCACAGTAATTCTTTACACTGGGCACCAAGAAGCTAGCTGTTCTCACTGGACCTCTGGGTAGCTGAAATAGTTCAGGCACTGGCCATTCCACTCCACTTTTCAGAAGAAGGGGGAGTCTTTCTACTACTATTTTTCTTAACTATTTAAGATCACACACAATAATGTCGAAAATGTTTACCTTGTTTCTGTTCACAGTTCACAGCACATCCCAAAATGAGCTGAAGCATCCTTCCAAGCTCTGCAGCATCTGAGTGTTCCCCAATAAGATTAACATCAGGAAGTGTAAAATCATTAATCTGTTGTCCTAAAATCTGAATAGAGGGGAAAAAAAATTCCATTTATGTATCGTTATTAAAACGAAGAGATCAAAACTAAATCTTCAAATGAGATATCAACACCAGAATCTGGACTTGGCTGTAAGGGGTGGGCTATTCTAGAATCCAAACCAATTGTTTTGGCCCCTTCCTTCCCGCAACTATCTTCCCTTATACCTAGTTATAGTGCCCTGTACACAGTAGGCACTCAATAAGCATTTATTGAAATGTTTAGATTGTTTTAAAGATTCTTTATTACCTATTTTTTTCCATCTCTTTTGAATTTTACATGTCCAGCAGCTGTGCTGGCAAATTAAGTTAAGTCCCCCAATCCCCTTACCTCATGGTTGTAATCCAGAATTCCTTTTAAAATTTTCTTCAAATTGCTTATCTGTTCAAATAAAGAGGAAAGATACTGAACAGAAGTACAACTCAAGTTAAGTCCAATTATATTTCAAAACATGTTTATGTTTTGACCAATGATTTTAGTCAGATAAAGTGATATTTTTAAAAATCTTGCTATCACGTTTGGGTTGCTACATTCGTGGTATCAAAGAACATATTTTCTTTATGTGTTGACGCTGTTGTAGGAAAAGAACAAATCTCAAAAGCTATCAATTGAAGGCTAAGCTCTAGCACAGACTGAGTAGTAGAAAACAGCAGAAAGAGGGCATAAAGATGAAAATGTAATATTAACTATTATTCAAAATCATTTCCATATCCAAAGTCCAGAAAGAGGATTATATGCAAAACTGTGAATTTATTACAAAGATTGTAATTTTAACATAAATTACATTTAGTCACGGTAGTATGAACATTAACTTACTTGCATATGTTTTCCTTCTGCTCTTTTCTATTTGTGAAATGTTTCATTAACATTTTTTTTCTATTACATCATTATCTCTTATTCCTCCCTTCCCCCCCAAAATATCCTCTCTTGATATAAAACACCTCCTTTGTAATAAATTACTATAGTCTATCATAACAATGTCATGGTCTTTTGGTTTTATATGAAAATGTATGCATCTGTATCAATACTCCCATCACCTCTCTAAAAGGTTTAGGAAAAGCATGAGTCATCACAAGTCTTCTGGATTTGTGTTTGGTCACTGAAGTTGTTTGTTAATGAAAGTATGTAGAGACATAAAGTTACCCCCATGGAATGTTTTAGCTATATCCCACAATGTTTAGGATGTTGTCTTAATGTTGTCATTTTCTTTGGTGAAATCATACATTGTTTCTCCAACTTTTCTTTGACTCATCAATACTTTGGATTAAATTACTCTCCATTTAAATTTTCAATCCTTTCTCCAGATGTCTTTTAATTCATTAAATATGTATTGCACTGTGGTCAGAAAAAGGTTTTTAATATTTGTTTCTCTGAATTTAGTGTATGAGGATTTTATGGTGTAGAACATGGCAAATTTTTGTAAAGCTGCTGTGCATCGCTAATATACATACAAGACACATATCATGTATTTATAGCTGCAGCTTTCTATTTCCATTTAGTAATCACTAGAGAGCTATCACATCTAACTTTCTAAATTTCAATTAAGATCTTGAATTTCTTTATTTACTTTTTTGTTAGTTTGTCTAGGTCTGAAGGGCATATTGAGGCCCCCAACTACTATGGTTGTTACGATTTCTCTCAGCAATTTGAATAGCTTTTCTATCAAAAACCTAGCTGCTATGCCATTCATTACACAAATATGTATTTATATATATATATACACACACACACATATATGTAGTATTCTACCTGTAAGCATATCATAGCTTCCCTGCTTATCACTTTTAATCACACATAATTTTACATTTGCATTATCTGAAAACATAACTATCCCTGCTTTTTTGAATTCTTTTGAAGTATGATAAATTCTGCTTCAGCTACTCATTTTGACTGTGTGAATCTTACGTTTCAAGTGCTTCTTGTAAACAACATATTGTTATATTGTGCTTCCTATTTCATTCAGCTACTTTGAGTTCAAGCTATTCATGTTCACTGTTATGACTGTTAACTGTACATACTTCCATCTACCACAGCCCCTCAATTTTTTTTCTTCTTTTCCTCCTGTTTTTCTTTCTACAAAGAGGAGTATGGAGAAAGGCATGGAATCTGACCAATACCAGTAATCTAAAACTGAAATGTTATGTTCCTATTCCTCTACCACCTTTCTTCACCAGGCCCAGATCCCAATCTCTATTTCTCATTCTTTCAACTCAATCCCCTCCTTTATAATCAACTTCCAGGTTTATATTTGTTTGGCTCGGGAGTATTGACTCCAATTGTACTCTCCTCATACCCCCTTCTCTCCTTTCCCTGTCTTATAAGTACTTTGTTGCTAAGTTTAACGCATATCTGTACTGAACTCTCTATGTGTGTATTCAATCCTCCTTTACCCAGTTCAGCCAAGAGGGAAATTACATGATTCCTGAAACCCTTCCCCCCATGTTTATATGCTTTTTCTTGCACATAACACTTAGGCAAAACAAACTCCTTCTTCTTAATTTATTTCATAAAGTATTCCTTTCTCACTCATTTTTCTTTCCTTTATTAAAAATAAAAGAACAAAAAAAAGTACACCCAGCTCCACGCAGCAAGGTGACTTAGTAGACAGAGCACTCTGAAGTCCATGAGTTTCCTCCATTCTATTTTTCAAGGATTCCACAGGGCAATATCTTCTACCTTCTTTTCTAAGCTATTTCTTCTTCCAATTTTTTTCATCCCTAAATCTTATTTCACTTTATCTCTTGACTTTCTTTCTTCCAGCCATTCTGGTAGTCCTTGTAACCAAGCCACTTTTTTCCCCCTCAAATGGTTGTTCACTTAGTAGATGTTACAGGGTCACTCCTTTCTTCTGGGTTTATCACTCAAATTTCCCTTATCCAATAGTACAGGCAGACCTTGAAGATACTCAAAGTTCAGTTCCAGACTACCACAATAAAGAAAGTTAGGAGATTTTTTTTGGTTTCGCAGTGCATATAAAAATTATGTTTACACTATACTATGGTCTATTAAGTATGCAGTAATAGCATGTCTAAAAAATCCAATGTATTAAATTTAAATATTTAGTGTAACACAACTTAATTTAAAAATATTCTATTGCTAAAAAATGCTAACCATCATCTTGAGTTTTCAACAAGTCATAATCTTTTACTGGGGGAGGGTACTGATAACTGCTGACTGATCAGGGTGGTGGTTGCTGAGGGTCGAGGTGGCTGTGGCAATTCTTTCTTTTTTTAAATTTTTTTTTATTTATTTAGTTTTCAGCATTGATTTTCACAAGAGTTTGAATTACAAACATTCTCCCCATTTCTACCCTCCCTCCCCCAACTCCAAGATGGCAGATACTCTGGTTGCCCTGTTCCCCAGTCAGCCTTCCCTTCTGTCACTCCACTCCCCTCCCATCCCTTTTTCCCTTTCTTTCTTGTAGGGCAAGATAAATTTCTATGCCCCATTGCCTGTGTATCTTATTTTCAAGTTGCATGCAAAAACTTTTTTTTGTTTGTTTTTGAACGTCTGTTTTTAAAACTTTTGAGTTCCAAATTCTCTCCCCTCTTCCCTTCCCACCCACCCTCCCTAAGAAGGCAAGCAATTCAACGTAGGCCACATTATGTATAACCCTTCCACAATACTCATGTTGTGAAAGACTAACTATATTTTGCTCCTTCCTAACCTATGCCCCTTTATTGAATTTTCTCCCTTGACCCTGTCCCTTTTCAAAAGTGTTTGTTTTTGATTACCTCCACCCCCATCTGCTCTCCCTTCTATCATTCCCCCCTCCCCCTGCCCTTTTTAAATCTTCTTCCTCCTTCTTTCCTGTGGGCTAAGATACCCACTTGAGTATGTATGGTATTTCCTCCTCAGGTCAAATCTGATAAGAACACAATTCGATTCACTCATTCCCCCTCACCTGCCTTCTCTTCTCTTTCTACAGAACTGCTTTTTCTTGCCACTTTTATG
>CM053625.1:241896614-241936231 GCA_028646595.1 Phalanger gymnotis
AGGTAATCAAAAACAAACACTTTTGAAAAGGGACAGGGTCAAGGGAGAAAATTCAATAAAGGAGGACTGGTTAGGAAGAAGCAAAATATAGTTAGTCTTTCAAAACATGAATATTGTGGAAGGGTTATACATAATGATACACATGTGGCCCATGTTGAATTACTTGACTTCTTAGGGAGGGAGGGTGGGTGGGAAGGGAAGAGGAGAGAGAATTTGGAAGTCAAAGTTTTAAAAAAACTGATGTTCAAAAACAAAAAATAAAAGTTTTTTGCATGCAACTTGAAAATTAGATACACAGGCAATGGGGCATAGAAATTTATCTTGCCCTACAAGAAAGGAAGGGAAAAGGGGATGGGAGGGGAGTGGGATGACAGAATGAAGGGCAGACTGGGGAACAGGGCAACCAGAATATATGTCATCTTGGAGTGGGGGAGAGGGTAGAAATGGGGAGAAAATTTGTAATTCAAACTCTTGTGAAAATTAATGCTGAAAACTAAATATATTAAATAATAAACTGAAAAAAAACCAGCTGGAGAAGGAAATGGCAAACAACTCCAGCATTTCTGCCAAGAAAACACCAAATGGGGTCACGGAGAGTTGGAAATGACTGAAATGACTCAACAACAAGCCTACCCAACATCCAAAGGGTGAGATGTCCAATAGGGATTTGGAAATGCATGACTAGCTCAGCTGAGACTAGGTCTAGATTTGTAGATATAGTAATTATCTGCAGAGAAATAATTGAACCCATGGGAGCTAACAAATTCACTAAGTGAGACAATACAGCAAAAAAAAAAGAACAGGGCCCAGGACAGAGCACATAATGCCCATGATTAGTGGCTTGACATGGAAGAAAAATCAGCAAAGGAGAGCCTGGAGGAGTTTTGGGGCAGATAGGAGAGTGAGCAATCTCATGAAACCATAGAAAGGAGAGAGCAGCCCAGGTCAGGTGATCAGCTGCGTCAAATGCTTGAAGAGAGGTTGAGAAGGTTGGGGATTGAGAAGTGGCCATTAGATTTGGCAATTAAGAGATCATTGGTAACTTTCAAGAGGGCAATTTCAGTTAACTGATGAAGTCAGAAGCCAGATGCCAAAGAATTTATTAGACAGTAAGAGGAGAAGAAGCACAGATGATGAGTGTAGACAATTTTCTTAAGGCGTTTAGTCAAAGGAGAGGAGAAATAGAAAATGAGAGCTGACAGGCAAGGTAGGATGTAATGAGAGTTTGGGTTTTTTTTACAGGGATGGAGGAGATCTGAGCATGTTTGTAAATTGCAGGAAAGAAGTAAGTAGATAGGGAGAAATGGAAGATAAGATAGACAGTGCTATGGTTAGTAGAGGCAATCTGCTGGAGAAGACAGGAGAGAGTGGGAAAGGGAAAGCGGGAAGGAAACATTTATAAATGGGATCAAAGGAGTATGCAGAAGTGTTGGCTTTAGAAGCATGTTGGTCAATTCAAGACCAGAATGAAAGAGAAGACAGAGGGGGAAGATGTCTGAGGCAGGGCTTGAACCCAAGCCTTTTTGGCTAAGAGATCTGCTCTTTATTCACTATGCCAAGCTGCTTCAAGTATTTTCTCCCATTTTACAGAAACAAAATCTCAGAAAAGTTAAGTGACTTGTCCAAAATCACACTTTAAGTGTTAAGAGCTCAGATTTGAACTGAGATTGATTTTCTGATTCCACAATGAGTGTTCTTTCCATTATACTGCCCAGAGCACTACTATCCTACTAGCCCCTCAGATTCACAACCTAGGGAATGGTTATCCTAGACTCCCCACTCACTTCCCCATATTCAATCTGTTGTTGCTTAGCAATATTACCTTCGTAACAGCTTTCAAAAGAGCCGCATTTTCTCTGCTAGCACCCTAGTGCAGGCTCTCATTACCTTGGGCCTGGACTACTGCTATACCCCTGCTGGTTGGTCTTCCCGGTACAAGTCTCTCCCCACTTACATCCATCATCTTAATCAGCTGTCAAAGTGATCATCTAAAGCACAGGTCTCACCATGTCACATCACTCCACCCCTCACCCGGCAAACTCCAGTGGCTCCCTATCACCTCCAAGATCAAACATAAAATCCTATGTTTGGCTTTTAAAACCCTTCATAGACTGGCCACTTTTACCTTTCCAGTTTTCTTAAGCTCTCTGACCTAGTCACACTAGCTCCTTCCTGTTTCTCAGACACGGCATCCCATCTCCCAACTCTAGGCATTTTCCCTGGCTGTTCCCCATTAATAGGATGCTCCCCTTCTTCATCTCTGCCTCCTGGATTCCTTTAAGGCCCAGCTAAAATCTCTCCTTCTATAAGAAGCCTTGGCTAATCCTTCTTAATTCTAATACCTCTACTCTATTGATTATTTCCAATACATCTGGTATATGCATGTACCTTCTTTGCACATTGCTCCATTGTTAGTCTGTGAATGATCCTTGAGATCAGCGCCTGTCTTTGCCTTTCTTTGTACCCTAAGTGCTTTCCTGACTAAGCTGCCTCATAAAAAGGTGAGCAACAAATAAAACCACAGGCATAGATATACAAGGAGGAAAAAGAACAGAACTGAAGGAAACAATACAACCAAGAGGAAAAAGCTGGTAGCAGCCTTCCACTCCTATTCCCTGTCCTTTTTTTTTTTCCTTCCTCATCTCCTTTTTTCTTTTCTTCTGGTCATCTTCCTGCTCTATTTTTTCATCCTCTATCTACATACACTGTGCCTAAGAGACCTCTTGGCCCCCAATGAAATTTCTTACATTAAAGGCTGGAAAGGATATTAACCTCTAATCTAACCTTGATTACAAAACTTTTTGGTAAGCAGGGGATAAAGTAAAATACACTATGTTTTTAAGCCCTTACAACAAAATTCAGTCAAAATCAAGGACAATACCTACTATAAGTACATTATTTAAAGTATTAGCATCTGACTTTTCTAGTCTGCCTTTCTGAATTTCACATATCAAAAGCAAAAACAGCAACACTAGAGCAAACTTTGCATAAAGGTTATTTAACAGATACAAAGTTCATAAACTGAAACTAGCTCAAAAGGCCTTGAGCCAATGGCTATAGTTCAAGGCATGCAAATATGAGATAGCTCTGGCGAATGAGTTAATGGAGAAGATGTGAAATAAAGAATAATAAAAATCCAACTCAGTTATCCTTGGATAATGATTATCTAGTCAACATCATCATGGCTAAATATCCTGTAAGCTGTATATAAATGAATGCATGATTTTTTTAAAAAAAGGATTTTATTAAGCATTTACTATATGTCATGCACTATGTTAAATAATGGAGGTATAGATAGAAAAGGCAATCCTTGTTCTCAAGGAGCTCATATTTTTTTTTAATTAAGCCGACAACGGGTATAGGTTTTAATCTTTCCCTTGAAGTTTGACTAGCTATAAAGAACCTTAATGTTAAGTTTAGGATTACACAAAACTTACAAATGATCTTGCAAATATGTAAAGAAAATAAATCCTAAGTATTCTTGTAACACTTAAACCACATTAATACTAAAATTACCTAATTTCTGTTTAAGACCCAGGCTTGGACATTACCAACCAAGAAACAAGAAATACCTTGGGTTTGGCTTTAGGTTTATAGGGGGTTTTGAGGTGCTCTTTCCTATTTCTAACATGCACACAAAAGATGTCCAAACAATCAGGTAGCAACCATTTATTTCAAATTACTGAAATAAACTTATGACTACTATAATAATCAGATTAATGCAAGTCACATGGCACTATCTACATGCAAACAGAGAAGGGGCTCATATTTAAGGCTGATTTGTGACCTGTGAGTGCAGTCTTGGGTCTAAGATCACATAGATTTGCCATTTTTCCCCTACCTTAGTTATGTTAGAAGAAATTATTACATTGTGGATGACTACTCCATATAACTCATCAACTTTTCATTCAGTTCTGTACCTGAATATTTTATCCTGTTAAACGGTAATTTGCATAAAATATATAAAGTGAAAGGCTTTATGGCCAAAAAAAAATGCTATTTATTCTTTTTAACATCCAGGCACACTTGCCTGGAGAAGGTCAACTAATAAATAGTATATAGAAGCTTTAAAGGCAGAAAAAGAGAAAAGCTAAATGAGTAAGAGAAAAGAAAAATACCCCTATTTACAGTAAAATGTTCTAAATAGTAACTGCTCACACAGCCTAGTCCAACTCTTGTATCTCAAATATTAAAGGCTGATTTTTTTCCCTTTTAAAAATTTCTTTACTAATTTTTTCTAAAAAATTATTTTTATTTTACAACATTCAGTTCCACAAGCTTTTGAGTTCCAAATTTTCTCCCCCTCCCTTCTCCTCAAGACGGTATGCAATCTGATATAGGCTCTACATATACATTCACATTAAACATATTTTCACATTAGTCATGTTGCAAAGAAAACGAACTGCAACAGTAGCCAATGTTCCATAACAAGCTCACTAGAATTCTAATTCAGGGAGGCAACACATACAGGATGATTTAGCTGGATAGCTGGAAGGGTCTCATAGTTCTAAAGGGGCAAATGAAAGCTATTAGTAAGGCTCAGGAGGTCCTTAGGGTGTAGTGACAGGTTAAATGGCAATGTCTGAGGGCTCTAAGGGCATAGTGGCATCATAGCTGATGACTGATCAACCAAATGGTTTGAATGGCAATGCCATTCTGTAGAGGGTTGGTGAATGGGAATCTAGCCCATAGCCCATGAAGAATCCCTAGATTCTTCAAGGGGAAGATAAAACCTCCTTCCCAGTATAGACATTGGAAGGTATGAGGTTTGGAGTTTGAGTAGGCTCTCTGGATTCCCTTCCATATGGGTGAGAGAGAGTAACATTTAGCCAAAAGACCAGGATAAGTGTAGGGGGAGGGGGAGAAGGACTTCTTGTAGTACCTCCTCTTGCTGGGCCCTAGAATCTGGGCTGGAAAGGGAGGATAACCCTATTGCATGTATGCCTGCTAGAATATTTTGGGTAATAATGAATTAGACTTATCAACAGTTGAGGTTCAAATGTAAGTAGAAAAGCGAATAACCCTACAAAATTCAGCTAGAGAGGGAGATCACATTAGAGTCTATCATTAACTGGTGAAGTACAACCTTTAAAAAGCTTCTAAACATATGCATAGATCTTTATATGATATGTAATTATCACTACATGCCCTATACTTAAAATAAGACAAGCAGACTAAATTAACTGGCTTTACTTCAAGGAAACTCCATCTATAACCAGTTTGGTGCTTCTATTCTCATTTCAAGCTTCTAAACATTCAATGTAACTATTGCAATGTCTTTGAGGAAGAAAAGGAGGAAGTGGGGGAAAGAGACAGAGAGAAGGGAGGGAAGAGGAACCAAATAAGGAAGAGAGGAAAGAGTAAAGGAGGGAGGAAGGCAGGGAGTAAGAGAGAAAGGGAGGGAAGGAGGCAGAGAAAAAGGGAGATAAGGAGGAAGGGAGCAAGGAAGAGAGGAAGGAAGGGAGGGAGAGAGGAAACCTAGTTACTAGAAGGACCTTAAAACTTATCCCCCAAATTTCCGTTTACGAGAATTTGAGAGGCTTAGTCTTGAGCAGTTCCAGCCAGAACTCACAGGATCTAAAAAGCACTAAATCAACCTAAGTGAAGCAAGCTGAGTAGTCATTAAACTCATAACAACTAAATCACAGGAAAACTCAGGTACACCACTACTTCCTTTAAAGTTATAGACATGAAAAAGTTAAGCAGTGGCTCAGAAAGGATACCCATCACATGGTCTATGTATCAGTGTTTCTCTCAAAATACTTCAGTTCATTTCAAAGATAATGTGCT
Organism: Phalanger gymnotis; assembly: GCA_028646595.1. Classification (NCBI taxonomy): domain Eukaryota; kingdom Metazoa; phylum Chordata; class Mammalia; order Diprotodontia; family Phalangeridae; genus Phalanger; species Phalanger gymnotis. The sequence goes on from CM053625.1 coordinate 241,902,405, forward strand.
TATTTAATAAGTTTCAGAGTAAAAATCACCTCCAAAATAAGTTCAGTGACACATTACAATAACATAAGGCGAACTCTGAGCCCTCAATGTGTATATACACACACACCAATATACATAAAATATGTATATATAAATTCAGAATTTTAAAAAATACACATGTCTATGTGCATGTATATATATATATATATATATACACACACACACACACACACACACACACACACACACACACACACATCTCCAGGATATATACAAAATAAATAAAGGGTAATTTTGAAAGGAAGAACCTAGGAGCTGGGAGGAAAGAGAAAGGGGAATCGGCAAAGGCTTCATGTAGAAGGTAGTGCCTGAGGTGTGTCTTGAAGAAATGTGGGATACTAAAGGGTGGTGGTGAGGATTGCAGTAGACTCTGAATGAGAGGAAAAGTCAGGACAAAGGCTTGAAGACGGCGTGTTGTGTGTAGGAGCAGAAAGAAAGCCAAATTGGCTATAATGCACAATGTGGGGAAAGGAGTCACATATAATAGGGCTGGAAAGTTAAATTGGGGATGGAGTGTGAAAAGCCAAAGAGAAGAGTTAAAAACTGATCCTAGAGGCAACAGGTAGCCTGTAGAGTTGATGAACAACAAAGTCAGACATTTACTATAGGAAATACATCAAGCAGCCAGTAGTAACCATGAAAACTTACAACCCAGATAAAATACAAACAATCATGCAGGTGTGATAGTCCTTATTCTTTTGCTGTTTTCATTTCAACTTCATATTTTAAAAAGTCACACTCAAATCTGACTCCTAAGAAAAGCCCTGTGCAATACAGACCATGTGACCCACGATCATTATCCATGCCTATCTATCCCTGGCCTTGTGTATCCACCAAAACTGTATCCTGGGTTCTTTTCTATCTCTACACTCTTGGTGATCTCCTTAGTTCCTACTGTACTCAGTTGTCTCTGTGCAGCTTGGGTTTGAACCCTGGCCCTTCCACTTACTGCTTATAAGACTGAGAGGAAGTCACTTAACCGCTTTGTGCTTCAATGCCCTCATCAGTAAAATAAGGGAATTAGACAAGATGACCCTATAAGATCACTTCCAGTTCCAAATGTAGGATCCTAATCTCTTTCTTGAGCTCAAGCCCCAAATCACCAGCTATGTCAGGGGAATCTCTATCTGGATTGCCCATAAGCACCTCATACTTGTGTCTAAAACCAGAATTCATTATCTTCCCCACAAAGCTTGTCCTTCCTTTCAGACTTGTCTTTTTCTGTTTAATAATGATAGCCAACATTTACACAGTGCTTACTAAGTGTGTCAGACACTGTAAACACTTTACCATTACCTTATTTGATCCTCACAACAACCCTAAGAGGTAGGTGCTATTATTATCCCAGAGGTTAAGTAACCTGCTCAGGGTCACACACAGTAAGCGTAAGGGGTCACATTTGAACTCAGGTCTTCCTGACTTCAGGCCCAGTGCTCTTATCCAGCGAACCAGCTTGTCTAATCTAGCTCCCCATATTTCTAGTCCCTTACGTTGTTAAGTCTGAACATCTTTGATTCTTTACTTTTCCTCACTATCTCCATAACCAGTTTTCCAAATCTCATCCACTCTACCTCCACAATGTTTTTTGGATGTGTTCCCTTCTCTCTATTTACACCATCAACACCCTTATATGAAGCATCGTCACTTCTTTCTTGGATTGCTGGAGATGGCTGAGTCTCACCATACGTTCTCAGCAGAAATAGCATAAAACTTTTAGCCCATCCCGTCATTAATTGTTCACCAATCAGGGTTGATTTTCACCTGTCAGGGGTATCACCTTTTCTAAAAGTATATTAAGGCTTCCAGTCTCTTCGTGTCTTTGATTACTGAGAGAAACCACTACTTATTATTAGCTAGCCTAATTAATAAATTGATTATTAACTGCCCACAAAGTCTGTCTCTCAGGCTTTTCACTCATCTCAGGTTCCACCTCACACCCATCAATCTGACAATAAAGGAAAACAACTGTTGCTGGGGACATGAGAAAACAAGCACATTAAAGAATTACTGTGGGAGTTAAGGATTGATCCAGGATTCTGGAAAGCAGTTTGGAATTATGCCTCAAGTTACTAAACTATGCCTAGCCTATGGCTCAGTGATACCATTTTTGTACCTCAAAGAAATCAATCAAAGAGGAAAAGCATCACTATGTATAAAACTTTTGTTTAAAGCAGCCTCCTTTGTTATTATAGCAAAAAACTAGAAAGTGGAGGGGTTTTTTTTTTATCAATTGGGAAATAGTTGAACAACTTATGGTACATGAATGTAATGAATTATCACTCCCCTGTAAGAAATGACAAAAGGAACAAGCAAAAGGAAGCCTGGGGAAGCTTCCATGAACTGATTCAGAGCAAAGTGAGCAGAACCCTAAGAACAATTTATTCAATAACAACATTATAAAGATGAACAATTTTAAAAGACTTAAAAAACTCTGGTCAATACAATGCCCAACCAAGATTTCACAGGATCTATAAGGAAATATCCCATCTACCTCTTGACAGGAAATAATGGACACAGTGAAGAATGAGACACATACTTTGGATGTGGTCAATTTGAGAATTTGTTGTTTATGTATATCTGGATTTTGCTTTTGTTTTATTCCCCCATGGGGCTGGAAGTGAGGGTGGAGAAAGAGGATAAAATAGATTTTTGTTCATAAAAAAAGATATAATTAAAAATTTTTAAAATGAATTTATTCTCTTGAGTAATAAAACCATCAAAATTTCAAATGTTTCAACTAGTCAACAAAGATTTCACGAAGTGTCTACAATCTGTTCATATGTATACATATCTGTACATGTATGTGTACACACACACACACACACACACACACACACACACACACACACACAGTACAGTGGATAGAGCACTGGGTCTTGAATTAGGAAAGCCTGAATTCGAATCCGACCTGAGACTACTAGCTGTGTGAACCTGGGTAAAACACACAACCTCAGTTTGACTCAGTTTCCTTAACTGTAAAATGGGGAAGCATCTGTCTCACAGATTTTGTATGGATTAAATAAAATGTTTGTAAAAAGCAATTATCACTGTATCTAGCACATAGTAAGTGCTATCCAAATAATCCCTTATATGCAGAATGAATGCAAGGCAGTTTGGGGAAAAAGAGAGTACTAGCAGCTATAGGACAGGAGACAACAAGAATGTCTTCACATACAAGATAGTGCTTGAATTATAAGGAAACCAAGAATTCCAAGAAACAAAGGTGAAGAGAGCATTCTACTTATGGGAGATAGCCAATAAAAAGGCAAAATAATGGGAGGCAAAGTGTCGGCTGTGAAGAACAGTAAGAAGGCTAGTAGGGCTCAAATGCAGCGTTTATGGAGGGGAATAATATGTAGGAAGAGACCACAATGGGAAAGGTTTTGAGTGCCCAGAAAAGAAATTTGTGTTTGATCCTAGAGGTAACAGGGAGCCATCTGGAGTTTACTAAGCAGAGAGGTGACAAGGTCAGAGCTGCGTTTTAGAAAAATCACTGTTGAGATGTATAGAGAACGAACTGGAGTGGACAGAAACTATTTAGGAGGCTGGTGCGACAGGTGACTAGAGGCTGACCTAAGGTGGTGGGAACGTGAGTGCAAAGGAGAAGTACGTGGAAGATGCTGTGGAGATAGAAAACACAAGATCTTGCGAATGAATGGCTACGTGTGGAGGAGTGAAGGTGTCATACTTTGAAGCTCAAGCAAAAGGCCTTTAAAAGGGAAATCAAATCCAAACAATCCCATCAATTATGGCCAAGGTTATTAAATTACTCTTAACACAGGACCTTATTTTACAACAGAATTTAACACACCCAGAAACTTCTGATATACTAATTATGTATAAGGGCTTGTAAATCCAAACTATTCAAGATTGTAATAAACAGAAGACCTCAGAATTTAAAACAACACAAGCACAAAATCACATCAAACTACAAATACATCACAGGCTTTTTCAAATAATTCTCTTATTAAAACCAAAAAACCCTATTACTAGGTTAAAAGTTTAAAAAGACAGGCACAGGCCATAGTTTTTCTTGCTAACATGCATTTGTTGACTCATATTTAGTATTCCTTGTACAAACATTTTTAATCATCACCATGCCAAAATTCAGTCATTCACTTATCCAAAACAATGAAGTTAATTTGCCCAATTTACTAGACACCAAGAGATAGCTCTGTTTCTCTACAATGGACTACAATTTAGCTAAATTAATTTAATCATGACTTTCTGAAATGCAATTTGGACCTATACACTCTAACCATCTGTTAAGCATAGGTAAAACCAAATTTCTCCATAGCTACTTACAGTTTAACTCTACATTCAAGGCAAATTTATCAGGTGGGTCCTTTTGAATCTTTAAGAAACTCAGTACCATATAATTATGTATATTTAATAGCTTCTACTATGCATGCATAGAGACAATTTGGTCTTACATCTTTTGAAGCACCTGGGCCATCACAACCCCATTCGTTAAATCTTCCACAGTCTGGCATGCTGCTTCCACATTAAAAGTCTGGATCTGCATATAAGTAAAGAAATAAATTTATTGTTTACCAGTCAAACAACAATATTGGTTAAAAGTAATGCTTTAGGCTAATATTAAAATTAGCTTTCAAGGTACATACTCTATGCTTTATAGCTGAAGACCTAATTTCAGGTTATGTCGATAACTAAAAATGTTTCTGTTAAACTTGAAAAGAATCGATATAAAATTTCCATACAACATAAAATTAGCACCATAAAAAATAAAATTTATCTTAGAAAAGCAAGCAAGTGGGGGATAGCCCCTAAGGTCAGTTTCAGAATCAAACTTTTATCTAATTTTAATATTAGTTGGCTAATGCTATCAGTCAGAGCATGAATTTCAATCAAGGCACCCAAACTACAAAAACAAGGATACAAAATTTCATTAGTTTTAAATTCAAGATAGAGAAAAAAGGGCCTAGTAGTCCAGATCTCAAGCTATATTACAAAGAAGCAATAAAAACAATTTGGTAAAAAAAAAAAAAATTTCATGGGTAGAACAAATTAAGTACTCAAGATTCTGAGGCAATTGAACATAGTAGCTAAATAATCCCCATTGTACTAACTACTGGCATAAAGACTCTATTCAACTAAAACTGTAAAACACAATCTGGCAGAAAAACATCTGTTAGTACATGCTGCAATAAATTCCAAATAAATATCAGACATACCTTTAAAGATGATTTCATAAACTAAATTATATACCTTTCACAAATATGGATACAAAATGAGTTCTTGACCAAATAAAGGTTAGAGATAATAAAATTTTAAATGGACAATTATTTAAAGTTGTTGCACAAAATCAATTCACTTGGAATTACAACAGCAATAGTTAACTGGGCAAAAAAAAAATCTCTCCATCAGATTTCTCTGATAAAGGACTGAAATCCATCCTCAAGTATTTACTTAGCTGTGTGATGCTGGGCAAGTCACTTCATCTGTCAGCCTCAGTTTCTTTTTATCTGTAAAAGGGGGATATTAATAGCACCTCCCTCCCTCTCAGGGTTGATGTGAGAATAGAATATAACAATATTTGCAAAGCACTTTGCAAACTTTAAAGTGTCATATAATTATTATTATTGTTATCAAGACACATAGGGAATTGATTCAAATGTATAAGAACAAGTGCCATTTCTTGATTGATAAATTGTCAAAGGATAATGACAGTTCTCAATCTATTTACAACCACATTAAAAAAAAAGCTCCAATTGACTAATAACAAGAATGCAAATTAAAACAACGTAAGGTTCCACTTTAAACCATCGGAAAAGTAAAGACGACAAAAAAGGAAAACAACAATTGTTACTGAGGATGTAGGAAAACAGGTAAAATTGATGGTAGAGCTGTGAACTGATATAGTCATTATGAAATGCAATTTGGAACATTACCCCCAAAGTTACTAAACTGTGTATATCCTTTGACCCAAGAATACCACTACTAAGCATATATCCCAAAGAGACGAAAGATAGAGCAAAACAAACTATATGTATAAAATACTCATGGCAGCACTACTTGTTATAGCAAAATACTGGAAATAAAGTGTGTCCATCAAGTGGAAGAATGGCAGAACAAATTATGGAATATGAATAATGAAATATTGTGTCATAAGAAATGATCCATATGTACTATATGCTATAAGACCCAAAATTTCATATAATTCATCTACAAAACACAGAAAAACATATCAAAGCAAAACTACATCACAGGCCTATTACCTAAGTTTTCTTAGGATTCCCTTGTTAACACCAACCAAAAACCGAAAACACCAACCAAAAACCTTGGTTAAAATTACAGATTCAGAGAAACTCTAAGAGCCTTATTTGAATCTTATATGAAATCAGAGTGAAGTGAGAAGTTCAAAAATAATTTATGGAGTAACAACATAGGAAAGACAAATAGCTCTGAAAGGCTTCCAGACCTCTAATCACTGCAACAAACAACCATGACTGCAGTGGACTGATAAGGAAGCATGCTACCCACCTCATCAGAGGAGATCACCTCTTTGCTTGACTATAAATATTTGTTACAAGAGTTTTGTTTTTGTTTTTTTTTTTTTCCATGTGGGGAGGAAGTGAGGAGATAAAATAAATTTTTATTAAAGCAATAAATTTTGAAAAATAATTTTAACATATACTTAGAACTACACACACACAACAGTCATGTTTTATAGACAATCTTTTTGTATTCTTTATATGTTTGTTGATGTTTATAAAGTTCGTAATAAAAATTTTTGGGAAAAAATAAAATGCAAAGCAGACCTAACACTAAGATGCCTATCTTTCTCCTACCTCCTCCATCAGCTAAGGCAGAGACACCTTGGACCTTGCTATCAAAGCAGGAAAAAAAAGTTTGCAGACAGAAGAGACCTTTTAAATACTAGGTCTGAGAGGAGCATCTAAGTAACTTACCCATGAAGATTCTGGGCAGCAGAGTTGAAATTTCTCCTGTCATAATAATTTAGAGGCACTTATAGTAATGGTGGCTTTGGGATGGAGCCTGCAATAATGCTGAGAGCACAGACTTGGAGAGAGAAGCTAACAGCTGCAGTCCTAGTTCTGCCACTAGTAGCTGTGTAACTCTGGCCATATCATTTCAGTTTTCTGGGCTTCGTTTTCCTTTCCTTCAAAACGAGGAGGTTTGACTAAATGATTTATAAGGTAGGCGCTACATGTACTATTATTTCTACCTGACAGATGAGGAAATTGAGATTCACCAAAATGGTTCTTCGACAAAGTTAGTGTCCAAGGCAGCATTTGAACAGAGGTCTAATTCCAAGTTTAGTCCTCTCCAATTACAAATAAGACAGCGCTCCCGACCTCACACAGAGTATATGAGCACGCAAGAGGCAGCATTAAATATAGATAGTATTAAGAATTTAGAGGAAGATCAACTCTGGTCACAGAAATCAGGGGTGGCTAAAGAATGCAGTGGATAGAGTGCTGGGCCTGGAGTCAGGAAAACCTGAGTAAAATCCCATCTAAGACACGTATCAGCTGTGTGACCTTGGGCAAGTCACTTAACTTCTGTCTGCCTCAACTTCCTCAACTGTAAAATGGGGATAATAAAAGCACCAAACTCCCAGGGTTGTTGTGAGGATCAAATTAGGTAAGATTTGTAAAGCACATACGTTAGTGTTAGTCCCCCCGCCCCCATCATCCAGAATGTAGTGTTTGAGCTGGACCTAGAAGGTTCTATAAGATCTCAAAAAGCAGAATGAGGAAATGGAAGTGATGGAAACTCCAAAGCATAGCTCAGAGCGAGTTCAGGGGCCACTGAATAGTCCAATTGTGCTAGAATAAGTTACAGGCTAGTGAGATATGGCTGGAAAAGAAAGGATGAAGCCAAAATGTGCTGCATCATAAGATTTAAAAACTGGAAGATAACTCAGAGAATCCAATCCCTTCCCCTTACATATCAGAAAACACTGATGGCAAGAGAGTAAATGAATTGCTTAAGGTTTCAGAGATAGTAAACAATATAACTCAGATGAGAGTCCTGGTCCCGTCTCCAAATCCACTTTTTCTTGACTGTCAGGCTAAGGAATCTACATTTATTCAATAGTAATGGAACAAGATCAAAACTATGACGTATCAGGGACGTGTAGAGCAAGCTAGAAGGGGTGGGGAGGGGAGAGAGAAGACCAGAATCTGAAGACCTTTTGAATTACTGTTTTATTTAGATCATTTACTTGTGAACAATAATGAAGACTACACCAGCCTTTGCAATGGGAACAAATGGTTAAGTCAAGAAATGGATGGGAGAGATATTGCAGTGATAAAGATATGATATCTGGCAAGCCGGAAGGGATACCAGGGAGAGGGAAATCAAAGATATCTCCAAATTTGTGGCTGTGACTAGAACAATTAATTTACCACGGATGTTGGATAAATGAGGTCTTACTATTATTTATTGCAAATCTACCAATTACCAGGTACAAAACAAAACTTCTTCAATCTTGACCAGTGGAAGAAATACTCATGATGACACTTGGCTCTTATCTCATTAGTTCCACTCATTTATTGCCTTGCCCTGAGCTTAAATGCAACATCCAAATAAATGGGACAAGCTCAGCAGGATATGCTTGAAAATGTCAACTACAGCCTTCCTCCCCACCCTCTGAGTCAAAAACACAGACCTGTTTTACAATTTGCCCTGACTACGCAGACTAGTTTGCTTGAGCTACTCGTGAATTTTAACATTCAAATGACACATTCTTAGGGTTTAGAAACACTTTTCAAAAAAAATATTAATGGCAATAAACAGTTTGGACAGGGGCTGGGAACTTGCAGCCTCAAGGCCACACATGGCCTTCCAGGTCCTCAAGCATGGCTCTTTGACTAAATCCAAACTTTACAGAACAAATCTCCCTAATAAAAGGATTTATTCTATAAAACTTGGACTCAGTCAAAAGGCTGCACTTGAGGACCTAGAGGGCCACATGTGGCCTTGAGGATGCAGGTTCCCCACCCTGGTTTGGACCATCAAAGAACCATGGCAAAAACTTGAGAGATTATGCAGACCATGATGACTTTGTTCTTTGAAATTCATTGTGCATTTAATTATTTTAGTCTTTCACAGAGCTTAGAGGATGGTCAGCCTTAGTCAGAAGACCTGGGTTCAAGTCCTATATCTGAGACATACTAGCTCTGAGACCCTGGGTAAGCAGTCACTTACCCTCTCTGTATGCCCAGGCAAATCTTCTAGGATATAAATTACATAAGAGGTACCAATCTGCATTGTCAGACGAAGTTTCTATACCCAACAACTCCCCATCCAGCTGGAATAACAGTTCTGGATAGAAAAAAAAATTCTCATGCCCAAAATGAATTTTACAGTAGTCTTCACCACAGGATTGTGAAGGAAGGTATTATTTTCTGAAAGTATCCATTTCCTTTTATTATTTGTGAACATTGTGCCTTTATATCATTCATGTTCTCTAAAGAAAAAATTAGATACTTGATTCCTCCTAATTTATTGGAAACCACAAGAAAGTTGTATTTATTAGACACTGGAAAAGACTCAGAAATTACCTGCCAGTGAGTATGGGATCAGGGATATTTAATGATGGTAAACAGTAACCCACATAAGCCAAACTACACATTCCTACAATACTGAACTCACTAGAAAGTATTAAAGCAAAAAACAAAGCTAGATGAGTAATAAGTAAGAATATTTTTAAACAGGTACAGAACATTAGTAACTGAGGACCTATAAGTTTGGTGAAGACAACACTGAATTTTTTAAGAAGATCTCAGTTTCAGTCTTTGCTTTACCTTGAGCAAGTTACTTATCCTCTCTAATCTGAGGATTCCTGGATTGCAATATAAGGTAGGTGGAGTAAGGTTTCTTTCACATTTATCTAACACTTTGTGATTCTGTTTCTCACAAATCAATACAAAAAACGATGAATTTTTACTAAAGTTAAGAGTTAACAAGAAAAACTAAATGGATCTTCTATAAAGTTTAAATAACAAAAACCTGCAAAAAATACAAGCATAAAATATCTATCCTACCAATTATTTAAAATGTCATTTTCTCCTTGTTAATAACTAAAGGAGAATATAAGACAATTTCAAAAGAATTATCAAACCTTTCAAGAAGGATCATTTAAAAGTGTTCCCCAAGAACATCTAGGTGGCAAAGTGCATAGTACCTGGGACTTAAGAGTCAGGAAAAATCATCTTCCTGAGTTCAAATCTGGACTCAGATACTTACTAGTTGCATGACCCTGGATAAGTCACTTAAACCTATTTGCCTCAGTTTCCTCACCTGTAAGCTGGAGGAAGAAATGAAAATCACTTCTGTATCTGTCAAGAAAATCCCAAAGATCATTTGAACAGTTGGACACAACTGAAATGAGTGAACAACAAATCTTAGAGAAACAGAATTAGACCACATTGACCCTTCTCCTCAAAATTTTCAATGATGATCTACCTACAATTATCTTTTATATTCCTCACTATAGAAATTTTTGCTTAGTTCTGCAATGACCATCAAGAAAGACTATATATCTTCAATCTTATTTTCCTTGACTTCTCCACCTCCTCAGAACCTCTGAAAGCAGTAGATTATTCTGACTTTCTTAAATCCTTTTACTCACGTTCTTTAACACTTTCTTAGTGACATGCCAAGTCATTTGAAGAATTTTTGATATTTCAAATACTTTCAAGATTTTCTTCTCTAAAATATTAAATATAAACTTATGGATTAAAATGCTTAACAATATGAAAAGTTTTTAAAAATCCAATTATCACTAATAATGGGCTTATAATGTGCCAGGAATTATGCTAAGGAGTACAGGCATAAAGACCAAAGTTAACAGTTTCTCCTTTCAGAAAGCTTATGTTCTGAGGAGCCAGAATAAACACATAAAAGCATATACAGGTCATACGCAATATGAATACAAAGAGGTTTTGGGGGGGGGTGTCAGAAAAGTGTTCCTGTAGAAGGTGGTGCTTGTGCTAAATCTTCAAAAGAAAGCAAAGAAGGAATGCACACAGGCAATGGCAACAAAACTACAGATAAAGGCATACAGATTGTGTGTTTGTTCTATGTGAGGAACTGAAAGAACGGAAGGACTGGGCAGCAGAATGTGTGGAGGGGAGTAAGAATGTAAGAGAGACTGGGAAGGTAGGAAAGGACCAGGTTCTGAAGAGTTTTAAATGACAATCAAAAGATTTTGTTTGATCTATGAGGCAATAGGCAGTTTATGAGGAGGGGGAAGGAAGATATTTATGGTTGTCATTTAGGAAAATCACTCTGGTGACTAAGTAGAGAAGGAATAAGAGAAGGTGACTTGAAGCAAGGAAAACAACAATCCATACAAGAAGTGAAGGCTGTGTGAGTGTGAAAGGGGAGCATACATTTTTATAGTAAGAGAAGATTTAAATTCCTCTATTTTGTAGCAAAAATTTCCCTGACAATTCCTTTATCTTTAGGATATCCCAAACCCTGGGGCCCCTGAATCACTATTTACAGGTTTCAGACCACATCCTTGAAATCTTATCTGTTTCTTTAGCTGTATCAATTTGCGAAATCCTGTTCTAAACCATTCTATTTGCTTTTGCCTTTCAGTCTGTTCCCTCATTGTTAGAAAATAGCAGTTATTCATTTTTCTACTCCAAATTGGTATTGCCTAGGGGTTCTTTTCTTGGCACAATTTCCTCTTCTACACTTTTACTACTGCTTTTCACATTTGCATTAAATTGTATCTCGAGTATAACCTTGAAATTTGCCTAAATCTAGCTGATTTGCTTCTATTAGACTATCACTATTCTCAACTGATCTTTGTATTTGCTTTCCTATTTTTCTACCACAATGACGGTACAATTTGTTCAGTTTCTGAAGCAAATAATCTCAAATCCTCTCCCTTCTCTTTTTGTATCCAAACCACTAACAAATCTACTTCCACACACTATCCAAATGTATCCTTTACTTTAGTTTTCATATATCTTATCAAACCTTAAATATTATTTCTTCTTATACTAGCCTTCTGCTCCTAACCTCGAAGTAGGCCTTTTAAACCAAGATTTCTAACCTGCTCTTAATATCATACTTTTAGAATCGCCAATTGTACATAATACACTGGAACCACTGTATACTTCTAATGTTCAATCAACAAGCATTTATTAAGCACCTATATGCTTAGGCACTGTGCTAGGCTCCTTGGGAAACAAATACAACAAGACAATTCCTCTTCTTAAGCAACTTACATTCTAACCAAGAGCCCATGAACTTGCTTTTAAAATATTTTGATAACTGTATTTCAATATAATTGGTCTCTTTTGTAATCTTAAGTGTTTTGTGCATTTTAAAATATTATTCTGATAAGTGGTTCATATGCCTCACCAGACTGCCAAAGGTGTACAGGACACAACAAAGGTTCCTGTACTTGTGTGATACATGTTCACAAATAATTATATTGAAGATAAGTACAAACTATATACATGGTGATGGGAGGGGATGGGGCATTAACAATTAGGAGAAGCAGAAAAGTCTTCTTGGAGGTAGTATTACTCGAGCTGAACCTTGGTAGGAACTAGGCTTCCAAGAGGTAGAAGTGAGAATGGGATGCATAGATAGATTGGGGGGAAGGGGATGTGTGCATCCTGTTCAAGGAAGGAAGGAAACAAACATTTCAAGTATTTATTAAATGCTATTATGTGCCAAGCACTTTCCCAAGTGCCTTACAAATATTATGTCATCTAGTCCTTACAACAACTCTGTAAGGTAGGTGCTAATATTGGTTTCATTTCACAAACGAGGAAACTGAGGTTAAGAGAGATTAAGTGATTTACCCACAGACAGTGTCTGGAGCAGGATTTGAACTCAGATCCTCCTGATTCTAGATTCAGCACTCTATCCAATGAGCAACTAGCATTGATGGGGCATGAAGGGGATCAAGTCTGAAAAGTTAGGCTAGAGCCAGATTAATAAGAACTTTAAATGCTAAAGAGGTCTACTCTAAAGAGGAATGATACAAAGGCAATGAAGAGCCACTGAAGTTTCTTGAGCAGAGAAATAGCACTAACACCTGTACTTTAAGTTCATTTTGTCACAATGGATCTGGGAGGAGAAAGACCAGATAAAGGTAAGCCATTAAGGAGAAGGCAATAGCTGAGGAAAGAGACAATGAAGGCCTGTACTCATTAAAGTGACTGTAACATTTATCACACAAATAAAATCAGATCTAAATAACTGGAAAAACATCAGTTGCTTATGGGTAGGCTGAGCTAATGTAGTAAAAATGACAATTCTACACAAATTACTCAGTGCCATATCAAGCAAACTACCAAAAAATTATTTGATAGAACTAGAAAAAATAATAACACTCATCTGGAAGAACAAAAGGTCCAGAATATCAAGGGAATTGATGAAAAGAAATGCAAGGGAAGGTAGCCTAGTCGTACCAGATCTTAAATTGTATTATAAAGGAGCAATCATCAAAACTACTTGGTACTAGCTAAGAAACAGAGTGGTGGATCAGTGGAATAGATTAGGTACATAAGACCCAGTAGTCAATCACTATAGTAATCTACTGCTTGATAAATCCAAAGACTCCGGCTTCTAGGATAAGAACTCACTATTTGACAAAAACTGCTGAGCAAATTGGAAAACAGTATGGCAAAAACTAGGCACAGACCAACATCTCAAACCCTGTACCAAAATAAAATCAAAATGGGTATGTGTTTTAGACAAAAAGGCTGATATATAAGCAAATTAGGAGTGCAAAGATATCTTTATCTGTCGGATTTATGGAGAACAGAAGAATTTATAACCAGAGATAGAAAACATTACGAAATGCAAAATGGATGATTTTGATTACATTAAGTTGAAAAGTTTTTTGCACAAACAAAGCCAATGCAACCAAGATTAGGAGGGAAACAGAAAACTAGGAAAGGATTTTTACAGTGTCTCTCAGATGAAGAAATTAAAGCTATCTATAATCATATGAAAAAATGCTCTAAATCATTAAGGATTAGAGAAATGCACATCACACCTATCACATTGGCTAACATGACAAAACAGGAAAATTATAAATGCAGGAGATGTGGGAAAATCGGAACACTAATGCATTGTTGGTGGAGTTGTGAACTGATCCAATCATTCTGGAAAGCAATTTGGAACTATGCCCAAAGGGCTATAAAAATGTGCACATCCTTTGACCCAGCAATACCACTTTTAGGTCTGTATCCCAAAGAGATCATACAAATGGGAAAAGGAACTACATGTACAAAAATATTTATAGCAGCTCTTTTTGTGACAGCAAAGAAATTGAGGGGATGCCCATTGGTTGGGTAATGGCTGAACGAGTTGTGTATATGAATACAATGGAGTACTATTGTGCTATAAGAAATGATTATCAGGCAGACTTCAGAAAAACCTGAAAGACTTGAATGAACTGATGCTGAGTGAAGTGAGCAGATTCATGAGAGCCACAATCTGTGATGACAGACTTTGATAGACTTATCTCTTCTTAGCAATGCAAAGATCCAAGACAACTCCAAAAACTCGTGATGGAAAATGCTGTCCACGTCCAGGGAAAAAAAAAACCTATGCAGTCTGAATGCATATTGAAGTATATTATTTGCTCTCTCTCTCCTTTTTTGTTTGTTTTTCTTGTGGTTTCTCCCATTGGTTCTAATTCTTCTTTATAACACAACTAATGTAAAAATAGGTTCAATATGAATGTATATGTAAAGCCTATAGCAAATTACTTGGGGCGGGGGGAGAGGAGGGATGGGGAGAAAATCTGGAACTCAAAATCTTATGGAAGTGAATGTTGAAATGATTGTTGAATGTTGAAAACTAAAAATAAATTTTAAAAAAGAACGTGACTGTAGTGTGAGCACAGAAAAGCAAAAGATGTTGAAGAATTGAGGATTGTTGGCAAATGATGAGAGAAGGAAGAGTAGAGGATGACTCCTCAGCTGCAATTTAGGGTGACTGGAATGGTAGTACTTTCAGTAGAAACAGGGAAGGAGGAAGAAGGTCTAAGGGCGAGATATTGAGTTCTGTTTCAGGCATATTTAGTTTGAAATACTTGTGGGCAGCCCAAGTGGAGACATCCCACAGGCAGTTAGCTGTTGATGGAGCTCCAGAAAGACAAAAGCTCTGGATACGTAGATTTGGGAGTCACCAGCAAAGAGTTATAGAAACTGATGAGATAAAAAAAAAGACAGTGACATAAAGAGGTCCCAGGGCAAGGCCTGGTGATCCTGCAAGGTGCAGGACACAGATGACGATCCTACAAAGGATCAGTCTGACAAGTAGAATGAGAACTATGACGGAGCAGGGTCACAAACATTCAGGGAAAGAAGTTAATAATGGCAGATACTATAGAGAAGTCAAGAAGAATAAACAGGGAGAAAAGGCTATGGGACTTGACAATTAAGAGGCCACTGGTATTTTTTGTTATAAGGAAGAGCTCTCTTAAAGAAGGAGGGAGAAGGAATGCAGAATGAGAAAACAGAAAGTACCAATAAAAATCTTTTTTAAAAAAATCATTTATGACTTTGGAGAATGCAGTCAGCAGTTCAGTTCAGATGGGGATGAGACTCAAAGGAGCAAGTGTAAAGTGAGAAAGAGGAGATAATGAATATAGACAGCTTTTTCTAGATATATGGCTGCAAAAGGAAAGAAAGCACTAAGATGTCAGCTTAGGGGAAAGGTGGGGTCAAGTAAAGATTTAAGTATGGGAGAGATCTAAGCATACTTGAAAGCAACAAAGACACAGTCAGTGGAGAAGAATGGGCTGCAAATTGAGGAGAAGAGATAATTGAAGGGGCAAGTTGCTGACATGAATTCTGTGTAGTACCAGAGAAGAAAGAGGATCTTAATTGGTGATTTAAGTTTTTTTCAGTGAAGACTGAAGCAAGGTCCTTTGCTGGGAAGGGTTGAGGCCAAAGGGGAAGGGAATATTAGACAGTCTGAGAAGAGCAGGTATGGAAAAACAATAGCTGGAGAAATCGTTATTAGAATGCTGTTCAGAGTAGAGTAAAAGTACTGGTGCGAAGCAATGAGGGGCCAGCTGAGAATGGTAACAAATCTGTAGTGAAGCCAATCTGAACTTTTCTTCCAGCTGTACTGGAAGCAGCTTGCATATGGTGTGAGTACAGGGTGTTCAGTTGAACCTATAGATTCTTCAGCTCACATTACATCAAGCTTTTACTGCTGGTAACTGTCTCCCCAACCCTCTAACCCATTTAGTCTGTAGAAGATTGGAATATATGAATCATGAGGTCATTTTGTAGGAAAATTTTCCGAATGTATTCCATGCTACTAGTTTATTACAGTACAATACAGCAATGTACTGCCTTTACAGCAGCAAGCAGTTTAAATTCCCACCGAGCACACTGTACCGGTCTTTTTTTTTTTTTTGCAGGAGGGAAGGCAAGGCAATTGGGGTTAAGTGACTTGCCCAAGATCACACAGCTAGAAAGTGTGTCAAGTGTCTGAGGCTGGATGTGAACTCAGGTCCTCCTGACTCCAGGGCCGGTGCTCTACTCATTGTGCCACCTAGCTGCCCGTCCAGTCTATGTTTTTAGGGAGAACTTATGCACAAACAAGCCAAAAACAATTCAAAGTTACTTAGCTCCCCAAATGCTCTATGATTCCAAATATCCTGACTACTCCATATTTGCCTTTAGCTCTTCCTTTTTGTTCAAAATGCACTGTTTCAACTGCCTTCAAGCATTCATCCCATCCTAAACAAACTCAGTACCCCTGGACAATGTGTCTAATTTGTAGACATGTCTATATCTATTCCTGCGTGCTTTTTCTCATGGTCCTTTAAGTGTAAAGTCCCCTTAAGCTCCCAAGGTGGATGTCCCAGGGGCAGAGGAGCAAATTCGTGGTTGTTCAGTTGCTTCAGAGGTGTGGTACTCTTCATGACCCCATCTAGAGTTTTCTTGGCAAAGATGCTGGAGTGGTTTGCCATTTCCTTCTCCAGCTCATCGTACACATGAGGAAACCGAGACAAACATGGTTAAGGGACTTGCTCAGAGTCATACCGCTACTAAAAGTCTGAGGCCACATTTGAACGCCAAGTCTTCCTGGCCGGGAACTCTATCCACTCGTGGCACTGCCCTTTTTAAACCCCCTAACACCTTCCTGGCATTCCAAGGTTTCGGGTGAAACAAAGACTACGATTACTACCATGAAGCCGTCCTAGAGGAGTGTTCTCTTGGCTTCAGTGAAATACACGGAAGGAAAACGCTTTACGAGGCAACGTAAGCAAGAGGGTGAAGCCTTTCACTAGCAGCAAACAACCTCCTTAATTAAAGGATCGTTCACTCCCCGTTCATTAGCCTCCACGGAACCTGTTTCCACGTCGGAGATCAGGGGAGACCGAACTTCAGGCTGGCCAGAACGTGGTCCAAGGGCTGCCACCCCATCTCCCCGTCACCCGGGGCGGGGTACGCTGGGGGGGGGGTGTTGGGAACGGGGGGGGGCGGGCCCGGGTGTCTACGCAGCCCCCTCCAGCCCGGATGTGGCGGTGTCACCGCCCGGGGTGCCCCCCCTTCTTCAGTTCCCTCTTCCCCCCGCCCCCCCCCCGCCGTAACGTGAAAAGCACCGGAGAATGGATGAACGTCCGGTTACCGGGGTCACGTACCCAGGTGAGAAGGCTCTCGCACAGCTCCACCCGCTCCAGGGACTCCACGTTAAACATCTTCTACTCTGGGGTCCAGGCGACGGCACCACCCTCTCCGCCGAGCCGGAAACCGCCGCCGCCGCCGCGGCCTGTGTCCGGAGAGTCCGGGCCGCTACGCCGGCCTGCCCTGCCCACTCCCACTGCCTACGCGTCCCCCCGGCCCGTGAAATTGCCCCGGGTCCGTCACCGCTCTTTCCCCACGTCCTGCTCCCGCCTGCCCGCCGGCTCTGCGCGTTCCCGACCACGCCCGCAGTCCAGTGGACTATCCCTCCTACCCAGCCAGCTTGTGGCTGCGGCCGCTGCCGCCCCCACTGCGCACAATCACATTCCTCCCCGGCCAGTCCGTCCGAGCCGTCAACGACGTAAGCGCGCGACCCTGACACCCGGCGCCTCTTGCGTGCTCGACGCGCACGCGCGGACAGGAGAATTGTCTACTCACCCCTACCCCACCCCCTCTTCCCCCTTCGCCGACGCTCGGGATTTGCGCTTGCGCCAGCGGTGATGGGGAAACCTCAGTATATAAATAAATAAAATTTGAACCAGTGACTGTTGCTGGGGGAGGGGTAGCGGGGCAAGTCGCTGGAAATAATCCTTCTCTCTTAGTCAACTGAAATTGACGTTTTGCTTCGTCAGCTGTTGAGAAAGGTACGCGCGCTCCCGCCCCAACGCCGGCTCGCAGGGAGCGCGCGGCGACGGCCACGCGCCTCCTCAGTCCCTGGGCAGAGATCTGTGGCTCCTCCCACGTACAACATTAGGCCGGCCCCGCCACACCCCCACCCAGGTCCTATCCCTGTCCCCGCCCCCGGGGGCCCGCCCCCGCCGCCGCCCCCGCTCTCGGGTCGCAGTCTCTTGCTCACTCCGCCCCGCTCCTCCTCCTCCAGGGGGAGCTGGAGAGCGGGAGGGGATCGGGGCTGGTGGGGGAAGTCGCCCGTTGCTGGGCAGCCCAGAGGCGGTCGGGAGCAAGTCGGCCGGCTTCGGCGTCCGCCGCATCCTTAGGGGCCTGGCCGCTCGCCTGCGTGGGAGTCGCGCCAGAGCCTCTTCCGGGCCCGGGACTTAGTGCGGGATTTCCCCAGGCCTGCGCCCCAGAAACGCCGAGCGGAGATAAGTGGAGGCTGGACCAGGTGGGCGTCCCGGGGCCGGGCCCGCAACGGACTGGCCGACCGAGGTGCGTGATGGGGCCCCAGTCCCCGCGGCCCTGCCGGCCTGCCTTGGTGTGGAACCCGGTCGGCCCCTTCCCTGGGCCTTTCCATTGATTCTCTGGGGCCTCAAGGACTGGGAGGCGGTGTGGGCAGGTAGCTGCCGCTCCCGGTGGTGGGTGAGTATTTAGGCCTGGAGCGCATTCCCGGGCACGCAATCTGGAGAATTGGGGTCCCCCCTCCTTCCCAATGTCAGTATTGCTGCTAGTCAGCTCTCCTAGTCCCCTTGGCATCCTGGAGGAGGAGGCAAGGTGTGTTGTCACAAATGGTTACTGCTACTTAGGCGGTAAACACCCCTTCATCCCTGCCAAATCTGCTCGAATTCCTTTGGGCCCATCGAGGCAGCTTTGCTATCAGTTCCTGACTTCCCTTCGTGTCCTCCCCACCCCACTTTTTTGTGGGGGAGGGGAGTAAAGCTGGACGGGAACTTAGGTCAATTTAGCATTCAAGGACTCTGCATAAGATACATGCTTGAGACATGCCCTCGTGGAGCCTTCAGGGGAGATTGCAAATGGCCGGTATCATTTATTCTCTTGTTTAAGAGGACTAGCTAGGTGTATTGCGAAGTGGGGTGGCAGCGAAGGAAGGCCACGATAGACTGAGGAAAAGGGAAGCCTTATTAAGGAGGGGGTGGTCCAGAACATGGGAGTTTATATAAAAAAAAACAAACTATGGATGAGGGGGCTGGGCAGAGGAGGGATGGGTTGGACCATTAACCAGTGGGGTGGTCGTGGCTGTGTTTTATTAATCATCCTCAGCAGCTAGGAAGATTAAGGAGAGAAACATTGTTGCGTATTCTCTATGGTGTGTTACTAAAGTCTTGTTAGAAGGTCGCAGAATTGCAATTCACTTTTTTATGGCCACTGGATCATAAATCAGCTTGAAAGAGTGGCCTCTTCATTGGCTGTCCTCCCAAAGCCCGGAATGCTCTCCCTCCTCATCTTAGCCCACTATCTTTCCTGACTTTTTTCCAGATTCACCTTTAAATCCCAGTTTCTGCAGGTGGCCTTTCCTGTTCCTTCCGTTTTCTACCATCCCTCAAGTGCCTTCCTTCTGAAATTGGCCTCCATTTACATTGTAGCTATTTTGTTTGTATATAATTGTTTGCATGTTGTATTCTCCATTAAAATTTCTCCTTCTTGAGGGTAGGGATCTGTGATTTGTGTCCCCATTACTAACACATTGCCTAGCAATGGTAAGTGTTTACTAAATTCTTGGATGACTAATTAATTTTGTAGTAATGGACCATATGAGAGGTTTAGTAGATAGAGTATTAATGGCTATAGAGCTGGACTGGGCTAGGGAAAACCTGGGTTCAGTGCCCTCTCTTGATGTCTTGGCTGTGTGAGATTGAGCAAGTCATCTCATCTCTTAGTGTCCCTAGGCATTTGTAAATTGTGAATAATTGCTTATCTGCCTTGGTAGTGAGAATTTGCTTATTAGGAGTGAATGAAATCACAGGCCTGGAGAAAAAATGCCTCCAGTGGTAAATTCCACTGTCTCTTGACTTAGTTCAAAACAAATTTCTCCCAATTCTGCTTAATTCATTCCTATAAAAGTCTGGCTATCTGCTGCTTCAAGGTTGTTCAAGAGAATAAATGCTGATAAATGGGATTGAATTTGGCAGAAATCAGTTCCTTTGTCTTTATGGGCCTGTTTATCAAGTACTACCTATACTTGAACTCAATTTGCCAGGTTTAGACAGCCTTGGTCTTCTGTCTTCCTTTATAAAAACTTGATTTCTTACCCCACAGTATGTTGAACCATCTCCTTGCCTTCTCAATGTCTCTGTGGATCTGCCTACACTAGTGAAATGAAGTATGATAAAAGCCCTTTGGATGATTAGTGATACCTGGTAAAGACATGTAGCTTACAAATTTCCTTGTACTTGAGGGTGAAAGGCACTAATTTTTCCTTTGGAACTTACGTGAAGTGCCTACGTGGAACTTATGTGAAATGAGAAGGCTTTAGAGAAAACTCCTCCTGAGATCTGGGCAGTAGTTATCAGGACTGCCTCCTTACCAATTGGGTGGGGTCTAATCATAGTCCCTACCATCTTTATCTGATAAGTGAACTACTTTTTTTTGAGACAAAGTTCATTGCTTCTCTTTTGCCCCAGCAACGCTAGAGCTGAAGTGCAGCACTTTGGATAAAGATTTTGGTGTTATAGCACTATTAGAACTTAGAGGAGGAGTCTAGAAAAATGACAGTGAAGCAGGGATGGGATTATGCTGGGTTTGGTCATACTTCCACTTCTCTTCTTTATTAGATTTTTCAAAGTCCCCACATACGTAATAATGTCAAGCATTTTTAGAACCTTTTGCTCCCCTCAAAGTACTTTTGACATCTCTTATCATGATCCTTCCAGAAATTCTGTTAGACAGATAGGGTAGGGAATGTTATCTCTAATTTACTTTTTGGGAAACCATAGTACTACATAGAGATATGCACAAAGTCTTGAGAAAACAGACTGCTTTGCTGTTCTTTTTGTATCCCTGGCAATTAGTATAAGGGCTGTGTACCTAGTAAGTGCTCAATAAATGCTTTTCATTCATTCATCCATTCCTTACAACTAGGTAGTAAAGGCACTATTCTATTTCAGCTACGCCTTTGTTGTTCTGTCGTTTTTCAGTCACAGCTGACTCTTCCCTGCCTCATTTGGAATTTTCTGGAGTTGTTTGCCATTTTCTTCTCCAGCTCCTTTTACAGAGGAAGAACTGAGACAAACCAAGTTAAGTGACTTGCCCCAGGATCACACAGTCAGTAAGCCTTGGATCTTAGGTTTGAGCTTTGTGTCTTCTGACTCCAGACCCAGCACTCTATTCACTGCGCCACCTAGCTGCTTATGTAAGCCAATCAAAAAGAGCTTCCTTTCTAAATAAGATATTACTGGAAAAAAGTAGAGACTTAAAATTTTCTTAGGTTCTTGGAAACTTTCAGAATTATATTAAAATCATATCTTCAGGGACATATCTAAGGCACTAAATCTTTGGAGTAAATTTTTTACTCTTCTCTATCCTTTACCCTCAGTCATTTAATTAAATGCACTGAGTTTTTTGCAAAATAATATCTAAATTTGACCCTAGCTCCTCCATAAAGCCTTTCCAAAGTAAGGGAGATGGTGATTCATGGCATCCCTCCACTCCCTGCCCCTCAACATTGCTTGACCTGTCGGCTCAAATAGCTCCTTCTTCACTCTCTCTTGCATAAAATACTTGCAATACTTGTAATACAGGAGTCCACAACTAGCTGATCAAGATCTGCTGGTAGATCTCCAACCTTACCCAATAAATCTCGGTTCGTTGGCATTCCCAGAGGAAGACAACTCTGGCAGCCATCCACTTCTCCTTCTTCCTAAGCAATACATACTGTCAGTAATTCCCCACTCTCTTTTTCGGTTCGCATTTTCAGTGATGCTTCCGCTCTAGTATTTAGCTGTCAGCACCTCCTGTCCTAAATTTTCAAAGCATTAGGAAATGAAAACTAGCCCCTCATAGAAAGATCACCAACTTCCTGTCCTGGTATAATGTACATGATTTTATGTATTTAACTCGTAAGATAGTCCTGGTTCTGTGTGCCTCTTCGTGCATGTGTATGAAGCCAAGTCTTAAAATTGTAAATATTTAGAGATCACTTAAGTATTTATGTGATTTACTTTATGCAATGACCAGTTCAATTCCACTTAACAAGTACTGTACCTAGGAGGAGAAACATAATCATACCCTATCACATTCATTAGTGAATATGAAATTTTCCCGTTTGCAGAAAATGTTTATAAGTACTAGTAATGGTATTATCCATAACAGTGCTGCTAGGTAAGTAAGTATTCTTACTTCTGGAGTTGAATCCTTTTTCCTGTAATGTCTTCATTCTGTCCTTGTCATTGTGAAAAAGGCAAAATAAGGAAAAATTCACATCTTCCTCCCTTATAATCTGACTTCTGACCTTCATGCCTGGCACATAGTAAGTGCTTAATAAATGTTTATTGGTTGATTATCTCTCAACTGAAATTACTTTCTCCAACATTAACAATGATCACTCAATTATCAAATCTAATAGCCTTTATTGAATTCAGCATTGCTTTAGCTATTGTTCACCTCTTCCTCCTAGACATTTCCTCCTCTCTGGATTTTTGTGAGACCTCTTTTTTGTGGTTTCCTGTCTGACCACACCTTCTTAGTTTTCTTTACTAGAGTAACCTCCATGTCCTGCCCTCTAACCATGGGTTAGACGCTCTTACCTAGGTCCTGGGTCATCTGCTTTTCTTTGTCTACTACCTGTAATACAGTCATCTTTGAATTATCTTCTCTGTGAAGATGACTTCTAGGCCTATATATCCAACCCATATTTTGCTCCTGTGTTCCAATCCTATGTTATCAACTATTTGGACATTTTTTTTTTGAATTTTATCATTTCGATTTAATATTTTAATTTTCAACACTGATTTCCACAAGATTTTGAGTTACAAATGTTCTCGTCATTTCTACCCCCCCCCATTCCAAGATGGCATATATTCTGATTGCCCCATTCCCCAATAAGCCCTCCCTTCTGTCACCCTACTCCCCCCATCCTTTTTCCCCTTACTTTCTTGTAGGGCAGGATAGATTTCTGTGCCCCATTCCCTAAATGTCTTGTTTCCCAGCTGCATGCAAAAACAACTTTTTTTTAGCATCTGCTTTTAAAACTTTGAGCTCCAAATTCTCTCCCCTCTTCCCTTCCCACTCACGCTCCCTAGGAAGGCAAGCAATTCAACACAGGTCACACATGTATCATTATGTAAAACACTTCCACAATACTCATGTTGTAAAAGGCTAACTATATTTCCTTCCATCCTATCCTGGCTCCCTTTATTCATTTTTTCCCTTGACCCTGTCCCTTTTCAAAAGTCTTTGCTTTTGATTACCTCCTCCCCCTATCTGCCCTGCCTTCTATCATCCCCCCTTTTTTATCCCCTTCCCCTTACTTTCCTGTGGCATAAGATACCCAATTGAGTATGCATGTTATTCCCTCCTCAGGTCATATCTGATGACAGCAAGATTCATTCATTCCGCCTCCCCTGCCCCTTCTTCCCTTCCAACAGAACTGCTTTTTCTTGCCACTTTTATGCGAGATAATTTACCCCATTCTATCTCTCCCTTCGTCCCTCTCTCAATATATTCCTCTCTCACCACTTAATTTTATTTTTTAGATATCATCCCTTCATATTCAACTCACCTTGTGCCCTCTGTCTATATATATATACGTATATATGTGTACGTGTGTGTGTGTGTGTGTGTGTGTGTGTGTGTGTGTGTGTGTATGTACATTCCTTTCAACTACCCTGATGCTGAGAAGGCTCTCATGAATTACACACATCATCTTTCCATGTAGGAATGTAAACAAAATAGTTCAACTTTAGTAAGTCCCTTATAAATTGTCTTTCTTGTTTATCTTTTCATGCTTCTCTTGATTCTTGTATTTGAAAGTCAAATTTTCTATTCAGCTCTGGTCTTTTCATTGAGAAAGCTTGAAAGTCCTCTACTTTATTGAAAGTCTGTATTTTGCCTTGGAGCATTATACTCACTTTTGCTGGGTAGGTGATTTTTGGTTTTAATCCTAACTCCTTTGACCTCTGGAATATCATATGCCAAGCCCTTTGATCCTTGAATGTGGAAGCTACTAGATCTTGTATTTTTCTGATTATGTTTCCACAATATTCAAATTGTTTCTTTCTGGCTACTTGCAGTATTTTTTCCTTGACCTGGAAATTATGGAATTTGGCAACAATGTTCCTAGGAGTTTTCTTTTGGGGATTTTTTACAAGAGGTGATCGGTGCATTTTTTTAATTTCTGTTTTACCCTCTGGCTCTAGAATATCAGGGCATTTTTCCTCGATAATTTCTTGAAAGATGATGTCTAGGCTGTTTTTTTGATCATGACTTTCAGGTAGTCCAATAATTTTGAAATTCTGTCTCCTGGATCTATTTTCTAGGTCAGTGGTTTTTCCAATGAGATATTTCACGTTGTCTTCCATTCTTTTTCATTCCTTTGGTTCTGTTTTATAATATCTTGGTTTCTCATCAAGTCACTAGCTTCCACTTGCTTCAATATAATTTTTAAGGTAGTGTTTTCTTCAGTGGTCTTTTGGACCTCCTTTTTCATTTGGCTAATTCTGCTTTTCAAGGCATTTTTCTCCTCTTTGGCTTTTTGGAGCTCTTTTGACATTTGGGTTAGTCTGTTCTTTTTTTTTTCTTTGTCTCTTGTCTTTTTTTTTTTTTGGTCTTTGTTTTTTGTCAGGGCAATTGGAGTTAAGTGACTTGCCCAAGGTCGCACAGCTAGTAAGTGTGTCACATATCTGAGACTGGATTTGAACTCAAGTCCTCCTGACTCCAGGGCTAGTGCTGTACTTACTGTGCCACCTAGCTGCCCCTGGGTTAGTCTATTCTTTAAGGTGCTATTTTCTTCAGTATTTTTTTGGGTCTCCTTTAGCAAGTCATTGACTTCTTTTTCATGGTTTTCTCGCATCTTCATTTCTCTTCCCAATTTTTCCTCAACTTCTCTTACTTGCTTTTCCAAATCCTTTTTGAGCTCTTTCATGGCCTGAGACCAATTCATATTTTTCTTGGAGGCTTTTGATGTAGGATCTTTGACTTTGTTGACTTCTTCTGGCTGTATGTTTTGGTCTTCTTTGTCACCAAAAAAGCAATCTAGAGTTTGAGTTTGAGTCTGAGTTCGTTTTAGCTGCTTGGCCATGTTCCCAGCCAGCTACTTGACCCTTGAGCTTTTTGTCAGGGTATGACTGCTTGTAGAGTAGAGAGTACTTTGTCCCAAGCTTTAGGGTGCAAGCACTGCTGTTTTCAGAGCTACTTCTACTCCACTGTCACCCCAGGTTCTGTCACAGCAGCGCTCCTCCTCCCCCAAGAACCACCAACCAGGACCATGACCCAGATCTAACCAGGGCACAGCAAGAGAACCTGTTTCTGTGCCCACAAAGCACTCCTTGCACTTCCGCTCTGATCCACTGCTAGATTCCTCCCACCATGTAAGCCAGGGACTCAGGAAGCAGCCTCAGGAGCTTCCTGCTGCTGCCACCACCACTGCTGCACCACCTCCACCACTCCCAGGGATGGGGCTAGACTGCTCTCACCTACATCTGCAGTTTCCCACTAACCTGCTCTTTGGTGTTTGTGGGTTGAGAAGTCTGGTAACTGCCCCAGCTCTGTGATTCATGACTCTAAGTCCTGTTCCGGCCAGCTGACTCTTGGTCTGGTCTGTCCTGGCGCATCCAATGCTGGGCTGCCCTCCGCTCCTAGCACTGTGCAGTAGACCCTTCCTGGAGACCATCCTGGCCCTCCTGGTTTGGAGACCTGCTTCCCTCTGCTATTTTGTGGGTTCCGCAGCTCTAGAATTTGTTCAGAGCCATTTTTTACAGGTGTTTGGAGGGATCTGGGGGAGAGCTTAAGCAAGTCCTTGCTTTCCACCTGCCATCTTGGCTCTGACCCTCTATTTGGACATTTTGAACTCATACATATCTCATACACATCTCAAATCCAGAATGTCCAAGACAAAACTCATTATCTTTTCTTCAATCCCAACCACTTTAACTTCCCTATTTCTGTCAAGGGCACCACTTTTCCAGGTTTTCTTTCCTGGTCTCTTCATTCTCTTTTCAGCATCTATATCTTATCAGTTACCAAGCGTTAATATAAGTCTACCTTCAAGTCTTCATTGCCTCTCACCTACTGCAGTGGTTTCTTAGCTTATCTCCTTGCCTCCAGTCTTTCAGTTCATTGTCCATGCAGCTGCCAAATTAATATTTGTAAAGCACAAGACTGACCTGTCACTCCCTTGCTCAAAAAGTATCAGTGATTTCCTATTGTTCCTTCTAGGATAAAACACAAAGTCCTCTGTGGCATTTAAAGCCCTTCACAATCTGGCTTTAGTTTTCCTTTTAAGATTTATTATATGTTACTCTCCTTTATGGCTCCTACATTAAAATAAAAGTAGTTTTTTACTATTCCTAACAGATAACATTCTCTGTCCTCTGTCTGACAGCCCGTCCTCCCATTCCCCATTCCTGGAACCCTCTCTCCCTTCTCACCTCCACCTAAGAATTGCTAGCTTCCTTCAGAGCTTACCTCTTGTGCCAGCTGCTATACAAAGACCTGATCCTTCTCCAGTACTAGTTTGACCACTGCCCAATGTATTTACTTTTATACATTGCATTCCAAAAGTCTTAGTGCAGTTTTAAGCTAGTAAAAAGCCTTTTGGGACATAACATATTTTTGTTGTAGTCTAGTCAGTTAGTTCTGTCCAACTCTTTATGATCCCATTTGAGGTCTTCTTGGCAAAGATAATAGAGTGGTTTGCTGTTTCCCTCTCTAGTTCATTACAGGTGAAGGAACTGAGGCAAACAGGGTAAAGTGTTGCCCAGGATAACACAGCTAGTAGTGTTGGAGGTCACATTTGAATTCAGATCCTCCTGACTCCAGGGCCAGCAGTCTATCCACTGTGCCACCTACCTGCCCACATAAATGTATAGTTTTATTTGTGTGTGTGTGTGTGTGTGTGTGTACACACATATATGCGCATACTTGTTGTTTTTTCCCAATAAGCTCCTTGGAGACAGGGATACTTTTGCTTTTGTCTTCATATCTTCAGTATCTAGGATGGTAGGTGCTTAAAAAATGATTGTTTATTAATTGATGTGCCCATAATATTGCTATATTTCCAGAAATAAAATTGATTTCCTGTCATGGTAGAAATGACTATGAGTAGTCTGTTCAGTCAGTCACCTAGCATTTATTAAGCTTGTGCTTGTGCTAGGCACTGTGCTAAGTGCCGGAGAAACAGAGAAGGGCAAAAGCCAATCCCTGCCCTCAAGGAGCTCACAGTCTAATGGGGGAAGCAGCATGTGAGCAACTATGTTCAAGTGAGATATAAGCAAGATAAATTGAAAATGAGCAAGATGGAAAGCACTAGGGGATAGGAGGAAGGGAAGAAGCATTCACTAAACAACTACTCTGTGCTAGGCACTTTGCTAAGTGTTTTACAAATATTTCAGTTAATGCACTATTAATAAGAGAATCAGAAAAGACTTCTTGCAGAAATTTTAACTTTAGCTGAGACTTGAAGGAAGCCAGGAGGTGGAGATGGGAAGGGAGAAATTCCTAGGTATAGAAGACAGCCAGTGAAAATGTCCAGAGTCTGGGCAGGCAGAGCCAAGATATTGGAGTAAAGGCAGGGAGTTGCCTGAGCTCTCCCCAAAACCCCTCCAAATACCGTAAAAAATGACTCTAAACAAATTCTGGAGCAGCAGAACCCACAAAAAGATGGAGTGAAAAAAATTTCCAGCCCAAGACAACTTGGAAGGTTGGCAGAAAAAGTCTGTTGTACCAGGGTGAGAGAGGGGTGTGGTCCAGCACAGGCTGTGCCAGCACCATACCAGGCCCCGGCCAACCAGGAACAGGCTTTCGGGCCACTGAATCATTGGCAGCAGTGTCAGGTTCCATGCTTCTCAGCTCACATGTGCCAAAGGCAACTTAGAAAGTCATCAGGAAAGGTCTGTCACACCTGGGAGCACAGTCCAGCACAGACCTTGGCAATGATTGAATCAGCAGTGGCAGCAGCTTTTGGAGCTCTCAGTCCACAGATGGTAAGGGTGTCAAACAACTGGTCAGAAGGAGATGACAGGGGTCTTTTTGCTAGCACTGAGGCAGGACTCTGTTGCTTTGTGCATACTCAGATCCAGGTTGTAGTCATGAGTGGCAGTTCCTGGATGAGGAGAAACACTAGAATAGAAGAACTTGTGGCCACAGTGGTAATGGTGGTAGAAGGGGGAGGGGAACCTCCTTACAATTCCAGGCCAGAAAAGAGTGCTGTGATCACTCGAAGACCAGAGCACAGGTCAGGAGATCATACTACCTTGGAAGAAATGAAAGCTTACAGGTCTCTGGAAGTATATCTCTGAAAACAGCTGCATAAAACCCTTGAAGCTTGGGACAGTGCACCCTCTACCCTGGAAGCAGAGCCCTACCTTAACAAAGAGTTAAAAGTCAAGTAATAGGCTAGGAAAATGAGCAAACAATGAGAAAAACCTCTGACCATAGAAAGTTACTCTGGTGACAAGGGAGATCAAACCATACACTCAGAAGACAATAAAGTCAAAGCTCTTACATCCAAAGTCTCCAAGAAAAATATGAATTGGTCCAGGCCATGGAAGAGTTCAGAAAGGATTTCGAAAATCAAATAAGAGAGGTAAAGGAAAAATTGGGAAGAGAAATGAGAGTGATGCAACAAAATAAGGAAAAATGAGTCAACAGCTTGGTAAAGGAGACATACACACACAAAAAATAACTGAAGAAATAGCACCCTAAAAAACAGACTAGGTCAAATGATAAAAGAGGTACAAAAAGCCAGTGAGGAGAAAAATGTCTTAACAAGCAGAATTGGCCCAATGGAAAAGGAGGTCCAAGGTAACTGAAGAAAATAATTCCTTAAAAATTAGAATGGAGCACATGGAAGCTAATGACTTTATGAAAAATCAAGAAACAATAAAGTTAAAAGAATGAAAAAATAGAAGACAATGTGAAATATCTCATTGGAAAAAACAACTGACCTAGAAAATAGATCCAAGAGATAATTTTAAAATTATTGGACTGCCTGGAAGCCATGATCAAGAAAAGAGCCTAGACATCATCTTTTTCAAGAAATTATCAAGGAAACTACCCTGATATTCTGTAACCAGCGGGTAAAATAGAAATTGAAAGAATCCGCCAATCACCACCTGAAAGAGATCCCAAAATGAAAACTGCCAGGAATATTATAGTCAAATTCCAGGTTCTCAGGTCAAGGAGGAAATATTGCAAGCAGCTAGAAAGAAACAATTCAAGTATGGTGTAGCCACAGTCGAGATAACATAAGATTTAGCAGCTTCTATATTAAAGGATCAGAGGGCTTGAAATATGATATTCTGGAGGACACAGGAGCGAAGATTACAACCAAGAATCACTTACCCAGCAAAACTTCCCTATTTCTTATAGCACAATAATATTCCATTACATTCATATACCATAACTTGTTTAGCCGTTCCCCAATTGATGGGCATCCCCTTGATTTCCAATTCTTTGCTACCACAAAAAGAGCTGCTATAAATATTTTTATACATATGGGTCCCTTTCCCCCTTGTGTGAACTCTTTAGGATACAGTCCTAAAGTGGTATTGCTGGGTCAAAGGCTATGCACATTTTTATAGCCCTTTGGACATATTTCCAAATTGCTCTCCAGAATGGCTGGATCTGTTCACAACTCCACCAGCAATGTAACAGTGTTCCAGTATTCCCACATCCTCTCCAGCATTTATCATTTTCCTGTTATGTTAGCCAATCTGACAGATGAGATGTGGTACCTAAGAGTTGTGTTGATTTGCATTTCTCTGATCAATAGTGATTTAGAGCATTTTTTCATATGCCTATAAATATCTTTAATTTTTTCCTCTGAAAACTGCCTATTCATATCTTTTGACCTTTTCTCAATTGGGAAGTGATTTGTATTCCTATAAATTTGGCTCAGTTCCCTATGTATATTTTAGATATGAGGACTTTATTAGAGACACTAGTTGTGAAGATTTTCTCTCAGTTTTCTGCTTCTCTCCTAATCTTTGTTGCATTGGCTTTGTTTATACAAAAACTTTTCAATTTAACATGATCAAAATTATCCATTTTGCATTTTGTAATGCTCTCTATCTCTTGTTGGGTCGTGAATTCTTCCCTTTCCCATAAATCTGACAGGTAAACTATTCCTTGCTCTCCCAAGTTGCTTATAGTATTAACTTTCAAGAATTCTTGATGAAAAGACTTAGAGCTGAATAAAAAAATTTGACTTTCAAATACAGACTCAAGAGGAGTGTAAAAAGGTAAACAGGAAAGGGAAATTATAAGGGACTTAATAAGTTTAAACTGTTTACATTCCTTCATGGGAAGATGATATTTGTAACTCATAGGATCTTTCTCATTATTAGGGTAGTTAGGAGTATATATAGACAGAGGGCACAGGTGTGAGTTGAATGTGAAGGTATGATATCTAAAAAAATTAAATTAAGGGATGAGTGAGGATTGTACTGGGGTGAAGAGAAAGGGAGAGGTAAAATGGGATAAATTATCTTACATAAAAGAAGCAAGAAAAAGCTTTTACAGTGGAGGGGGAAGGGGGGGAAGTAAAGAGTGAATGAACCTTACTGTCATCAGAATTAGGTCAAAGAGGGAATAACATACACACTCAAATGGGTATAGAAATCCATCTTACCCAACAGGAAAATAGGAGGGGAAGGGGATAAGAGAAGGGAGTAGGATGATAAAAGGAAGGGCAGATTGGAGTAGCAAAACAGTTTTGAGGAGGGACAGGGTAAAAGGAAAGATAGAATAGAACAGTTGGGGAGAGGGATAGGATGGAGGGAAATACAGTTAGCAATACTAACTGAAAAAAAATTGAAGCAAGTTTCTCTGTTAAAGGCCTAATTTCTCAAAGAGAACCAAGTCAAATTTTTAAAAAGAGCCATTCTCCAATTGGTAAACGATCAAAAGATAGAATCAGTTTTCAGATGAAGTAATCAAAGCTATCTATAGATATATGAAAAAAATACTCTCACTATTGATTAGAGAAATGCAATTAGAAACAATTCTGAGGTACTATTTTATACCTATTAGATTGGCTAATAGGACAGAAAAGGTAAATTACAAGTGCTGGAGGTGATATGGAAAAAATGAGACATTAACGCTTTATTGGTGGAGTTGTGAACTGATTCAACCATTCTGTAAAGCAATTTGGAACTGTGCCCAAAGGAGTATAAAACCATGCACATCCTTTGACCTAGCAATGCCACTACTAGGTCTGAATCTCAAAAGAGATAAAAAACAAAAAGGAAAAGGACCTATATGTACAAAACTGTTTATAACAGCTCTCTTCTGGGGGCAAATAATTAGAAATTGAAGGGATGCCCATCAATTGGGGAGTGGCTGAACAAGTTGTGGCATGTGATTATGATGGAATATTGTCGTACTATAAGAAATGATGAGCAGGATGCTCTCAGAAAAACACAGAAAGACTGGCATGGACTGATGCAAAGTGAAATGTACTGTGTACAAAGTAACAGCAATATTGTAATATGATGAGCTGTGAATGACTTAGCTGTTTTTAGCAATCTAAGACAATCTAAAGGACTTAGGATGAAAAATGCTGTCTGTCCCCAGAGAAAGAACTGATGGTGTCTGAATGCAGATTGAAGCATACTTTTTAAAATTTTATTTATTTTTCTTGCATTTTTTTGTGTCCATGTTTTCTTTTACAACATGACTATTATGGGTATGTTTTGCATGACTACACATGTATAACCTATATCAAATTTCTTGCCTTCTCAGTGAAGGAGGGCAGGAAAGGAGGAAAGGAGAGAATTTGGAACTCAAAGTTTTAAAAACAAATGTTAAAAATTGTTTTTACATGTAACTAGGGGAAAATAAAATACTAAAAAAAAAAAAAAAGACAATGCCCAAAGTCTAGAGATGGAGTGTCTAGTTGAGGAACAGCAAGGAGGCCAGACTAGGCAGGGTTTGGGGTGGGGGGAGGTGGGAGAGAAGAGGGTTAGGGTTAGAGATGAAGCAAAGGATGGGTGTGAAAAGCGTAAAAAGAGTAGAAAGCTAAGAAGAGGCCAGGTTTTGGAAGGCTTTATAAGCCAAATGAATTTTATATTTGATTTTGGAGGCAATAGGCAGCCATAGATAGTTTGATACTTTTCATCTTGATCTGAAATATTTAGTCCTTTTCAGAATTGGCTTCAGGTAATATAAAGTAGGAGAGCTAGTAGACTTAAAAATGTTTTATTATTGATCTTTTAAAAAAAACATGGATATCATTTCCTAATGACTGTTCCCCCTCTACCCAAATGGACTGACTTGTAATTGAATAAGTAGAGTGAAACAACAAACCAACATAACCTTTCTGCCTGCGCTGCTCTGGCTTCATCATGCTCATACTGAGCCAGCTTTAGGCCCCAACCTCCTTATTATCATCAGCCATGATGAGATGTTCTTCACCATCTACAAGATCTGGGAGACTGTGAACAGACTGTGCCTAGAGGTGGCAGGGCAAATGGTCAGTAGGACAGAGGATATCATTGATGATTCACAAGTCAGTGGAAATGCTTCTGCTGAAGGTCCTGAGGGTGAAGGAACAGATGCCACTGTAATCACTGGAATTGACGTAGTAATGAACCATCATCTGCAAGAAACTAGCTTCACAGAAGAGCCCTACAAAAATTACATCGAAGACTACATGAAATCAATCAAAGGCAGACTTGAACAGAAGCCAGATACAGCAAAACCATATATGACAGGAGCTGTGGAACAAATCAAACATATCCTTGCTAATTTTAAAAACTATCAGTTCTTTATAGGTGAAAACATGAATCTAGATGGTATGGTGGCTCTGTTGGACTCATGTAATGATGGTGTCACCCCATTCCTGATTTTCTTTAAGGATGACTTACAAACAGAGAAATGTTAACAAATTCAGCTAATTACTTTGGATTACCTTGCCATCATAACTGGCTGCTTTTTTTCTTCTCGTATAACACCAGGAGTTGGAAAAACTTGGATTGATGCTATGTTGAGCATTATTCATTTATTTTTTGCCTTGATTTATTTGCAGTGGAGGCATTTTTAAGAAAAAAAAGTCATACAGGTTGTCTAAAATAAAACACATTTAAGCCCACCCCAAAACCCTCCCCCACAAAAACCAACATATTGTCCAAATCCGATATTATCTCCTTCAGTCCACTCCTATATTCCAGTGCCTATTTGATGAAAGGCAAGAAATATCCTTCACTAGAAGTTCCCTGAAGTTATAATTAGTTGATATAAATATTGATCAAAGTTCTTTTTTTT
>CM053625.1:241936731-241976806 GCA_028646595.1 Phalanger gymnotis
ATAAGGAATGAGAGAGGAATATATTGAGAGAGGGAGATAGGGAGAGATAGAATGGGGTAAATTATCTCGCATAAAAGTGGCAAGAAAAAGCAGTTCTGTAGGAAGAGAAGGCGGGTGAGGGGGAATGAGTGAATCTTACCCTCATCAGATTTGACCTGAAGAGAGAATACCATACATACGCAATTAGGTATCTTACCCCACAGGAAAGAAGGAGAAAGAAGATAAAAAAAAGGAGGGATGATAGAAGGAAGGGCAGATGGGGGTGGAGGTAATAAAAAACAAACACTTTTGAAAAAGGACAGGGTCAAGGGAGAAAATTCAATAAAGGAGGATAGGTTAGGAAGAAGCAAAATATAGTTAGTCTTTCACAACATGAGTGTTGTGGAAGGGTTATACATAATGATACACATGTGGCCCATGTTTAATTGCTTGACTTCTTAGGGAGGATGAGTGGGAAGGGAAGAAGGGAGAGAATTTGGAACTCAAAGTTTTAAAAATTAGATGTTCAAAAACAAAAACAAAAAGTTTTTTCATGCAACTAGAAAATAAGATACACAGGCAATGGGGCATAGAAATTTATCTTGCCCTACAAGAAAGAAAGGGAAAAGGGGATGGAATGGGAGTGGGGTGACAGAAGGGAGGGCTGACTGGGGAACAGGACAACCAGAATATACGCCATCTTGGAGTGGGGGGGTAGAAATGGGGAGAAAATTTGTAATTCAAACTCCTGTGAAAATCAACGCTGAAAACTAGATATATCAAATAATAATTTAAAAAAATTAACTCGTTTCAGTTTTAGAGCATTCTTTGATCTGATTTTCTTTCTTTAATGTATAGAACTGGAATGGACAAACATCAATCTGGAATTCAGAGTTTGAAACTGGATGATTCAGTTATAGAAGGAATAAGTGACCAAGTCCTTGTGGCTGTTGTGATCAGTTTCACTTTCATTGCTGCACTGATATATATACTTTTAAGGTGAGACATTGCTATACTGATATATAGGTGTAAGTATGTACTTCTAAGGTGAGACTAATGGTGAGGAGAATTGAATAATACATATTTTCAAGGGCCATTTAAGTTTGTAACTTCAGGCAATGCTTAATATCAAGTGTAAAATTCAAGTAACCACAGTCAAAAAATGGTGGCACATCTTTGCTCACATTCTTGATATTGCTGCTTATTTTTCTTCTAATGGGCTATTTAATACATAATTTGAAATATTCACCTTTATTTTAAGTGAAATGTCAATGTTCAAAGCTATGGTTATTTCTTAACAAAATTTTTTCAAAGCTTACAAAAATAATGAGTAAATCTGGACAGTAATTAAGTATAGGTCTTAGGGAGATTATGTAGAGTTTAAATGACTTGCCTAGAATCAGACAACTAGTAAGTGTCAGAGATGGGATTTGAACCCCGACCTTCCTTTCTCCTAACCCAACATTTTGCCCTCCATGCCACCATATCACCTAATGTATAAACATTATTGAAATAACTTCATAGGAGAGCAAACTAAGGGAGATAGAAATAATGCCAACATAAGAAAATTAAGATTAAGGATTGTAATTTACTCAGGAACAATACTTATTACAATTCCTGAGTTCTCAAACACAGAATAGAATTGAGGCTCAGAAAATGTGTCATATCAGAAAATTAATTGTAGCTGTTTTTGTAAGGCTGTATCCTCTCAGATTTTTCCTACACTGAGAAAAAGGTTACGCTGCCTAGGACATGAGATTCCGTGGAAAAAGACAGACAG
Organism: Phalanger gymnotis; assembly: GCA_028646595.1. Taxonomy (NCBI): domain Eukaryota; kingdom Metazoa; phylum Chordata; class Mammalia; order Diprotodontia; family Phalangeridae; genus Phalanger; species Phalanger gymnotis. The sequence continues at coordinate 241,938,491 of CM053625.1, forward strand.
ACAGACAGACACACACACACACACACACACACACACACGCACACAAACTTTCCCATTTGCCTTTCTGCTGGCTGTTGAATTGGGGAAGAGACACAAACACACACTCAGGTCATGGAAATCTCTCTTTGGAAACCTCAGATGATAGGACCAAACAAAGCTAGTAGAATTGTTTAGAGATACTACTGTATTTCAAGATTATATGTATGATGATCCACAGACTGAAGGGTAGAGAATTTTAGAGAGAATACAAAAGGAGAAAAAGAGAAACAACACTATTCTGAGAATACACAGCCAACTGCTTAGATGATGGATCTGTAGGATGATTTCCTAAAGATATTTCAAAATTGGTTATCAAGATAATAAGATAAAATGTGATGGTGGAACTTCAGCTGTCCAGATATCTTCTGGAAGTCACATTCTGCTAAAAGTAGACTTACTGATAAATTTTGATCTCCTTTTCTGACTATTTATTCTCTTAGGAGGTTAAAGAAGCAATAGTGAGAACTACTAGTTCTTTTTAATAAGGAAGCCCTGGTTGGCTATATGGACATAATAGTAACCTTAGGATTACTTAGAATTACTATTAGGATACTATAAAATGTTAATAAAATTAGCTATTACTTCATAAGAAGAAAACTAGATCAATGGTACAAAATTAATCAAAATTAGCATTAAATAAACCCAAGATATTAAATAGTAACCTTAGGACAATGTGACCTAGTTAATAATAGCCTAGTAAGGAAACATTTACTCAGACATTTATCTTGGACCTGTTTTCCAGAACTAGTCCATGGCAAACTTGAACTGGTCCACAAAACTTTTACAAAAAAAATCTTTGATAAAACAATGCTGGTGGATAGAGTGCTAGGCCTGGAGTAAGGAAGATCTGAGTTGAAATCCAATCTCCGATGCTTACTAGCTCTGTGACCTTGGACAAGTCACTTAACCTACATTTGCCTCATTTTCCTCAACTATATAGTGAGGATCATAATAGCACCATAATAGCATAGTTGTAGGGAAGATCAAATTAACTAATTTTTGTAAAGTTCTTAGTACAGTGCCTTGCAAATAGTAGTTGCTATACAAATGCTTATTCCTTCCTCCTTCTTAAAAATGCAAGTTGATTTGTGTCCTTTCTCTCAGGGTTCTCTTCTTCCCATCCCTGGCTCCTGCTACCACCTACCTGAGATGCTAAGAGCCACCATATTGGTAGTGAGTTTAGCCATTTTATTAGTTCATAGTCCAGTTTTGAAAAAAGGAGAGAGCAGGATGATAAAAAGAATTAAAAGAAATACAACTAAAAAGACCCCAGAGCAAAAGAGAACACTAGTGACTGAGGGGAGGGAGTGATACAGCTTAAAGAAAAAGATATTGTTGAAAAAGGCAAAATTTCAGAAATCCTTATGTGTCATGAAAATTGCTAATGTTTTATTAGGTGCAGTTAAGGAAAAAATAGAAATAAGAAGGTTTGTATTGTCTTCTGACAAAAAGAATAATTCTAAGAATAGCAGAAGATAAAAAAAACTTAACAATTATATCTTTAAATGGATTGAATTTATCTGTAGAAAGAAAAAGATAGAGGATGGATTAAAAAACATAATCCAGTAATATGTTGCTTATAGAAAACACATTAAATTGAAGAGATAACTAAAATTTATCTTTCTTACCGATGAATGTGTATTTTTAAAATGAGATAAATGGTAAAAAAAAAAAAAAAGAATACTACATATTCTCCAAGGAATCCAGAATTGTTGTAATTTCTAACAAATATGCAATCTTAAAAATTCTGAGATTCCAGTAATGTCTGACAAAATTGTAAACTAGAACCACTAAATAGCACTAAACAAGGAAGTTGCATAATGCTTAAAGGTAACATAGGTAATAAGAACACACAAAATTTTAATATATACCATGAAAACAATTGATTAACAGACAAGTTTATTCAAGAAAAAAGAGAGGACTCAAGTCACTAAAAAAAATGAGAAAGAGGAGCTGACAGTGAACATAAAGAACTTTCAGAAATTTCAATCTACTTTTTGTGCCACTGAGATGGAGAAATGAGTGAATATCTACAAAAATAGAGTATAACTAAATTGATGTAACAGAAAACAAACCAGTATCAGAAGAACTCACACACCATTAATGAGCAACCATATCAAATGGTACTTGAACCAAATTAGTTTACACCATCAAAGAAGTAGTAGGTATATTATATAAATTGTTTTCAACAAAAGATGGAATTCTACCTAACTTTTCCTATATAGCAATAATTTGTATCTCTAAACCTGGCATAATGCAGAATAAGAAAACTAATGGCCAATGTTATTAATAATGTTTTTGGCCAAGGCCTGTGGTTTCATATTTATAGTTAAATAAAATGTCAGTAAATAATATCCAGAATATTATTCGTGTTCCACTAAGATCTATATAGAAAGGCAGCTTATTAGGAGAAAAAGTACAATCATCGATAAGAGTTATTAAAAACATACAGTTATATTAATAGAGGCAGAAGAAGATTTGGTAAAATACAGCATACTTTTAACAAATTCTCTCCATCCCACTTTCCCTTTCCCCCATCCACTGGGAAAGCAAGAAAAACAAAATCCTTTATAAATGTGTATGGATGTGCAAACCCTATTCTTGAATTAGCCATGCCCCTGTCCCACCAAAAAAAAAAAAGGAAGAAAGAAAGAGAAGAAAATATGCTTCAATTTTCATTGAGTCCAACAGCTGGAGGTGGGAAGCACGTTTCATCATGATTCCTTTGGAACCGTGATTGTGTTATTTTATTGATCAGAGTTACTAAGTCTTTAAAAGTTGATTATCTTTGCAATATTGCTGTTATTGTATAAATTGTTCTGCTGGTTCTGCTGGCTTCACTTTACATCGATTCACATAAGTCTGTCTGGATTTTTCTGAAACTACTCCCTTCATCATTTCTTAGAGAACAGTAACATTCCATCATATTTATACACCATAACTTATTTATCCATTGCCCAATTATCAGGCATCTTCTCAGTTTCTAATTCTTCACCACTACAAAAAAAGAACTATACAATATATATTTTTGCCATCAGCACTTAAAAAAGTTCAGGAACAGAAGTACTTTTCTCTCTTAATATGATATATATTTTTAAAATTACTTATTTGAAGTCACATCCTGGTATTTTATGCAATAGGGAAACACTGGAGCCATTCTCACCAAACTGGCATGAAGCAAGACTATCTCTGTCATCAGTTCTATATTTAACCTGTTTACAGTAGCTAGGTTAAAAAAAATAAAACAGATATTGGTAAAGACAACAAAATATCTCTCTTTATAGATGACACAATTGTCTATAAAAAAAATTGAGGCTAATGTTAGCAAGATAGAGGAAGATAAGATTATTTTTGTGGCTTTAACTGCATACAAAGACCAAAAAAATTGATGAAAAGAGAAGTATCATTTACAGTAATGCCCCAATATATCCAGTACTTGGCATAAAAGGCAAACTTTTATGAAAACAATGTAAAATTTTGACAAATAAAAATTTATTTAGTTAATAGATATCCCATATACATTGCTTTTTTGAGACACTATACTAAAAATACCAATTCTCAAATTAATTTATAGATTTGATGCTGTAGAATCAAAACACCAATTGGCCACTTCTTAAAATTGGAACAAATCATCATAAAATGTATATAGAAGAGTAAACAAAAACATTAAAAAGGGAATCTGAGAAAAAAGTAAAACTGATAAGGCCTCAAATTATACTATAAAATGTTAATAAAATTAGCTATTACTTCATAAGAAAACTAGATCAATGGTACAAAATTAATCAAAATTAGCATTAAATAAACCCAAGATATTAAAATACTTAAAAAAAAATAACATTTGTGTAGCACTAAAGTTTTACAGAGTGCTTTCCTCAATTTTCCAACAAAGGTAACATAGACATTGTTGTCCTAGTTGTGCAAATAGGTAGAGTAAGTATCAGAGATAGTAAGTGACTTGCCCTAGATCATATAGCTAGTAAAAATTGGAGCTGGGACTGCAGATATTTCCGGACTCCCCTCAGTGGTTTTTCCAGTAGGCCACACTGTGGCGGCCTATTCTACTGTTGTGGAAAAGAATGATCTTTATTGCAGTTGGAGAGAAGAGGAAAATTTCCATTTCCTTGAAAAAAATGAGAAAAATTATAGTTGAAGAACAAAGAGTTTTGTGCAGCAAAAATAATGTATATGTAAAATTAAAAGAAAAACGGGTTGGGGGAAAATATTTATGGTAAATTTATTGCTGCTAAAAATGTGACATCCATGATCCATAAAGATCTGTTAGAAATTTACAGGAAGAATAACATCTATTCACTATGGGTTCCTACAAGTTGTTAGACAAAACGTTTCCTATTCATATGTCAAAAATCATACTAGAGTTCTTTGAAATATAAATAACAGCAGAGGTAACGTTGTTAAATTTTCTGACTGTTAATATAATTAGCGCCTAAAAGAAGGAGATGTATTCTTGGAAAGGATTTTTGCCACCTTCGTGGAGGATGTCCAACACCAACCAAATGGAAGAGGGATTCACTCTAACTGGCGAGATCCTTCAGATACTGTGTTTGTGGTTCATATGCTGATTGTATCAAACTCTTGGACGTTATTGAGCCTCCTGAATGTGGTCCATAATCACTTGAGAGTTCAGCTTAACTATCCAAACCAAGTAGATGAAGAATACCTGTTGAAATCATGATGGTGTATGTTGGACAGACAACCTATAGAGCTGGCACACTTGTCCGCGTACCTTGGACAGACCCTGCAAGTGGACAGTGAACTGTGACCAGAACTAAATACAAAGAAATTTGAGAAAATGTGAAGTGATGAGCAAAGAAAGCAAAATCAGAACAATATGTACATATAAACTGTGTTTTAAAATAATAATAGAAAAATGTAATATAAAAAAGAGGACAGTACAGGAGCAGATAAATTATTTTATTGAAAGGTATACATACACACACATATATGTCTATATCCTTGGTTTGGTCTAATGTATGATTTTATTTCTTACATTATTTGGTAGTTTTTGTTAGGAGTAAAGATACATTTAAACTTTAAGTAATTTTGGAAAATAGAATCTTATCCAAACTGTATAACTCTATATCTCTTTTAGGGCCTACAAAGAGGAGCCATTTAAAATTGTTTAATGATCAAATGAATAAAAAGATGGTTTTTTATTAACGAAATAAGAACAAGGAAATGAACGGTTTTTTTTTTAATATGGTATCTAGACTAGTAGATCAGGGAACTGCTGCAGATGAGAGTCTCATCCTGTTGCAGATAAGAGAGAAATGTGAGCTGGGTGATAGTAACATTGGGTAAATTCATAGCTGATTAAACAAGCTACCCCATAAGAGTATCGAAGAAAGATTTGATGTCAGCCAAGTAGCAGATCCATCATCATGAGCTACAAGCTCTCCGTGTTGGCTTTGTCATCAACATTTTTATCTGTTACTTGAAGACGGAATAGGCATTATTTTCAGATTTGAAGATGGTAAAACCTATGATGGATAGCTAACATTTTAGAATGCAGAGTCAATATTCAAAAATATCGCAACAGTCTGGAACAATGGACTAAAAAATAAAGCAAAATATAAGAAGAATAAAATTCCTGTGAGTGTTTATGATCTATAGCCCATCAAGATATTTGTGGTCACTTTATATGTTCAAGTTCACAAGTCTAGGATTCAGAGGTTTCTTATTTTCCTAATGGGCATTTGGCCTGCAATTTTGATAAACCAGTTGCATGTCAGGTAGTTGCAGGACCTTAGCAATGCTACTTGGTCTACATTATAGACTTTTGCTATGTGATTTATATGAATTGAGAATAAGTATGTGCTTAAAAAAAGAATTATTTATTAAAACATAAACCTTAAATAGTTTTACCAACATTGTTAAAAAGTTGTAGAACAAAGGCTTAAAGAAAACAGGTACCAAGGTACAATTTTGTATCTTTATCACTAATTTATAATCTATAACATTCATAGCTTAATCCAATACTAGTCTTATTCCTAGACTTAATTATTTTATTCAAGTCAGCAAAGACTTATTAAGTACCTACTATGTACCAGAAACTGTGCTAAGTTCTGGGTACACAAAAAAAGGCAAAAAATAGCCACTGATCTCAAGGAGGTCACAGTCTAATAGGGGAGACTATTTGCAAACAAGATACATAGAGGATAAACTGGAGACAATCTATAGAGGGAAGGCACTAAAATTAAGAAGTCAGAAAAGGCTTCTTGCAGAAGGTGGGACTTAAGCTAAAACTTGAAGGGATGGGGGGAGAGAGAGAGTCACCAGAGTCTAGAGATGGAGTATCTAGTATGAGGAACAGCAAGGAGTCCAGATTGTGGAGGACGTAGTAGGGGAAGAAGAGATAAGGTATAGAAAGACTAGAAAGGCAGGAAAGGGCTAGATTTGAGGTCTTTCTGGACCCTAGAGGCAATAGGGAGCCACTGGAATTGGGAGGGCATAGCCCTGTAACATGGTCACATTTGTGCTTTAGGAATATCACTTTGACAGCTGAGTTGGGGGTAGGGTGAGGGTTAGAGACTTGAGGCAGGGAAACCAACGAGCCAGCTATTGGAGTACTCCAGGGTTGAGGTTATGAGTGCTGTACCAAGGTGGTGGCAATGTCAGAGGAGAGAAGGAGGGGTGTATGCAAGAGATTTTACAAAGATAGAATCAATAAACCAGCAACTATCGTATATGATGGATGAGAGAGAGTGAGGAGTTGAGAATGCCAGCTAGGTAGGATGCCAATTTGAGTGACTGGGAAGATGACGCTACCTTCCTCAGTAGTAGGGAAGTTAGGGAGAGGGGCAGGAGTGGGAGGGGAACATAAGGAGTTCAGTTTTGACCATGTTGTGTTTAAGACACCTGCAGGACATCCAGACTGAGATGTCCAATAGGCAGTTGTTGAGAGACTAGCGTTAGGAGAGGGGTTAGAGATGGACAAATCTGAGAATTGTCTGCCTGAAGATGATAGTTACATCCATGATAGCTGATGAGATTACCGGGAGAATTAGCAAAGAGGCAGAAGAGAAGGCAGCCCAGGAAAGACACCCATAGTTAACGGTAAGGATCTGGATGAAGAACCAGCAAAGGAGATTGAGAAGGTCAGAAAGGGGGAGAACTAGGAGAAAGCACTGCCATAAAAACCTACAGAGAGTATGACTGACAGTTTCAAAGACTACATGGGTCAAGAAGGAGGATTAAGAAAAGACCATTACATTTGGCAATTAATAGGTAACTTTGTAGATAGCTCTTTCAATTGAATTATAAGGTGTGAAGCCAGACTGCTGAGTTAAGAAGATAGTGTGAGGAAAGTAAGTGGAAGGAGCAATTGTAGACAACCTCTAAAAAGATTTAAATAGAAAACCAAAGGTTTAAAAGAGAAAGCGTTTTCAGCTCATATTTATCTTGAGTTTATAATAAAGTGTTTTTAAATACCCTCTAGAATTTCTGTAGGTTGTTGACTTTATGCTTGCCTTTAATTTATTTTTCAAATGAGTGCCAACATTTTGTCACAGTTCCCTTTTCTAAAAGTGAATAATTGCTTAATGGCCCTGTTCTGAATTTGTGTTTTGACCACTATTATATATGGACTTATCTATGGGGGAAGGTGCCTTTTTCATGAAGTAACAATGAAATCTTGTGGATTTTCACTAAGACATTTAGTTTTAGGAAATTAACCCTGGTCTTATGAAATGAACCCAAAAACTAAATGAAGCCTCCCAGGTTCTGTTTACTGGCTTCAAACCGATAATTTCTTAGCTTTAATTTCTTTCATTTTTGTTAATGTGATTATAGTTATGGTCCACGATTATTTTCTTTCTTCTGGAATATGTAATTTTAATTTTTCTCTTTTATGTATAGGTGAGAACCTGAAGAACAGTTAAATTGGACATCAAAAAGTGTTTAAATGTATAACAATATGTAAATGTTTATGATTCAGATTTTATCCTGAGAAAATTTCACAACAGGAAGTAATTCTAATATGTATTATATTATTCAGCACTGTTGCTGTATCAAACTCATGCTTCTATCGGCATACACCAAGACCCCCATTATTCTAAGTTTTATTGTTAGCCAATTGTAACAGAAATATGTCAGTGAAGTGACTGTGAATAGCACAAGGATTCATCACAATAATAAGCTGAAATATTCTTTCTTGCTTAAACCTAGAATTGGAGTGAAATCAAATACTGTTCTGTATATTTTTGCAGTTTCACCACAGTTCTCAGATTAAATTTAAGTATAGAAAAACTAATTCTTCTAGCCATAATTTATACTAATGGAGGATTTTATTCTTATCAACAGAAATGCAGAACAAAACATTCACCCTGATAACCAAGAGCTAGTGAGGGTGCTTCGGGAACAGCTTCAGACAGATCAGGTAATGAATGTCCAAGCGTACTGGCGAGAGTAAAGAGCTAATGAATGAATGTCCAAATGTACAGAAATGGCTGGGGCAAAGAGCCAGTCTGTTGTTACTGCTGCTGCAAACTCAAAGGAGTCTATGACTAAACTAACAATTTACCCCTTAAAAGTTAGACTGTTTTTGACTTTGAAGGAAGCATATACTGTAGCTTTTTACTCTTCTGTGGAGTTGTGTCGGTAAGGCAAAATGGGTTCCTTAGCACTTCAGGAGTTTGGCTTTTGTTTACTTTGAGTGATTCAGCTGTTTCATTTAATCTTGCTAAGTGCTAAGCCCCAAGCCCAAAGTCCTATCAGGTGTGAAACCTGTGTGGGTGTAGATTGATGACTTAAGAGGGGCCAACTCGGGAACCAATTGCCTCTGGTCATTGAGGCGGGGCTTGAGGATGCCAGAGGCTCGGCTGCTAGGAGAGACGAGCCAAGAGACAGCTACAGCTGAAGCTGAAGATAAGTCCGAAGCAGGAGCTGCAGAAGTAGAGCCCACCCGTGTGTGGACCCAGGAGTGAAAGCAAGGATTTGAGGCTAGTGGGTAATCCCCTTACTGGAGAGGGGAAGCATGAATATGATTTGGTTTAATGCCATCATGCTTTTCTGTGGCCTCCTGGTTACTCTTGTGAGGTAGGCTTATTGGGCCTGGAAGCTTATGATCACAGCATTGGAATGAGGAGGCTGGTTCGTGGGTCTGTTACTGTGGGGCCTAAGTAAATGTTTTGATGCCTTCTACTTAGAGAATTCATTATATCTTACGGTTTCGAACCATTCAGACATCTATACGATTCTCTTTGAGATCGTAAATTCGGCCTTCCTACTACAGGAGTATAGGTTTCAAGAGTGGGCAAATGGTTCCTTTTTCATTCATTTGTATTTCGTTGACTTTTTTTTTAACTTTGGTTTAAAAAAGGCCTTTCATGATATTTAGTTGAGTGAAGTAAAATAATTACTTTCCAGTAGGTCTTTAAGTGTGGTAGAATTTTATCTTAAGCATTTAATTCTTGCTGTTGTTTAGTGTTTGAACGATAAGGAAGAGACACATGGTGGGTGGGTTTTTGTTTTATTAGGGTACAGAGCCAGGATATTTTCCTTCTTTACCCAGGCAAAGCTAGAGAAAATTCCATGAAAAAAGTAGCTTTTTGTTGGTGTTGTATCCCTTTATTTTAGCCAGAGGGTGTAAAGTCAGACAGAATCTCACAGAACTAGAATTACAGTGATTTTTGTAGAGAATTGGAAGAAGAATGTAATGTGCTTTCCTGCTGGAAACATTTTTTAAAAGACAACACTGAAATTTAAGGGGAGGAAAGGCTCTATTCTAGTCAGGAATAGCATCAGGGTGCCCGGACCAATTACAGGTGTTGTACCTTGTCTAGAGTATCCCTTGGAATCTGATTTGGTCTGGGAATCTCTAGAGTTAGTCCAGAGAGGATCACTATGGGCTTAGGCTTCTGAAATAGATTGTAAGAGACTTAGCCATCCAGAAAGCTTCCAAGTCCAGTAGGACCTCCTGGGAATTGTTAGGCATCCACATCCCTTTCTCTTTCCACAACCACTTGACTTGCCTCAGCGTAGGTTTAAAAGGTGGGGTTAAGGGCTTTTGGCTAGCTCCTCTTGGTTTTGGGAAAGAATCAAAGAAAGACTGCAGTAAACATGTCCATGTTTGTCATGATGAGGTATATTGTATCTGTATTCTATCCCTTCTTTCCCATTCTTCCTTCCCCCTCCAAATTAAAGCTATGATAGGTTCTTACTCCAGATAATCATGATGGCAAAGGTACTGCAATAAACACTTTTTCTAGGAATTTGAGTTTAATGAAATACTTGACCACTGGATCATTAGTTCACATCTCTGTGAAACTTAAGAGGTAGAGTCCAGCCTCCTCCTTTTACAGATAAGGAGAAAGTCCCAGAGAGGTTTGCCCAAAGTCGCTCAGATAATAAATAAGTCGTAGAGTGAGGAACAGAATCCAGATCATCTGGCTCCCGTTCCACACTCATTCCACTGCACCACCATGCCTCCCGTTGGTTTAGAGAGTGTTTTGGTATTTTACTTTAATAATTTACTGCATATATAAATTCAATTCTGATTCAATCTGATTGACTAGTATGTATTTTTAAAATTTGGTTCAGTTTACAATTAAATTTTGAGTTGGTCCAGATATCTAGTTCTTAATAGCAAATATTTTAATCGTTGGCTTTATTCTAGATGTTGTACGAAATCAGCTTTGACCATCAGAGTTGATTGTTAATTGTAGATTTCTCTGGTACTGATATTCCTGCATTTGTTCATATTGTAGATCCTATATATATTATATATGGTGATACAGTTATAAATCAGATGAAAATTTCTTATTTTTAGTATGTGAAGGAAGAATTATATTTAAGTTCCTAATGCTAAATTTTTTTTGATGTTTGCTATTTTAATTCCAAAAATGACCCAACATTGGAAATTTTAACTTTGATTGCTATTTAACATAATATACTAGGTATTCAGCACTTGTGAAAGGGATGTGATAAAACTTTTAAATTTAAGGATCTAACTGAAATTTATAGCATCTTCCTGTTAGTGCTAGAATAGCCTACAAATAGTCACATACCCTAGGAGATTAAAGATTTATTTCGAGTGAGTAAAAAAAAATAATCCTGAATTCATTTATTTTTCTATTTTAAGCTTCCTTAGGAGGGAAGAATAGAAGAGGTTGCCACCTAGAGGAGGGTAACTAAAATGGCGAAGGACCTTGAGCTTCTGACATAAGAGGGCTGGTTGGAGGTTCTAGGGATATTTAATCTGGAGAAGGGAATTCAGGTGGAACATTGTAGCTGTCTTCAAGTGTTTGAAAGGCTTTCCTGTGCAAGAGGGATTAGACTTAGTGAACAGCCAAGAGTAATGGGATGAAGTTGAAAAGAGATAAATTTAGGCTTGATATTAAGACAAATGTCTTAACAGTTAGAACTGGCCAGAAGTTAAATGAGCTATCTCCAAAGGTAATAGGTTCTCCCCTCCCCCCATTAGAGGTCTTTAAGCAGAGAATGTTGGGTATGTTATGAGGGAGATTCTTGTACACTATGAGTTAGACATTCTTCTATTCTAAAATCACATGATTCTCTGAAAATACAGGTTTTTTAAAAGTGGGGAGGGTATAGTTTGGGAGTTTTAACAGATCTGTATTTGCAAAGCTACATAAACAAAAGTTATTGTGCCCAAGAGGTTGTGATTAAGTGTTTCTGAATAAACTTAAGTAGCATTGAACAAAAATCTCTGGGAGAACTTTAATGGTGGTTTTTTTTTTCCCCAGCAGGATGCACCTGCTGTTGTTCGGCAGCAATTCTACACTGATATGTCCTGCCCAATCTGTTTACATCAGGCTTCTCTTCCTATTGAAACAAACTGTGGACATCTTTTTTGTGGTAAGCAACAAACATCACCATTGTTAGATATTTAGGTATGCGCCTAATTACACTGATTCCTAAATTTCTCTTCTAAGTATCTTCTACATGTGTATTGACTTCAAGAAGGGATAAGCCAGATGTTATTGTAGGAGCCTAGTGCTTGATGCAGTAAATGTTCACTGTTGTTTTGCTAATTTGCATCTTGCCAAGAGAAGGAAGACTACTCCAAAAATTTTGAATGAAACCCATACTTAACCCCAGCTACCTACCACCACTTACTCTAAGTATATGCTTGTTCTTTGCATCTGTGGGACCTTTCTAAGGGTAGAAGTCAGAACTTCCTGTAAGTTCGGAAGCTGTCAGAATTACAGAAGGAGGAAAAGATCCTAATGAACCAAGTCTAGCTTTCACATTTGACAAATCTTGGATGAGTCCACTTGGAAGGAACAGTCTTTCTATCTCATTTTTCATTCCAGGGTGTGCTAGAGCCAATTTGAGCCAGGTAGAGGAAGCTGGTTATTAAATTTTCAGCATGACCAGTTTACATGCGGAGTTTACACACGGAAATCAGCTAAAATACAATCTCTCGTTTTGTCAGTCGATTGTTTTATTATTAACTGATTGTTTAGTTGATTGTCTAGAGGAGGAGTCATCAACTATAGCCACCTAGCCAAACCTGGCCTATGTATTTAAAATTTAAATAAAATTTTATTGTATTTAAAAATGCAAAAATCATTTGCAGTCTATTGGTCGTACAAAAACTGGCAGCTGGCTAAATTTGGCTCACTGTTTGCAGACCTTCAGTCTAGACTTAAGAAAGTGACTGGAGAAAATGTTAGTAATGTAGATTAAACTTAAAAGTGTGTTCTTTGTACATATTTTTCTGGAGTTGGTTGTAATTTCAACTAAGTTTTTTTTCTTTTTCATATTTAATCACGGTGCTTATTACAGTCATATTTTAATGGGCTCTTAAATTTATTCTGCTTGGGCCCAGAGGGCAGAACTAGAAACAATGGCTGGAAGTTGCCAAGATTTTTGTTTGATCTAAAGAATTTCCCACTGGAGGTATCTGAAAATTGAAGACATTGTTCTGGAAGCTAGAGGTTTTGCTAGTCTTACCAGAGGTCTGTAAGCAAAAACTAAATGACCTCCTATTGTTCCAGATGAGATTCTTATGGAAATGTGAATGGGGCTTGATAGCCTCCCAGATCCCTTCCACTTTGGAGACTCAGTGATTCGTTGAAATGATAGCTTATATAATGCTAAACACCCTAGAAAAATGTCTTTCTCCAGTTTGTTTATTTGTTGGATTTATTGTGGTTTCTGCAGCATTCTTGATTTATAGCATCAAGATTTTTTCTCTTTCCCCAAATTTTTAAGCTTTTACATGACTAAAAATTAATAAAGGTAGAATAAGAAAAGAGACTATTTAGAGAAGAAAATATTTAAATCAAATGTCATGAATAAAAGTTGGATATCCAAAAAATATAGGGAATTGACACAAATATATAACCTTTCCCTAAGAGCCTTTTCCTAATAGATAAGTGGTCAAAAGATACGAGCAGTTTTCAAAAGAACTGCAAATGATTAATTTATTTGAAAATATGTTCCATATCACCAATTATAGAAGAGATGGAAATGGAAACAGCTCAAGTTTTTCTTTATTCCTTGAAAATTGGCAAAGATGACAAAAAACAGAAGCAGTCAATGTTGGAGATGCTGTAGGAACACAAGCACACCACCACAAGCACACTCTTGGTGAAATTTTATTGAGATAGCCAACCTGGATTTCGAATTGGAACATTCAGGGAAAGTCAAAATTGTCTTTATCCTTTCACTAGTAACTCTATTATAGGGCATATACCATAAGGAAATCATAGGCAAAAATAAATGTCTACTATATATTAAATGTTAATAGCAATATTCTGTGTTAGCATAGAACTGGAAACAAAGTTGTGTGCCCATCGATTGGGCTGAAAAAACTGTGGCATATGAATGGAGTGGAATGATATTGTATAGTGTAGCTACACAATGACTACAATAAGTGAAAAGATCACTAAAAAGAAGTTGAACTCTGAGTAAATGACAATTAGTGATGGACCTGGAGAAGAGATAATGAAAAGTACTTCCTTCCTCATGGTAGAGGAACAGGAGACAGACCAGTGTTGTATATGTTTTCAGAAATTTTCATTGTTTCTGTTTTCACTTAACTTTTTGTTACAAGGGAAGGATCAATCTGGAGAGGGGAAGGAATAGCTAAGTCATTCACAGTTGATCATTTTACAGTATTGCTGTTACTGTGTTCAGTGGTCTCCTGGTTCTCCTAATTTCACTTTGCATCAGTTCATGGAAGTCTTTCTAGGTTTTTCTGAAGAGCATCCTGCTCATTATTTCTGATACATCATAGTCACATACCACAACTTTTTAACCATCCCAATGAGGGGATGGACATCTTCTCAGTTTCCAGTCTTTGCCACAATGAAAAGAGCTGCCATAAATATTTTTGTACTTATAGGTCCTTTTCCTTTTGGTTTTTTATCTCCTAGGAATACAGACCTAGTAATGGTATTTCTGGGTCAAAGGGTATGCATGGTTTTATTGACTTTTGGGCATAATTCCAAATTGTTGTCCAGAATGGTTGAATCAATCCACAACTCTGTCAACAGTACTTTAGTGTCTTAATTTTCCCACATCCCTTGCAACATTTGTCGTTTTCTTTTTCTGTCATATTAGCCAATCTCATAGGTGTGGGGTGGTAGCTCTGAGGTTTTTTTAAATTTACATTTCTCTAATCAGTATTAATTTAGAGTATTTTGTTCATATGACTGTAGATAGCTTTGATTACTTTGTTTGAAAACTGCCTCTCTTTGCTGGCCCCACCTGAGGCCTATTCAATGGTCGGGGAAAGATCTTTCACTTACTGATTGGCTTTAATAAAACACACACTTGAGTAAGAAATTTCTCCTCCTTAATAAGATTCAGTTTCCACATAAGAATCAAATGATGCTGTTATTTTCTTCACCTTTCACTTCTATTCTTATTAATTCCAACATGAAAGATTTAAAGCCAAAATGTCATTACCTATGATCATGTCATCTTCATAGGTAATTGAAATCTGTACCACTGAGTGCAGGTCTTCACACACAGTGACCCAGTAAATTTGCACTAATCCTATCATCTCATGTTTTACATTAGTCTCTTCTCTAAATATTTTTTTCCTGAGCAATTAATAAATTGTAATGATTGATTTTAATTTCTTACATTCTGCTGACATTTGGCAATACTAATGGACAGTGGGGAAAAAAAAAAAAGAAAGCTCTGTCAGAGAAAAAGAACTTGCTTAGATAATCCATTAACTAGATAATCCATCCCTATGTTCTGTTGAAGGTCCTATCAAGCATGCCCCTGGGGGAAAGAGTCTCAAAATACTCAGTGAGATATAAAGTGTCAGATGCTTTGAATACAGCCTCATCCAGACAATCTGCTCTCTCACCTCTGTGCTCCAACTCTGACATCACATAATAAGCATTACCATAGGTCACAAGATATCTAGGTAAAACATACACTAGGATTATTCCCCAGATTATTCACACATTAGCAGAATACAGACAGAAATGGAAGGAAAACATCTGGCTCCCCAAGCCAGACATAGCTATGATTGTTTGATGTGTGTCTGAGTGTTAGCCGAGTCTTTTTACTACATAAATGTTTGAGAATAGTAGCCTTCTGTGGCTAGTTTTGATCAGCAAATGCATTGTTTCTCATGAAATCAACCTGGGGATGGAAAAGAGACGTTATACTCAGTTGTAAGCTGGCTTCAGGTATTCCCTTCTTGTGTAGCCCAACTGGGTCACTTAGCCTGACATTCTCATAGATTCTATGAGAAATATCTCATCCTCTTGGTCATAGTATAAAACAATGTTATACTGCTAGGTTTCTTTTATTTGGTCTTTAAGTAAAAGGATGAAAAATAAGTATCCTAGTTCTTTTCTTTGTAACATCTCATGTATACACTCCTTCTCTCCTCTGACACTGGCGTCACCCTTGTACAGGCCCTCATCATCTCACTGCTAGACTACTGAGGTAGACTGCTGTTTGGTCTCCCTCAGTCTCTCCCCATTCCAGTCCAGCTTCCATTCAGCTGTCAGAATGATCTTGCAAAAGCACAGGTTTGAATCATGTTATCTCACCCCTATTCAGCTAATGCCAGGGCTTCCTATCATGGGATCAAATACAAAATCTTCTTTTTATCTTTTAAAGCCCTCATAACCTGATGCTTTCCTATGTTTCATCTTGTATCTTACATCCCTCCATGTACTCTGCAGTTCAGTGACACTGGCCTCCTTTTTCTTCCTTCTGCAAAATACTCCTGGTCTCCTGATTGTGCATTTTCACTGGCCATCTCCCCTCCATAGAATTCTCTCCCCCATCACCTTTTGCTTCTAGTTTCCTTAGCTTTCCTGTCTTTTTTTAAGTTTCAACTAAAATCCCACTTTCTGCAAGGAGCTTTTGCCAATCCCCCCACATACTAGAACCATCTTTCTGTTAATTACCTCCATTTGTGTGTGCATGTGTGTTTTATACTGTGAGCTCCTTGCAAGCAGAGATTGTTTTTCACCCTACTTCATATCCTCAGCACTTAACACAGTTCCTGGCACACAGTAGCCACATAATAAATGCTTATTGACTTGGCATCATTTAATAACAAAGATGTTTCTGAAAAATGGTTGCTCCTAGAGCATTATTACTAAATGTAAAAGCTGTAAGACTAAATAGAAAATAAAATAATTTACTTGGTGCTCACATGACCTGAGTTAATCATTGTTACCAGATTGTAAAAATAACTACTTCTTTAATTATGAATTTAAGTAATACCTACCCTTCAGCACCTAAACACTTTTCATTAATGTATTTTATCCTTAATATAGTAGTGAAAGGCATTTCCATTTAATGGACAAGAAAAGTTGAAACACATCTTCTGTCATAACAGATCTGGTAGAGATCTGAAGTTTATTAATCTTTGATTACCAACCCAATAGGTTTTCTATCAAATTGTTTCCACTACCTTGTTTGTAATATGAGGCTATCTTGCTCCCAAATGATAGCACAGAGATGCAAGGGTAAATGTATCAAAGTACATTAAACCCTTTAGAAAATCACTAAGTAAAGCTAAGGTATTATTTCAGATAATTATACTATCTATATGCTAACATATATATGCATATGTGTACATATACTAACCTATAATCATAGATTAATGATGATAATAATAAAAGCTTGTTTGCATATAATTCTTACCTTTAGGTTGCCCTCAGAGTACCATAGAAATGTCTCATTTATACATCCTTGTGCTGTAGGGAGGGTTGAAATATTAAGGTTATATCTATACTAGAGGAAAAAGGGTGGTTTCGCTTTTAATTACCTTTTAGTCAACTAACAGTGGTAAAGCCAGCATGTCTTGATGGAAAGGAGGATGGATTATGGAGTCAGAGGACTTTGATTTGAAACCCAACTATAATATTGGGTAGCTCACATGTAAAATGAAGGGGAATGACCTCTACAATCCATTTTAGCTCTAAATCTCTGATCTTAGGATCTTAATCCCCATCCCCACCCTCCAAGTCCAACATTCTACACTATCCCCATAGCCTTTTCCTTTACTCAGATCACTTCCTATGTATTTGCTTTGTAAAGTCAAAAGTCCCAGAGTATTAAAGTTGGGAGGAACCTCAGTGGCCATTTCCTCTAACTCATACTGGAATAGAGTCCCTATCTCAACATATTTGATAAGTGGCCATTTAGTGTTTGCTCAAAGACCTCCGTTGAGAGGGAATCCACTACCTCTGATTCCACTATTGGACAGCTCTAATTATTAAGAATTTTTTTCCTGAAATCAAGCCTAAATCAGCTTTTTTTGCAGGTTCTACCTGCTGATTCTGTCCTCTGGGGCCAAAAAAGTCTAATTTTTCTTTCACATGTGCCTTTCAAATACTTGAGAGACAATTAGCTTGTCTCTAAAGAATCTTCTCTTCCCACTTCAATTCAACAAGCATTTAAGCACTTGAGAGGTACAAGGCACTGTGCTAGGTGCTAAGACTAAAAAGACAAAAATAGAACGTCCCTGCCCTCAAGAAGCTTACATTTTGTAGGCTAAGTATCCCCAGTTCCTTCATCTTTTGTGATCTTAATACTCTCGTTGCCTTCCCCTGGTTGTTCTCCAGCTTATCCTTTTTCTTCCTAAGTTCCAAAACTGAACATTAGATTTTTTTATTTCTAGCTCTAGTCTGTCTCCTGAGTTCCATCCTACATTGCTAACTGTCTCCTGGATATTTCAAGTTGACTGGCCCATAAGCAGGTTAAAATCAGTTCTCCAAAACAAAACTCATTTTCCTTACCCTTGAAATTACTCTTTTTGTAAACCTCCCTATTTTTGTTGAAGACATCACCATCTTTCTAGTCACTCAGATTCACAACTTATGTGTCATCCTCAACTTTTCATTCTTCTTCACCCTACACATCCAGTCAGTTGTCAAGTCCTGGCAGGTCTGCCCCCTTAACACCTTTCACTTCTATCTCCTCTTTACTTATCAGCCATAACACTAATTTAGACTATCTTGTGTCATCTCATCTATTTTGAACAAAATATATGCTGATTGATTAATTTATTGTGATTGATCTACACTAGTCTTGCAAATAAGTATTTCAAAATGACCATAAATTAGATGATAAATTGCTTTTTTAAGATCATATTCAAAACTAAGATTAAGTGGGTGAGGAGAGTAAAAGCAGCATGTTTCTATTTGTACAAAATATTGCCACTATGTTGCTGTATTAGTAGTTATGGTGTTTGAAGTGAAAAGTAATAGATTCTTTTTCATATGTGTCTACCACATCTCTTTAAATGTTTATGAGGAATCAAAGGGGAAGATAAATTCTTAGATTATTATTCAGTTATATAATGGCAGCAAAGCCTACTGGGCCTTGGAGACAGAAAGACTTGAGTTCAGATTCTACCTTTTACACTTAGTAGTTGTGTGGCTTGGGGCAGATGAGTTAAGCCATATGTAAACACAGGCCATTTCCTAGGACTTATCTACTAAGTCATGGTTGACTGGGATCCATGTTGGTGGAAGAAATTTCACAGTAGGAATTCCTAGGTGGATAAGAACTCTATATGCATATAACTTAAGTATAATGCAGTGAAACTGAGCAAAAGGTATACTAGGTAAGATTTTACATGGGGGTTAAAAAAAAAACCCTAAAGATAGTTTTATTAGACTAAAATATTCTTTGAAGGAAAAAAAGAATATAATATATGATCGGAATTTTTTAAATAAATCTTGCCAAAGTATCTGAGAATAATAACAAGTCAAAGTGTCTTAATGAATACAAAACCAGGGGCAATCAGTGCTTTCCTCTCATTTCTAGAACTTCTTATAATTATATGAAATTACACATTGAATTAAAAAATAACACGTTACAAGGCAGTCCAGGGTCAAGAATACCAAACCACACCATCAAGCACAGAATGCAGTTAAGAGTCAAAGTCACGTTACCCAATTCATTGGAATCAGACACTGAAATTTCAGGACCTCTTGAACCCTGGTTTAATAATCTGGCTTTGAAACCCATTGCTCAAATGAAACTTCTCTCTAGCTGAGTGTAGGTGGTACATGCCTATAGGTGCTGCTTCTGGGGAAACTGAGGCTGGTAAATGACTTAAACTCAAGAGTTCAGAGATTCACTAAGACTAAAGGCAGTCATGGGTTTACATTAAGTCTGGTACCAATATAGTTATCTTCTGGAGTGGGGACCTACCACGCTGCTTAAGGAGAGACAAACTAGCACAGGTCAGAAATGGAACAGGTCAAAATTTTCATGCCCATCAGAAGCAGAATCATGGCCTGTAAATAGCCACTGTATTTCCAGCCTGAGTGGGTTAGGGAGACCCAAGTTAAAAAAAAAAAAAGACACGCACATACACACACACACACACAAATATATAGTCACATTTGTAATAGGGATTTTGTTTTTCATTCTGTTTGGTGGGGGGAGTGGTGTGGGAGGGAGAAAAGACAGATTTTTGCTGACTGAAAAAAATTAATATTAAAAAATAAAGAAATATCCCTCCCATGATGGGACCTGTACTTTAGAAAAATCATTTTAGTGGCCGAATGCAAAATGGTTTGGAGTGAGAAGAGACTTAAGGCAGGCAGAGCCACCAATAGGCTGTTGCAATAGTCCAGGCATGAGATGATGAAGATCTGTACTAGAATGGTGGCAGTGTCAGAGGAGGTAAGAGGGAGTACTCAAGGGATGTTGCAAAGGTGAAACTACAGGCCTTGAAAATAGATTGGATGGGGGGCGGGGAGCTGACAGATAGTGAGGAGTCCAAAATAACTTCTAGGTTGTAAGCCTGAGGGAGACTGGGAGTATGGTATTGGCCTCTGCAGAAATAGGGAAGGTGGGGGCAGGGGTGAGGGTAGGGTTCTGGGGAAAAGATAATGAGTTCCATTTCAGACATGTTATCCAATTTGAGATATCTGAAAGATAGCTGAAGATGTGAAATTAGAGGTCAGCAAAGAATTTGGAGGATAGGTAGATTTGAGAATCATCAGCATAGAGATGGTAATTACATCTGCAATTATATTTCTCATAATACTGTATACTTAGGTATAAAACATTTGAATTAATTTACACAAAATAGTCAACCTTATAAAATCGCCCCTACAACTGTTATTTTTTAAATTTATTTTTTATTTTTAGTTTACAACACAAGTTCTTGAGTTCCAAATTTTCAACCCCTCCTTCTCCTCCCCCTTCCCCCCAAGACGGCATGTAATCCTATATAGGTTTTACATATACTTTCACATTATTTTCACAATAGTCATTTGGTTGATTGCTTAGAGAACTAATTTTTCCTTTGGTAATGTTGTTTTACTTGATTGTAGTGTTTTCCTGGAATCAGTATGAATGTTAGGGTATCTATAACCTATATATAACCTAATCGGTAATTTAAATGAAAAAACATTTTAATGTTAATTGTTGCTTAATTTGTATGTTCATTTGATTAGCCATGTCTAGAATAACTTTTAAGTTAATTGCTAAATTTTTTGGCTGTAGTGATATATATTTTTATATAGTAAGCTGGTTATCAGATCTAGAACCAGAATGGTGCCACAATGTTGTTTTCTCAAGGATATTGAACTCTAAGGTGTGCTCTTCCTTCCAAAGGGTAGACAATTGGACTATCCCATACAGTGAATGATTACTTCCGTTGCCTTGCCCATCATCAGAACATGACCCCATATGCCCATTACCTTGGTGTCACTCTTCTCTATAGGATTACTTATAGGGTCAAGCTGCTCCCTCCTAATATGACTGCACCCACATGGGATAGATTGTATTCCGTGGCTCCATCCCTCCCCCGTGCTCTATCACTCCACTGAATTTGCCCAGGGTACAAGAATTTCTTGTTACAACTCTGTTGATCATATAAAGATGTATCAGAGTTGAAATTACCTCATCAAATAATGAACTTTCAACAACCTGCCATTCTTGTTTTTTTTTTTTACCAGGTACCTGCATTATTGCATACTGGCGATATGGTTCATGGCTTGGGGCCATTAGTTGTCCAATCTGCAGACAAACGGTAATGTGTTGAATTCATGAAATATTTTTAATGTTTGATTTTCAAATTCACTTATTTTTGGTAGCCAAATTAACCAGTTATTTTTTGTATTGTTAGCAGAACTAGATTTATGTAATGCTTTTATTTTGCCGCCTTATTCAAGAATCACAACCAAATATATAATCTTAATAAAACTGAATTATCCTTGGAAGACACCAAAGAAGTTAGAAGTCATTGTTGCATTATCAAAAAAGAAGTTTCTGATCAGGCTTAAAGCAAAGTTCCTTTATATGTACACTTACTACAGATATGAAAAGATTATTTTTTTTTAGTTCACTTTTATAATGGGAATAGGAGATAGAGGGTTTGAATGGGTCGAAACGACAGATAAACAAAGAAAATTGTTCTTTTTTATGACCATATTGCACTATTCAAAATAAACTGAAATTTGCATGTGCCCATTGTTTTGTTTTTGACTGTGTAAAGGAAACATGAGTGAGGAAAGTGGCTCATTAAATCTTGGGGAGACCATCATGTATGAAATGTCTGCATGTATAAGAAAGAGAGAGGACAGGCTTGGGGGGGCGGGGGCGGTGATCACATGATGATTATGACCTCATTCTTCTCTTTGATGGAGTTTAGATGTTTTATTGACTAGTGCACAAAAGGATTCAAAATAACAGCTTTTTGTACTTGAACAAAAGTATTAGCATATGAACTCATCTTTTGTAGGCTCACTGAGAAATAGTGAGCACAGCTCCAACAGCACACAAAGAGATACCACGTACCTCGTTCTGTTCTCACATGACTTTGGTCTTCTAAGCTATGTCTCCATACCTTTGAGTTTTCATGTAGCCGAGAGTTTCTAAATATTTGGGATGGTGACATCTATTAATTATTTTGTTCTTACTATGAATCACCCATATTATGTCTAGTTATTGTATGTGACAGTTTGGTCTGATGCAGTTTATTGGTTGGGTTCTCTGAGATGTTTTGAGGTCCACATTTACTCTACTGTGGGGAAATGTCATGTTAGTCCTTGGAAGAGTGAGCTTTTGAATAGCCACCAAGTTATATCCTGAGAGTTATTCAACAGGTGCTAAGTTTGTACAGCTTGCAGTAGTAGTAGCAGTAGTTTATGTTTATATAGTAGCAGTAGTTGACATTTATGTAGTGCTTTAGGGCTTACAACCGCGCACTTACAACTTATACTTTATACATGTTACCTCATTTGATCTCATTAATGATCTTTTAGAAATTTGACAAAGTGGTGATGAAATATTTAAGAATGGGCTGCAAAGCAAATTAACACGAAGGAGAAGCACTATAAATGTGCTGGGGGCCACCAGAATTAAAAGCAAGAGATAAATTCTAGCATTTGAGTTCCATGAGACCAAGGATTACTTACATATATATATATATATATATCTAATGAGGTAATGTAGTGAAAATGCTTTATAAATTATAAAGTATTCATGTTAATGAGCCAGGGATGTGATACAGTATTTTAAAAGCTAGCATAATTTTTGGCGGCATTTTCAGCCATAGTAGACAATTAATTAGACATCAGACAAGCCAGAAAACTGCAGCCCCCAAGAAGGAAAGGCTTTGAGGAAGAACGCAAAAACAGTGACGATGACAGCAATGATGACAGGCAGTAAAAGAAACCTGAGGCTCCCCAATTATCTAAGAAAAAGTTGCAGAGGATGAACTGTTTTACTGTGGCTGAACTGATACAGCTGGTGGCCTGGCCATATGTGGTGCAGATGTATGATGTGACAATCCAGGACCCCAAGCTTTTTGTGCACCTGAAGGCCACGAGGAACTCAATGCCAGTGCCATGCCACTGGTGCCTTAAGCACAAATACCTGCAAGGCAAACGGGATTGAGAATGCACTTTTTGAATTGCTGGACTTTATCAGATAAACAGGAATTTAGGAGAAGCTCCTCAGGAGAAGGAAGAACAAAAGACCATGAAGTCATAACTGTGAGAGAAGGGTCAACTCAAGATGGGGAAGACTGACATTGACTACCAGAAACTAAAGGCCTCATTTCTAAAACAAATAGAGAACTAAGTCGAATTTATAAGAATACCAGTCATCTCCCAATTGATAAATGGTCAAATCAACAAACAGTTTTCAGAGGAAGAAATTAAAGCTATCTATAGTCATATAAAAAAATGCCCTAAATCATTATTGATTAGAGAAATGCAAATTAAAACAACTCTGAGGTAGTACCTCACACGTATCAGATTAGCTAATATGACAAAAGGAAAATAATAAATGTTGGAGAAGTTGTGAGAGAATTGGAACACTAATTCGTTGTTGGTGGAGTTATGAACTTATCCAACTGTTCTGGAGAGCAATTTGGAACTATGTCCAAAGGGTTATAAAACTGTGCATACCCTTTGATCCAGCAGTAGCAGTACTAGGTCTGTATCCATTCATAGCAGCTCTTTTTGTGGTGGCAAAGAATTGGAAATTGAAAGGATACCCATCAATTGGGGAATGGCAGAACAAGTTGTGGTGTATGAATGTAGTGGAATACTATTGTGCTGTAAGAAATGACAAGCAGGATGCTTTCAGAAAAACCTAGAAAGACTTATATGAACTGATGCTGAGTGAAGTGAGCAGAGCCAGAAAAACATTGTACCCAGTAACAACAACATAGTGCGACAGTCAATAGACTTAGGTCTTCTCAGCAATACAATGATCCAAGACAATTCCAAAAGACCCGTGATGGAAAATGCTAACCACATCCAGAGAAAGAACTATGGCACTATTATTTTTTGTTTTTTCTTTCTTGTGGATTTTCCCTTTAGTTCTGATTTTTCTTTCACAACATGACTTATGTGGAAGTATGTTTAACATGATTTTACATGTATGACCTCTATCAGATTGCTTCCTGTCTTGGGCGGGGCGGGGGGGGTGAAGAAAAATTTGGAACTCAAAGTGTTACAAAAATGAATGTTGAAAACTATCTTTACATGTAATTGGAAAAAAATACTATTGAGATGGAAAAAGAAATCTCTCATACCGAATCTCTTAACAAGTAGTCATCTAGGCCCTGCTTGAAATCCAGAAATCCAGCTCATTGTTTCCAAAGGCAGCAGTTCAATTTTCAAACAGATCTAATTGCAAGAAAGTTTTTCCATATATTAAGCCTAAATCTTCTATAGCTCATATACATGAATCCTACCATTCTACCCTTTGGAACTCAGCAAAAAAGTTTAATCTCTCTCTTACATGATGGCCTTTTGAATATCGTGGAAGACATCCTTCATGTTCCCCGTAAGTCTTCTCTTCTTCAAGGTAAAAAATCCTGATTTCCTTCAGCTAGTTCTTAGATGGTGCAGTCTAAAAGGCTTTTATTATCTTAGTTGCCTTCCTCTGACTATTTTCCCCCTCATCAGTCAGTGTATGTCTTAATTCTGGCTTCTGGAACTGAGTACTGCAGATGTACTCTGTCCCTGGCAGAGATGGGCTATGTTGCACTTCCGCTGTTGTAGACACTGTGTAAGTCCGTGTTAGCCATCTTGGTGGCCACGTCTTACTGAGGCTGCAGTGTACAGACCAGGTGCTTTTCATATGAACGGTGGCCTACCCAAGTTCCCTTATCTTGTACTTGCTGAGCTGATTGCTCACAGACTAGACTTAATATAGCTGTTGTTGTTTGTCCTTTGTTTTGAAGATAACCATTGACAGCATAGGTGATGTCTTGACTTGTGAGTAAAGTGGATAAGTGAGGCAGAGTTGCACAGTCATCAGCCTTACTCTTAGCTCTTCCTGAGTCATCGAAGTCCAGTGGCAGGATACAAGTCAAGATGACTGGTGATGACCTGGGATGCAGTGGATGATCTTGGCATCTTTGATGTCTGACCAAGCTCTTAGCCTGCTTAAGCCACCTTCATGGCTGTTGAAACAAATTGTTCTCATCTACCTATTCTGCTGGGTAAAGTCTTCATATGTTTGGGATAGACATCCCCCTAATTCACCGACATGTTTGAGGCCTGTCAGTAACCCATCTGCCAAGACAGTGTGGTGTGGCCACTGCACATGCTACAGCTTCTTGGAGCCACAGGTGAGAGTTAGGCGAATCAGGTGGACACCAGAGGTGCACGAGCAGCTCTGAAAAGGGCTTGGTAAGCCCTCACACCAAAGGTGCTAGTCCTCTTGGAATACCCCACAGATGCCAGTTAGTAGTAAAATTTTATTAAAATCATTCAGTTCCTAAGAAAATCATGAAATAACAGGAAGCTAAGTTGAAACAGAGGCTCTTCATCATAATTGTATAAAATTAGGTTAAGATGAATGCTTATATATTATTGGCTAAAGCTTTTTATCTCTTAAGTGCTTAAAAACTAAGTGTAAACTACAGATGTCACTCAGTGTTATTCCAGCAAGGACAAATGTTATTGAATTGTTTTAAATTTACATAAGAGTCCCATATGGCAGTGTTAGCTTTTTCTATCAAGGTAGTGGACTGAACCCTACATTTAATTAATAACATTTCTTGATGACAATCAAGTGCCATATTTTGTCAGTTCTTTGAAGGTTATCAATGAACAGACAAAAACAAAATGCTGTACAGTTGACTCGAAACTTGCTTCCTCTAGTCAGTAATTTCCTGGCAAATACTCTTCTAAAAGGCATTTGATTTATTATATAACAAGTTTGTTATTTTTCATTTAAAACAAAATTTCCGCTTCTTCTGTCTTTATCCTGTCTGCCTCCTTTCTCTCAGGCCATATTGACTCCTTTTTCCTTCATTCCTTTTCTCCTTTGTTATTTCCTGACTTTCAGACACGATGGAAAATGACAATAGGATGTTGTGCTGCCTTTTAGCCCACTTGTTAGTTGACATAAGATATTCAATAGCTCACTTTGAAAGGCCTGCAAAAGACTCCCTCCTGTCCTCCATGGCTTGCCTAGAAATTTCAGCTCCTAGTTTTTTACATGTTGTCCTGGAACCTGGAACCATCACAGTTTGTTTGGAACTAGAATGCATTTGTTAATACTCATTGGTGTAGATTGTCTTTAGCAGTCCTCCCTCTGTCCCCTCATGAAAGAGTTAATGGCATTATGTTAATATATTTAAATGACAGTAATTAGACAAGGCACCTTTGTGGTACAAATAAGGACTGATCTATGTCTTAAGTATTAGTGACTTGAAGGTCTTAATGGAAATCAAAATCCCAGATGATAAAGATATTACCTTCACTTATTTACTCCTCAAAATAATCATATTTTTGTGCCATTTTGTAGCGTATGTTTTTCTATCATTCCCATATCACTTGATATCCCCAGGCCAAAAAAAATAGTTTTTTTTATTAATTAGTTCTTTATGGTAACAAAAAAAATTAGAACTAGAGAGTGGGTATATTCAGCATTTATATTATAGGTATTTAAATAGTTATAAATAAATGAGCACTGTATTTTATTGTACAGTTTTTTTTCTAATTTTGCTTCCATTAAAAGAAATAAACAGGACTCTAGTCCTTCTTATTCTGATGAATAATGGCAACATGCACAGATGAACATTAAAAATGTTACTGAAAAATTCAGCAATTTACCATTGATTCCCTGAAGAGTTCCAGGAGTAACAAAAATAACTTTTTTTGTTTTATACAGGTTACCTTACTCTTACCAGTATTTGATGAAGATAATCAGACTCAGGATGTCTCAGAATTGCATGAAGATATTAATGACTATAATCGAAGATTCTCAGGACAACCCAGATCAGTAAGTAACATCAAAGTGGCAAAATAGTGGTCATTTGGATCCTCTATTTTTGTATAGCAAAGTATTTTAACAAGTGTTCCTTGACTATAGAAGCCTTACCACCAGTATGTATTGACCAAGCTCTTGGACATTTGCTTCTTCCTTCAGTTTTGTCAATCACTAACTCAGTAACCTTGCCCAGGAGCTTTCCCAAGGAATAAATTTCTCTTACAAAAAAATTGATTAAAATAATTTTTTTTAAATTGGAAGGAGTTAATTGAAACAAAATAGTCACCCTCAAATATAATACTGAAAATGTTTAAAAAGTTCTAAAAGTTTTTTAGAGTCTATATAATTCTTAGGTTTTGTTTAGAAGGCAGTGGTAAAGGAAATAGATACTAACAACCACAGTTGTGATAATCAAACTTGAGGGAAATAGAGAATTATGAACACACAACTGTACTAAAAAGGATGAGAATAAGTTAGAACTTCACAGTTTTGATCTTAAATCTACTTAAGTATAGTGCTCCCAACAATGTCCTTTGGTCAAGTCTCATTCCTAGGCTATATTTTTTATACATCGTTGTAATTGTTCCAAAACTTTTTCATGATTTTGTTTTAGTTGCCCGGAGAAAATGTTGTAGTAAACTAAAATAGACTTTCATTTTTGCAGTTTTAGTCTGGTATCTTCAAAAGTTTTATAAATGACTCTAGAAGAGTTTTTATAATTTACCATAAAATGTGTTATTACCAATAAGCAAGCATCCAGAATATACCAAGACCCATTCTTACAAATCACACATGATCATGCCTTGTTCACCGTTGTCATGCAAATAAAAGCAGGCAGGTAGGACTGAGGGAGGAACAAACCTTTACATGTTAAGGCAATGTGTGAATCTCCTTGTTTAGTATGCTAAGTATGTTCTGTTTGGTATAAGAGATTTTGGAACTTTTTGAACCATCTTCAATCCAAAAATCTGCCTTACCTCACTGAGAATAGCTGGCATTTACATAATGCTTTAAGATTTTCAGAGCACTTTACAAGTATTATCTTATTTGATCCTCACAACAACCCTGGGAGGTAAGGTGTTATCATTATCCCCATTTTACAAACAAGGAAACTGAGGAAGACAGCTTCAGTGACTTGTCCAGGGTCACAGGGATAAAATGTGTCTGAGACAGGAATTGAACACCGCCCACCACTGTGTTTTATTGGCCTTTGAAAACAAACAAGACAGTCCTTGAAAAGGTAACCTGTTCAAAACACAAGAATTATCCTAGATAATTTCCAAAGTGATATATACTATGCAGAAAGTGATAGGCTACATGATAGAGATACAGAAGGTGTGGTTATGACAGATCCTGCTCTCAAGAAGCTTATAAGCTTCAATACAATGTGAGGGAAAGGATGATATATTGAAAAATAATTATGATACCAGAGAGGGTATGATAATAGTGACTAATATATAATACTTTAGAGCTGACAAACACTTTTATCTATATTATACCAATTATATATTATATATATTATTATATCCTCCAACAATCTCTGTGAGGCTGTTATTTTTCCCATTTTACAAATGAGGAAACTGAGGCTAAAAGAGTTTAAGTGACTTTCAGGGACAACAGTTGATATCTGAAGCCAGATTCACACTCAGGCCTTGCTGCCTCCAAGTCCAGTATTCTAGTCACTGGTCTTCCTTGGCAGGTTGAAGTAATGTACAATGAAAAATATGAAAGAGGAGAGAGATCATTTTCAACTGAAGAGGAGGAGAAAGGCAAGGGAAGGCTTCATAAAAGAATTAACTATTAAGTTGGGCCCTGAAGGAAGGAATTTCAGCAGTGTAGCTAAAGATCTAGGGAGTTCATTCCAGGAATCCAGGAAGACCTGAACAGAGAGTGGTCTACTTTACCTGGAATATAAAATACAAGAAGGAGAGTAGTATATGATTGGGTTGAAACAAAATTCTGGAGGGAGCTCTGAATGCCAGGAATGGGTTCATTCAGTATGCAGTGGGGAGCTAAGGAAGCTTTAGAATAGAGTTATTTGGTCCATCTAGTGATTTAGGAAGAAGACTATGAAGCGTGAATTGTAGAGGGGATATAGTGGAGTCAGAAAAGCCAATAAAAGTTTTATTACATTAGTCCACAAGATAACAGGAGTGTAAAAAGATGGGGCAGCTGTGAGAAGGATCTACAATTGTAAGCCTGACAGATAGTGGTCATACTGTATTATTAACATTAATTGAGAAGTTAAGGGGAGGGACAAAGTTTGGGGAAGAAGGGAATGATGAATTAAGTTTTAGAAATATTGAGTTTGAGTTGCCACTGGGGCATTATGTAGGTAGCAGTAGTACTGTAGTTTTAAGGAAAGTTTAGGGGGGTAGAGATAGAGATTTGGGGAGGTCATTTTCACGGGGGTGGTGACTGAAGTCCTAGGAGTTAATGGGATCACTAAAGGTGCATGTATATATAGAGAGGGAGAAGGATCACCTTTAGGCCTGCCCTCCATGTTTAAGGGTTAGGGAAAAAAATAGGAATGGTGAGAAAAGTATGAGAGAGATATGTGCCAAAATTCTGTATCACGAAAGCAAAGAGGTGGAGAGGGTATTAATAGGATGAGGATGGTCAGTAGTGTCTTGTAACAGAAAAGTCAGAGGATGAAAACAGTTTAAATTAAGCAAAATTAGAATTTAAGAGTGACAGTTGTGTGTGGCAGTGAGTATTGACTAGGATTTTGGCAGAAAACATAGTATAATAGCATGAGGGAGTAGCCAGGTCAAAGGAAGAGTTTTTTGTTTTTTTTTTTAAATAGGGAGTAACTAAGTGAGCTGACAGAAAGGGGAAGGAAGGATTGAAGATGCATGGAAGAGAAGATAACTGATAAGCAAGGTCAAGAAGATGGAAGGAATTGGGATCGAGAGAAGGGGTTGGTGATGGGAGCACAAGTCAGCCATGTCAAGAAGGGCCACATAAATTAGGGAAGAACGTTAAGCAGTGTAGATGAAGGAAAATAGATACTTTGACATATGAGAATACTTTTTAATATATTTTGTGGATTGGCAAAAATCTTGGGAAAATTTAATGACAGCAGTATATAATAAGACTTTTAATTAGCATATTGTAAGCACTAATGGGGGTTAAATCTACAATTCTCTATAGCTATGAATATTTGTTCATTGTCTAGCTAGAAAATATTTTGAAAGTTGTTATCTATAGTAATACTAATTAAGTAAAAATAGATGCTTTGGCAATATCTTGAGTTTAACTACCAAATTACTCAAATTGAACATACAGGAAGTTATATTAAATATAAAATATCTTTCAAATTTGAAAACCTATCAGTTTTTAAATGTCATTTTAAGATTTTTCATTTTACTTGTAAAAAATATAAAATATGTACATTTTACAAGGCAAAATAGTTTTTTAGCTTTTTTGATGATGATCATAATAACGTGGTGACTCATGTTTCCAACTATCCTTAAAAATCTGTCATTTCAGATAGTAGCCAAATGACTAGACAGGTCCTGCTCAAATTCAGATAATCCACGAGAGTCATTAGTTTACAGCTAATAGTTGGACAAGCAAAATATCTAAACTCTAACTTAAACAGGTACTGCTTTCTTTGCTTTTCAGAGTTGCCAAAGTGGTTCTTACATCTCAAAATTGCCATGTAATGAATGCATTGTTTTACTTTGCTTATCTCAACTCAAAGGCAACTTGTCATTTTGATTTCAAGTAATCTTCAAAGTGTGTTGCCTCCTTAGTTTGTTTTAGATGTTGTATTAGAGACAGAGAGAGGCATTTTGAGTAATGAGCTAGTCTTTGAATTGGGAAGACTCAGGCTCAAATTTTGCTCTTGCCTTTTAGTGGCTATGTGGCCATGGATTTAACCTTTCTGAACCATAGGCAGCTTTCTAAATCTACTAAATTATATGATAGACTAAATGCATTCTGCATTGATGAAGAGAGTTCCATGTTAATGAAACTATAGATCCTTGGTGTATTAATGTGTAGCTTGTGTGTGTGTGTGTGTGTGTGATATGTATATACACAACATATATGTGTATGTGGTACTAACAGTACATCTATTTTAAAAGAAACCAATAATTAAATAAGGATTGGTTAGTTATAAGATATAGTTCATAGATGTGGTAGCATCAGTATTCTGTGACTGAGAAGTTTTCATATTATGAAATATAATGTATTGAAAACCAAGTATATAATACGTGTTTGTTTTTCTCTCCTGCCAGATTGTGGAAAGAATTATGGATCTACCCACTTTACTGAGACATGCATTCAGGGAAATGTTTTCAGTTGGGGGCCTTTTCTGGATGTTCCGCATCAGGATATTACTTTGTTTACTGGGAGCTTTTTTCTATCTGATATCACCCTTGGATTTTGTTCCTGAAGCCTTGTTTGGAATCCTAGGATTTCTAGATGATTTCTTTGTCATCTTTTTATTGCTTATATACATTTCTATCATGTATCGAGAAGTACTAACACAAAGGCTAAATAGATGAAATAAATGAATGGGAAACCATTCAAGGAACCATAACAAAACACTTGAATATCATTTTGCAGGTTCAAAAACATCTTAGGAAATGTTGCTAACTGGAACTGTATCAGAGTATTGGAGGTTGTAATACTGAAGCTAGATTTATAACTATCTAAGCAATGTTTATTTGTTCAGTAACTAGCTATATAAAATAATATCTTCTGAAAAAGTCACTATGGGGGGGGAATAAGTGAAAAGGAATATTTTTATATCTTGACTTTACCTATCCCTCAAAACTAAACCAATTGGCTATGTAGAAAGTTATTATGAAATATACAATTTATCCACTACCTTCCTTATGAAATATAAATATTATAATGGATAATTTTCTTGTTATAGTAAAATGTTATATAAAAATTTAAAAGTCAGTATCTTTTAGCATTTACTATGTTTTGTGCATTTGCAACACAATTTTGCTTTTCCATTCCAGCATAACTACTTTTATCAGCTAAAGCTAAAAGAATTTTAACCTTGCATTAGTTCATACATTGGCTTACATAAAATAATTTTTAATAAATTCCAAATTTCATAGCCTAGTCAATGCCTTACAGACAGTAAATGCTCAATAAATGTTTGTTGATTGACCAAAACATGTACATTTCTTCTTAACCAAAACACTTAATTGTAATACTTAAATCAATAACAAAAAGCTGAATGAAATGGCTAAATCATGGTAGTTGGGTGAATCTAATGGGAATCAAGCCAACTTTCATGAACTGACTATAAAACTTGTAGCTGAATCATAAACAACACTAATTAAACATTACCAAAAGAGAACCTGCTGCTTCATTCAGTTCAAGCCTGGAGTGTATTATGCTTTGGTGGCATGACAAAATGAACAAGAAGAATATTTTTTTTCCTGGGAATTGACGTGCTTTTAAAATTTCTCAGCTGACTTAGCCTGAAATAATAGTTCTTTAATGGAGCTTTGTCACAATAACAGTATGAAGGGACAGCTAGTTCCTAATATATCAGTGATGATAAGATAATGAAAACTATTAGCCTTATTAGTGGACATTTATTGAGCCCCTACTGAGTGTAAGACTATCCTTGGCATCAAGAGGGAAACAATCAGAAAATCTTATTTGTGATTCATTCAGATACAGACATCAACTTGGTACGGACTCTAAAATGTCCATAATTGACGGCCTTATTTCAGCTTTTTTCTGTGCTTGGGGACAATAACTAGCTATTGATGTCTACAGCAGAACAAAAGAGATATGAAAGGTGACATGTTATGACCATAGTGTATTTAGGTAGAAAGGTTTTGGGGATTTATTGTTTGGAGCAAAAGATCAGGATATATCTCTGGAAGTGTTTTAATACAGTCTTCATTTCTATGGGATAATTTTGGTGTGAGTCTTAAGCAGAAAATGGACTAGGTATTTTCTCACTATTGTTTATAAAACCTTAATTCCTACAGTGATTCATCATAAAAGGGAAGAACAGCAGCTAATGAGATTTTTTGCTATACCTACATTTACTAAACTGAGGGATTCTGGAATCCTTCAAGCCACGAATAAATCTGACTTATGGTACAAAATTGAATTATCCTGTGGAAAAAGTAAATTTTCAGTATGTATGCTTTACCTACACTACCCACTGTTATAATTCTGATAAACATTGGTTTTATTTTAATCTTCTGGGTAAGGGTATTTTTATCACAATTTGTAGCATTTTAAGAATAGTAATGTTTGAAATCACATCAAGTTAAAAAAAGGACATTTTAAAATTCGTGGACCTTCTTATGTTCTTTTTGTTCAATTCTGCTGATGGATGTAAAGAGATGTTAAATTTAATGTATTTAAACCTCCAACAAGTTAAGTACTTCACTTTTTAATCAGTGTTTGAAATCAGCTATAACTCCCATGATTCAAGATAAAAATCACACAAATCAAAATGATGACACAGAGTGCACCCAGGAGTATGTAATAAATTGATCAGTTATCTGGGAAGTCCAGACAAGTTGCCCAAACTCTGCCCATTGGTCAGATATAACAACCACCACAATTTCTGGCTTTTCAGTGGTGAATCTTTATTATTGCAACAAGGAAACAAAAGTGACTTGAATCACTTATTACTATGTGGATATCTACCTCACAGTTGTTGTTATGGAGAAATAATACTTGAGTTTAAGCTTTGAATTTACATGTGCAAGTAATTTGCTCTTTGAAATAAAAGCAGCATATCTCAAATGTTTGTTTTGCTATTACTTCTACAATGTATGTGCTCAGAAATTTTTAAGACAGACATGGAATGGTACCATGAAATGGTATTCAATGTAATTATTGTTCCTGTTTCATTTATTACTCATGTGTGTTAAGCATCTCATTCTACTTATAATTTACTATATTTATTAATTTTTGCTATATGACAAAAAATTTGAAAAATGAGTGTGTTATATCTTACCTAATTGGTTTTACATTCATAAATTTTTATGTTTTATTTGCTCCCCCTTTGAAAACTGCAGGCCTCCTGACTCTAAATCATGTGCGAATTTTGAAGAAAAACAAGCCAACATTCATGCTTAGTCATAGCTCCAAATTGAAATGTGCAAAAGCTTAAGTGCTTTTTCATTCCTTATATGTATTTGTATTTATCATATTTATTGCAATTAATAAAACAAATTAGAAGACTGGTTAAGTACAGTACAACACCATGATTTTCTAATATGGGACTTTTTGCTATTGCCCATTTAACTTGTTCTTTTTCTTCCTTCTCTAGGAAAACGAGTTTTCCTTATGACTGTTTACTCACTTTTAACTTATAAATTTTCACTGAAATTTCTGAAAAATATCTATTCTGAATGTTCTGTGTTCTTATTTGCATACATCTTTTTGCTCCTTAGAATACTACATAAGTAGGTACTTTAGGTCCTTTATGGTGTTTAGTCAGAATCAGATTGGCTTTTCAAGAAAAGAGTAATTATTCCATTTCTTGCCTTTTGTTCCTTTTTTTGTGGCAGAATTAAGCCTCTTTCTGAAACAGGTCAACAAAACATACATTCTTCCACTAACACCATCCTTACACCTTGCTCTGCCAGAAAGGCCAGGCCAGGACAGAATGGTATGTCTCTGGAGAATACCCAGTATTAATTACCACCACCCTCTCACTCCTAGTTATGATGTTTTAGCTTGCAAACTGCTCTACAGATAAGATTCAGAGTCTTTTAAAAATGAAAATTGAAAAAAGAGAACCACCAATTAATTGAAAGGCAACATCCTATATCTTAAATTATTTTTACTTTTAAAAACAAGTATTTAAAAATGCCCTCATATCTATACCAAAATAAGAATTCTTTGTCCAAGCACTAATTTTCTATATGACTAATTAATTAGCTGGCTCTGATCAATAATAAACCAAATTAGCATTAGCATTTCCACTCAATGTTGTACTTTCTATAAAAATAGAACTTTTGAAATGTCAGAAAAAGCTAATTCCTCTGATCTGATTTGGGAATATTCCATGTCAACTAGTTTTTTAAAAATTATATTTAGTTTAAAATACTCACTTTTATAAGACTTTGAGATCTAACTTTCCTCCTCCCTCCCCCTCAACTAGTTCTTAAGAAACTTTTGTAAGCCCTGGAAAACTAGTATTACCATTCCCCACCCCCTTCATAAATCCTTATCATATATCATAAAAATTCACATGCATGTCATGGCATCACCTCCCTGATAGGTAAGCAACATAGCTTTCTTTTTTCTCTCCTCTCCTCTCTTCTTCCTTTCCTTCCTTCCTGCCTTTTCTTTCTTCTCTTTCCACATAGGGTATCCTTCCCTTACCTGCCAGTGCTCTGTCCAAAGGGAATGTAAATTTTAATCTCTGAAACTAAAAGATCAGCCTTAATTCCAAATCACTCTGGTCCCAGACCAAGCCCTACTTGGTCACAGTCTGGGCCCTGATTGGCTCAGAATGAATGTAAATAATAATTGTTTCTGTTTTGGACAGAAACCCTGAGGGTCTTCCCTTCCCGGGTCCAATTTTTTTTTAAAGAGGCCATTCTTTGCCTCTTTTTTAATTGAGCTTTAATCACTGAATGCACACTGTGTCAGTCAAACTAAGACCTGTTAAACTTAGCTTGAAAAGGCCAAGGTTCCCCCACTGCATCCTGGGCCATCTCCAATTGTACTGATCCGTATCTGGCCACTGGACCCAGATGACTCCAGAGGAGAAAGGGAGGCTGGTGACTTTGCCCAGACCTTCCTCACCTAAATCCAATTCACTTGCATATCATGTCATCACCTCTGTGACGGTCATGATCCTCTTCAAGAGCAAGGGCAAATGGCAGCTAGCATAAGCCCTAAATCTGCAATACAGCAAAACAATCACTGACATTTGCATAGTACTTCAGGGTTTTTTAAGTTGTTTGTATAACATTATTTCATTTATCTTCAAAATCCTGCGAGATAGAAGCTATTTTCCCCATTTTACAATGAGAAAACTGAGGCTGACAGCAATAAGGTGGCATGCCCAGGGATCCACAACTATTAAGTGCCTTAAGGCTGAAAATTAATTGTCTAACTCCAAGTTTAATATACTATCCACTACATCAATTCAATCATTGTGGACAGGGAGCCAACCTTTAAACCAAAAAGACCTGGACGCTGCATTGTGTGACCATGGATGGGCACTGGGGGGATGCATAGACAAAAGCAAAACATTTCTTGCCCTTGGGGATCTCGCATCTAACAGGAGACACATGTCCTAAAAGTCTTAGGGCAGTTTTAAGCTTACATAACTTAAAAGATTTTGGAGTGTCGACCTGAAAGTTTGGTTAAAAGAGGCAAACAGGCTGGGTGATATATAAATTTACAGTTTATTCCTTAAAGATAGCAGATACATGTATACACGGAGCTAGAAAAATTCTGTCTGATTAAAGAATGAGAAGCCTTAAATACATTTTAGAAAAATCCCAACCCAGGATGTCTATGTCACTCAAATTTATGATCGCCATATGTGTTTAACCGTAGCATGAGAAAGGAAGTTTCTTAGTTGAATAAGTTGTTAATACAATAAGATAGGCCAATTGACAAAGCGTCGATTGGAATTACAATCCCAGGATATCTGTGTTTCCCCTGTATAGCGTATGTCCATAGGATACCAAGATAAGAAAAGTCCCACTATTCAAGACAATGTCTGGTCCCAGGCTTCCTGTCCTTTAGTGGTTACAAACAGGAAGAATGCTCCTGGCCAGCCTCAACTGGCCCTATAGTTGCTGAAACAGGAAGAGGCATTCTCTGGGTTTACTCAGAGAACAAAGAAGGGCATGTCTGTTACTCTGAAGTTGGTCTGGTTGATTAGTTCATGCTTTGGCTTTTATTGAGGTTCAAATGATCTTAAATGATTATCATTGGTTAAGAGTGTGTATGTATGCATACATACACATACTATATACCTGCACACACAGATCTATATATGGTACATCTTGTATGCACAATTTACATATGATGAAGACAAGGTAGTTTGGAAAGGGAGTACATGAGCCCCTTCCTGCAGGTGTACTTGGGCTTTATCTTGAAGGAAGCCAAGGATTCTGAGTCCAGGTGAGAGAGGAGCAGATTCTAAACAGGGACAAGCCAGGGTAAAGGATGCTGAGGGGAAATAGAACATTCCATATGTAGAATAACAATAAGGAGGACTTTATAGCTGATTTGCAGTGTGTAAGAACACAGATGATAGGCAGGGACTAGGTTGTGAAGAGTTTCAAATGCCAAACTTGAGTTTTTAGATTTGAACCTAGAGGCAATAGGGAGTCACCAGAATTTATTGATTCACTTACTAACTGTAGGCAAGGTGACATAGTGCGAACTGCACTTTTAAGAAAATAACTCTGTATCAAAGATGGAGTAGGAAGAGGCTGGTAGCAGGGAGACCAGGTAAGAGGCCACTGCACTAGTCCAGCAGAGAAAGGACAGGAACCTAAACTAGGTTCGTGGCTATGTTAAGAAGTAAAGATGGAGGAACGTCTCCATCAGCGTCTTACCGGAGCTCTCTCACAAGCTCTGTCAGATACATATAAAAAAGTGAATCTGAGCAGATATGAGAGTGTTAGAAACTGCGAGAAGTCTGAGTGGGGCAAATTTCCAAGCCAGGAGAGTCTGAAAGGCCAATGGGATGAATCTGTAGGCTAGGAGAGTGCTTGCTGTGTGGAGCAGCTCCTGACAGCACCACAGCCAAAGGAGCTGCTGAAACCAACCAGTGAGACAGGCTGGGAGAAAGCTGGGCACCTCAAACCAGCGGAGATCCCCAGGCCTCCTGACGGGAGTCTGTGGAAGGGATGAGAGGCAGTAGCGCAACACCACCAGCCGTGAGACATCAACTCCTGAGGCTTGCAGCCCAAAGGTATGAAACGCTTCTTAAACTTCTAGGAGACATAATGGCCAGGTAAACGGCTCTAATCCCTCCCCCACCCAGAGAATTCCTCTGGAAAAAAAAAAACAAAACGCTGGAATAGAGGAGACCGAAGTGGGGCTTCAGTGGCCGGGTAGTGGGAGCTCCTGAGTCCCTGAGGGGCAGAGCCAGTAGGGGTCAACACCAGGAGTCCAGAT
>CM053625.1:241977306-242063267 GCA_028646595.1 Phalanger gymnotis
TATTTGATCTTTACTGTCATCTGATCTGGTTCAAAAAGGGAATAACATACTCTGATAAGTATAGAAATCTAACTTGTCCTACAGGAAGTAGGAGGTGAAAGGGGGAAAAAAGAGAGAGGAGTGTCAGAAGGGAGGAAAGAAGTAGCAAGTGGAAAACGGTAAAGATAAAGGAGGGGAATCAAGAAGTAGGGTAAACTGAGGAAGGCGGCAGTCAAAAGCAAAACTTTGTTGAGGAGTGTAAGGAGAAAGGGAGAAATAAAAGCATAAACGGGGAAACAGGATGGAGAAAAAGACACAGATAAATCATAACTGTGAATGTGAATGGGATGAACTCTCCCATAAAACCGAAGCTGATAGTAGAATGGATTGGTAATCCTACAATATGCTGTTTACAAGAAACACATTTGAAATGGGGATACACACAGGTAAAGGTAAAAGACTGGAGTAAAATATATTGTACTTCAGCTAAAGTAAAAAAAAGCAGGTGTAGCAATCCTAATCTCAGACAAAACAAAAGTAAAGATA
Organism: Phalanger gymnotis; assembly: GCA_028646595.1. Classification (NCBI taxonomy): domain Eukaryota; kingdom Metazoa; phylum Chordata; class Mammalia; order Diprotodontia; family Phalangeridae; genus Phalanger; species Phalanger gymnotis. The sequence continues at coordinate 241,977,832 of CM053625.1, forward strand.
ATTAATTAAAAGAGATAAGGAAGGACACTACATCCTGCTAAAAGGCACCATAAACAATGAAGCAATATCATTGTTTAACATATGCACCAAGTGGTATGGCATGCAAATTCTTAGAGAGGTTAAGGGAGTTACAGGAAGAAATAGACGGCAAAACTATAATATTGGGAGACCTCAACTTCCCCCTCTCTGAACTTGATAAATCTAACCTCAAAATAAATAAGAAAGAAGTTAAGGAGATGAAAAGAATTTCAGAAAAGGCACATGTGAGAGACCTCTGGAGAAAACTGAATGGGGATAAAAAAAGAATACACTTTCTTCTCAGCAGTACATGGCACATACTCAAAAACTGACCATGTACTAGGGCATAAAAACCTCACAATCCAGTGCAGAAAGGCAGAAGTAGTCAAAGCATACTTTTCAGATCATGATGCAATAAGAATTATTTGTAACAAAGAACCATGGAAAAATAAGCTAAAAATTAATTGGGAACTAAATAATCTAATTCTAAAGAATGAGTGGGCCAAAGAACAAATCAGAGAAACAATTAATAACTTCATTCAAGAGAATGACAATAATGAGACAACATACCAAAACTTATGGGATGCAGACTTGCATGAAATTATGAAGAGTGAAATGAGTAGAAGCAAGAGAATATTGTATACACTTAAGAGCAATTTTGTTTTAAGAAATTTGAGCGACTAAGTCATTTTGACTATTATAAATACCCACATTAACTACAAAAGACCTGTTATGGAAAATGCTATTTTCATCCAGATAAAGAACTGATAAATAGAAGTATAGAATAATTTTACATATATATACATATTTTTGTCTAATGGTAGCTATCTCTAGGGTGGGGGGGTAGAGGGAAGAAAAAAAGGAAAAAAGAGCTATATGATACCTGTATTATATATTTCAAAGGAATAACAAGTTATATATAATAGATTTGCAGTATGTACAGTCATCTTTTTTCTATTCTACTGTTATGGAAATGTTTGTTTTATTTCTTAAGTTCAGAATAAAAAAACAATCTGGTACTGGCTAAGAAATAGGTTGGTGGATCAGTGGAATAGATCAGGTACACAATACACAATAGTTAATGACCATAGCAATCTAGTGCTTGACAAAAAGATCCAAGCTTTTGTAACAAGAACTCATTATCTGACAAAAACTGTTGAGAAAACTGGAAAGTGGCTTGGCAGAAACTATGTATAGATCAAGAGTTCACATGGTATACCAAGATAAGGTCAAAATGGGTTCATGGTTAGGCATAAAGGGTGCTCTCTTTTTTTTTTTTTTTAAGATTAATCAATTTATTTTTAGTTGTCAACATTCATTTCCACAAGATTTTGAGTTACAAATTTTTCCCCATCTCTCCCCTCCCCTCCACCCCAAGATGGCATGTATTCTGATTGCCCCTTTCCCTGTCTGCCCTCCCTTCTGTCATTCCCCCCCCCCCAATCCTCTTCCCCCTTACTTTCTTGTAGGGCAAGATAGATTTCTATACCCCACTGCCTGTATATCTTACTTCCCAGTTGCATGTAAAAACAATTTTTAACATTTGTTTTTAGAACTTTTGAGTTCCAATCTCCCTTATTCCCTCCCCACCCACCCTCCTTGAGAAGGCAAGAAATTCAATATAGGTTATACATGTATCGTTATGCAAAACACTTCCATATTAGTCATGTTGTGAAAGACTATATTTCCCTCCATGCTATCCCATCCCTCATTTATTCACTTTTCTCCTTTGACCTTGTCCCTTTTCAAAAGTGTTTGCTTCCGACTACCTGCTCCCCCAAACTGTCCCTCCCTGCTATCATTCCTCCCCCGCCCCCCCATTCCCTTCCCTCCTACTTTCCTATAGGGTAAGATACCTAATTGAGTGTGTATGTTATTCCCTTCTTAAGCTAAATCTGATGAGAGTAAAGTTCACTCATTCCCTTTTACCTCCCCCCATTCTCTTCCATTATAACAGCTTTTTCTTTCCTATTTTATATGAGATAATTTACCCCATTCTATCTCTCCCTTTCTCCTTCTCCCAATATATTCTTCTCTCACCCCTTAATTTTATTTTTTTAGATATCATCACTTCATATTCAACTCACCCTGTGCCCTCTGTCTATATATACGTAAATTCCCTTCAACTACCTAAAAGGTGCTATCTTAAACAAATTAGAGGAGCATAGAAAATTTTACCTGTCAAATATATGAATAAGGTAAGAATTTATCACCAAACAAGGGAGAGAGAGCATTACAGGATGTAAAATGGTTAATTTTGATTACATTAAATGTTGTTGTTGCTGATGGTGGTGGTAGTGGTGTATGTTCTTCATTATCAAAGAGGACATGACATTAGGGAAATAATAACATGACTTGCAGTTGACTTTGATTAGAGGGAGGGAGGTCACCAGCCTCACTTTCTCCTCCAGAGCCATCTGGGTCCAGTGGCTTGATGTTCACCAAGATGACTGGAGATGGCCCAAGATACATTGGGAGATCCTGGCCCTTTCAGGCTAAGGTCTTTTCAGGTTCTCACTTTGAATGAGGTAAAGCCCATTCAGTGAATAGTCCTCTTTAAGAAGTTAATCAAGAAATGGCCCATTTAATCAAAACTCAAAAAAAAAAATTCAACTGGGAGGGGAAGACCCTTAGGGTTCCTGGCCAAAAGAAAAACAGTTATGATTTGGTAAATACCAAAATTCAGAAGTTATTGCACAAAGAAAACCAATGCAGCCAAGACTAGAAAGAAAGCAGGAAATTGGAGGAAGATTTTGCAGCAAATTTATCTGATAAACGCCTCATTTCTCAAATATATAGAGAACTGAATCAAATTTATAAAAATTCATTCTTCAATTGATAAATGGTCAAATGATGTGAACAGGCAGTTTTCAGAAGAAGAAATCAAAGCTGTTTATAAGCAAATGAAGAAGTGCTCTAAATTACTTTTGATTAGGCAAATGCAAATTAAAACACCTCTGATACCACCTCACACCTATCAGATTGGTTAATATGACAGAAAAGGAAAATGAAAAATGATGGAGAAGATGTAGAAAAACTGTGACACTAATGCACTGCTAGTATTCTGAAGAGCGATTTGGAACTATGCCCAAAGAGCTATAAAACTGTATACCCTTTGACCCAGCAATACTACTACTAGGTCTGTATCCCAAAAAGACAGAAGAAAAAGGAAAAAGACTTATATGTACAAAAATATTGATATCTCTTTTTGTGGTGGCAAAGAATTGGAAATTGAGGGAACACCCATCCCCTCATTGGCGAATGGCTGAACAAGTTTGGTATGTGATTGTAATAGTATATTACAGTTCTGTAAGAAGTGACGAGCAGAATGCTTTCCAAAAAACCTGGACTTATGTGAATTGATGCAAAGTGAAGGGAATAGAAGTAGAACACTGTACACAGTAACAGCAGTATTGTACAATGGTTAAATGTGAATGACCTAGCTATTCTCAGCAATAAAATGATCCAAGACAATCCTCAAGGACTTATGACAAAAAAATGCTATTTCCAATAAAAGAACTAATGGAGTCTGAATGCAGATTGAAGTATATTTTTTTAAACTTTATTTTTCTTGGTTTTCTTTGGGGGGGGGGCTGCATTTTCTTTTGAAACATAGCTAACATGGAAATGTTTTGCATAAATGCACAAGTATAATCCATACCAAACTGCTTGCCTTCTCAAAGTGGGAGGAGAGGAGGGAGGAAGAGAATTTGGAACTCAAATATTTTTAAAAAACCCAAATGTTAATAAAATTCACATGTCATTGAGAAAAAAATTTTTAAATTAAATGTTTTTTTTTAAAAGTTTACCTCCCATTACCTTTTGCTACTACCATACTACTTCACCTTGAGTTTACCATCCATTAAAACTCCCTCATGACATACTTTTCTCATGGTTCTCTACCTACCTGTTCGATCACTCTTCGAGTCTCCTTGGCTGGATCTTCCTCCAGTCTCCAGGTCACCTCCATTAACTATGGCTGTCTCTCTAGCATTGTCTTGGGCTTCCTCTCTTTTCCCTAAATACCATCTTACTTGGTAATCTCATCAGCTCCCATGGGTTCAACTAATATTTCCATGCTGGTTCTCAGAATTATTTGACGCCTTAACCAACCTCCTGACCTCTAGTCTCACATCACCGACTGCCTCCTGACCTTCTCTAAGTGGATGTCCCAGAAGTACCTCAAATTCATGTCCAAAACAGATCTCATTACCTTTCCCTCAGTCACCTTTCCCAAACTTCCCTTTCACTGTAAAGAATAACACTATCATCTTAGTTAAGCTCCAGATCTATGTGTTATCCTTGCTTCCTTACTCTCTCTCATTCCACATAGTCAATCTGTTGTCAAGTCCTAAGGATTTAACCTCTGCAACATCTCTTGTATACAGACAGCCCTTTTTCTCATCTGAGCCTGCCACCACCCCGATTCTGGCCCTCATCACTCAAGCCTGGACTATTACAATAGTGTGCTGGTTGGTCTCCCTTCCTCTGGTCTCTCCCGAATCCAATCCATCCTCTACTCATCTGCCAAAGTGATCTTCCTAAAGTGCAGGTCAGACTATGTCACCTCTCTATTTAATAAACTCCAGAAGCTTCCTCCCTATTACTCCTCTGATCAATTATAAAATCCTCTATTTAGCTTTTAAATCATTTACAACCTGGTCTCTTCCTACCTTTTGTAGTCTTTTTACACATTACTACCCTCCATGAAATCTAGGATTCGGCACCACTGGACAATGTAACATGCCTCCTAGAGGACACTCCCTCATGTCCAGAATGCTGTCCCTCCTTACCTCTACCTCCTGGCTTCCTTCAAAACTTGACTTAATTCCCACCTTCTCCATCTTTATTTGTGCAGTTGTGGGTTTGGTTTTTTTTAACCCAAGTAAAGGACTTTAGGCTTATCCCTATTTAGTTTTTTCTTACTACATTTATGTAATCAATTCTTAGCCTGCCAAGTTCTTTTTAGATCCTTCCTGGTATCCAATGTGTTAACTATCCTCTCTGCGCTGTGTTGCAAATCTGATAGCATGCTATCTATAGTACCCATCCAAGTAATTGACAAAAATGAAAAATGCCACAGAGTCAAGGAAAGACGGATCCATAAGGCCCTGTGCTGAGATATGTCATCAATGTCTATTCTATGAGTCTGGTCACCTCACCAATTGAAAATCCATTAAATGTATCCTCATCTAACCCCTCTCTCTTCATCTTATTCACAAGGATATCACAAAAGATGGCCAAATACTTTATTGAAATGGAGGCACACTGTCTTTATGTAGCTTCATCAAAGAAGGGAACAATTTTAATCTGAAAGGAGCTATTCTTGATGAAGCCAACTTAACTTCTAGGGTGTCGTAGGGTGGTGTGCTATGATGGTGGCAGAAGGAAGAAAGAGTATATGATGTTGTGACTCTAGAAGAGCTCCCTTATAGGAACCCTACTTTTGATCTAGAGAGAGGATCACTAGGAGAGAAGACTAAAAAACTTTTAGAGGGCTTTGAAACTTTAAAAAATATATTTTAGAAATACATTTTACTGACTTGAATTAATAAGAGGAGTTCCTCAGTAGAAGCACATATCAGTGAAATCAGAGGTCCTATATTAAATTTTTTTTTCAAATAAATTAAGTTTTATTGCTGCTTTTATTATTTATATCAAAGCAATTTCTGGACGTACTATACCCTCTTTCCTTCTCTCTCCCACCAAGGTAAACCTCTCCATTCTGACCAATGAATCGAATCCTTCCTTATAAAAAAGAAAAACAGTTATGGGTTTTGGAATTTCAAAGATTTTAGTCTTAATTCGACAATTTAATTGAGCACCTACTACATACCAGGTAACACCTAGATATTATAACTAACACAAAGATGAAAAAGAGCCTGCCCTGAAGGATTTTGTAACCCGGTTTGGGGGGACTATTGTTGGGTTAAAACAGTGATATCATAGGAGCTAGTCTGGTATTGTGAGAGAAGCACTAGACTGGGCTGCTCAGGAGACCTTAGACCTGAGTTTTATTTTGTTCTCTGCCACCAACCATGCATTCCTAATTTACTTCTGGGACACACTTTCCTCATCTATAAAATGCAAAAGTCTGACAAAATTATTTTCAGGGCCTTATCTAGCTTAAATATATTCTAAGGCTGTAAATAACCACAGTATAGTTACTATAAGGCAGAACATGTTAAATACAAATACAAAGTGTTTTGGGCATTTGAAGGAGGAAAAAAAAATCACCTGAAGTTGGTGGGGGAGTACATGGAGAAATTTTTTTAAAGCTTCACAAAGAGTCATTTGGATTGGGTTTTGATGAATGGAACACACTCAGAATGAGTTGAGAAAGTTCAAGGACAAGGATGTAATAATGCAGGGTACTTCTGGGGAGAAGTTGTACATTAGACTCAGCTGGCTTAGCCCCAGAGCAATGAGTGGAAGTTGCAAAAAAAACCATATTTAGGCAGGAGGTGAGGAAAAACTTCCTGACGACCAGTTCCATGTCCACAAGTGGAACCAATGCCTTAGGGTAGGTTCTCCCTTCTGGGATGTCTGAGAGTGTATTGTGGAAGGAATCTTTTTTAGGCATGGATTGGACTAGATGGCCTCTGAAATCCATTCTGTGATTCTGGGAGAAGCCTGGGAAGGATGGTTAGGATCAGACCATAGAAGGCCCTTAAAATCACGCTAAAGAATATAGATTTTGTCTGGTAACGAAACAGCTCTGAAGGCTTTTAAGGAGGGGAATGATATAACCTGAACTGTGTTTTAGGCTGGCTAATAAAAATTTACACACACAGGACTTGAAAGTTTACAAAATACCACCCTTATTTTATCCTCACAACCACCTCAATAATAACTGCAGATATTATTATGGATCGACAAGGACCAAGCCTGGAGATGAAAAGACTAGTTTAGGTGTCTGGGCAATAGTAGTCCATGTGACAGTTAATGAGAGCTTTAAAGGAATGGTGGTAGAGATGGAAAGAAGGGACCAGATGGAAAGCATTGCAGCAGGCAAATGTCAGAAGCTTTTGTCTAATTGGACGGACGTGGAGATTAGAGGAAAGGGAGCAGTAAAAAAGAATACTGTGGTTTATAGCTTAAAACACTGAAGGCCATTAACAGAAATAGGCAGGTCAGGAGGCTTTAAGCAGGAGGCCAATGATGATGATGAAAACTCACATTTTTAGGGTGCTTTAGTTAACAAAGCACTTTCCTTATAACAATCCTGTTGTGTGTTACAAGCCTCACCCCCTTTTTACAGAGGGTACAACAGCAATGTAAGGAGTGTAACTTTCTCAAAATCACTGGAACACTAAGTGGCATGTCAGAACTCAAAACCCAGGTCTTTCAAGGCCAGTAACCAAATTACTACACCAGGCTGCCACTCAAATCACCTTCCTCCAGGACAGAATGCTCAGAAGTGAGTGTAAGTCACTGTGTTTGAAATGGGAAGACACAAGAGTATAGATCAGAGGTTTTTTATCTTTTTTGTCTCATGAACCCCTTTTGGCGATCTATTGAAGTCTATGGACCCCTTGGCAGAATAATGTTTTTAAATGCATAAATCACATAAGATCACAAAGGAAACCAATATTAAAATAGTTAGCAAAATATTTTTTAAAAAAATGAATTCGTAGACCCCGGGTTAAGAATCCCTGTGTATTGTGTACTGGTGGGTGATAACTATGTCCTTATCTTATGTTTTGTCATTCATATTCACTGGTTTGCCAAGTCTTCTCAAATCACCCTCCATAAAATCTATGCCCCTCTTTCCACTCAGTTACCACCCTAACTTAGCCCTTTGTAACTTCTGCCCTGTATTATTGTAATAAGTCCTGAAAACGGACTCCCTGTTTCCAGTCATTCCTATCTTCAATCTCTCCTTCACTTCCCACCTGGCTGCTCTCCTGAATCATCTCCAAAACCTCATCATTCTGCAAGATGAAATCAACTCTGAAACTTCACACTTCCCCATAACCTTGTAGGCCCTGCATCCCTCAGAATAGAGAGGTGTATCAGTAATTAAGGTGGGGCTTTTTGCTGTTCTTCTCTTAAGTGCTTTTGATGAATCTGGACTTTGTTTAAATGGGGCAAGTAAAATGGGATCTTTTTGTCTTTTCTCAGACCTAAGACAATGTAATGGTAATCAGGGTAGGACTTTTTGCTGCCTTCTCCTTTGAAATGTTGAGGTAATTAAGTACCTTTAATGAGTCTTGCCTTTCAAATGTAATGACCAGCAAGATGGTATTTTTCACTGTTCTTTGTTTGAGTGTTTCTCAGCACTGAGGTAATCAAGTGCTCCAGGGCCCTGAGATGGGTATGTAAGATCCAAGGTTGGTGTTTGACTTTGGAGCTCTTACTGGAAGAGCGGCCTGCAACTCTGGGTAAGCCATTGTTAAGAGACCCCCAGCTTTGAAGAAACCCAGATGTCTTGTTTAGGGCTCCCATTCACTGTAAGAGTGGCTCGTGATTCTGGGCAAGCAGTTGTAACTGCCCTCCCCCCCACATTGGTTTGTATTTGGTCTGTTTATAATGTATATTTGTAATTTATTTGTATTTGCTCTGAAGTTCAGGATGCTGGCTTCTCCTTAACTGAGTTTATATATGTGTGTGCACGTGTGTGTTTTTGTGTGTGTGTGTGTGTGTGTGTATGTTTGATTCAAAGTAAGATTGTTAACCCCTTAAAGTTACTTTCCTTAGAAAAGCAGATCAAGGAACCTATGTTAGCAGTCTTCTGTGTGCTGGTTGTTGTTGGTCTTACACAGCCACAGTAGCTGCTAGCGGATTGTTGCTACAAGAGGGTAGAGGACAGATATTGGAGAGCTCCTCCCAGATCCTTCACCGCTGAAGGGGAGCATCCAGGGAATCCACTTCATCATTTCCCAGCCATGCGCTCTAGTATTTCGTGACCTCCAGAAACACATCACTCTGCTAAATGAATTCCACTCTGCAACTCACACCTCCTCAGATCATTTCCCATCACAGCCACAGCGTCGTCTCCCTCCGTTTGATTGTGAGTTTCTTGAGGGCAACAAACTGTCTTATACCTTTCTTTGAACTCTCAGTGCTTAGCACAGTGTCAGGCACATAGTTGGCGCTTAATGTTTATTGACTATTGACACAGCTGCCAGAATCCCTCCTGCCTCAAGATAAAATATAAACTCTTCAGCCTTATCTTTCCAGCCTTATTTTGTTACTTCTTTCCTAGTTCTACATTCGTATTAAACAGGGTTACAGTTCTTGTAACCTCTCCTCCAGTCTGGGCATTCAAAGACACAAACCCATGCCCAAATTCACTCCCACCTCATCTCCACATCCATGTGTCCCTTCAGTGAAGCCTTCTACTTCCACAATTTCCATTTGGTAATGTTCTCTCTCTCCTCAAATCACCTTTGACTGACTTATCTGTATACATGATGCACCCATTGGTATAACAGGTAAGTCTGTGTGGGGTGGCGAGACCACCTGAGTACCTCAGTAATTCACAGAGGTTTTTCAGGTAGGGACAGAAAAGAAATTAATTTTTATTTGACAAATCTCTCGAGATTTGGGTGTCACCTCCACTAGGATGGACTAGTGGGAGGAGGCAGATCACAAAGGCAAAGCACCAACATATATCCTATGGCAAAAGAACTTCCACCCATCACTATCCATCCTCTCCATTGGCTGGGATGCGGGCTTACAATCTAGGCATGAAAAGCTAGACAAAGAACCAGGAACTCAAATATAGCCAATCTGAAACAAATCTCCTTATTTAGTAACTAGCGGCTGATGTGGCAATAATATAGCTAAGGTAAAGAGAAGGAATGAGGAAGAGGGAGGGGGCTTCCTGGAGCAGGGAAGGGACAAACCATAGACATTTACTGCCCCAGGCCTTGAATTACTGAGAGTTAGGTAATAACACTCCTACAAGGTTAAATCCCAAGTCCATTCCATTCTCTCATTGCCCCGGCTTATTCCAGAAATAAAAAAGTAATTTTTATATTTTCTCTCTCTATGAAGTCTTCACAAGAATTATCCCCCACTCAAGTCTTTTAAGGCAAAGCCATTTTCGACTCTGCAGAAACTAGCCCAGTGCCTTGCACAGAGTAGAAGCTTCATAAATACTTGCTGAATTCATCTGGATAAGGGTTACCATGCTGCTTAGAACCACCTCTGAAAGATCCTACTATTTACTCTCTATCCAGAGAAATGGTTTATCTCCACTTCTTGAAGATTACTTCCTTACCCTAATGTTAATTTTTCAATATTTCAAAAGATCCACTATTTCTTCCCTCTGGATATGTGTCTACCAATGCATATAACAGCCATTCCAAATCTTAGCATTATCATGGGTTGCAATAACAACAACCCCCTCCCAAACACATGATAGGTATTAGTTTATTCAGGCCCAGTCCAAAATTGTGCTCCACTGGTATAGTGTTAAAAACCAAAACAAAACCCAGGGTTACTTCCACATAATGAACGATGAGGCTTTAGAGTAAGATTTCCAAGAGAAATGTTAACGTTATCTAAGGCTAATGTTCTCTAATGTTAATATTCTCTTTGGGTTTTTTTTTGGGGGGGGAGGTTTAGGGGACAGTTAGGGTTTAGGCAAATTAGGGTTAAGTGACTTGCCCAGGGTCACACAGCTAGTAAGTGTCTAAGGCTGGATTTAAACCCAGGTCCTCCTGACTCCAAGGCCAGTGCTTAATCCACTGGGCCACCTAGCTGACCCCTGTATTGTAATCTCAGCTTTTCCTCCTGTGACTGATATGAAGCCATACACACAAAAAACATTTAATAAATATTTGAAAGTATATGGAAGGCAGTCTACTGTTAAGAGGTAGGATAAAGTGATATACTCTGTAAAGCCTGAGGATTAGCAAATTCCAAGCAGGAGTTTTTAACTTGGGGTATATAAACTTTTTAAAAATATATTTGATAAGTATTTCAATTGACTTCTTTTGTAATCATATGCATTTTATTAATTTAAAAATACTTTTTTGAGAAGTCTAGGTAGGCAACTAGGTGGCACAGCAAAGAGAAAACTGAATATGGATCCAGAAAGATCTGAGTTCAAGTGAGGTCTCAGATACCAGCTCTTCGACCCTGATCAAGTCACTTAACCTGTTTGCCTCAGTTCCCTTATTTGCAAAATGGGGAATATAAAGAGTCAATAAACATTTATTAAACACTTACTGTGTGCAAATTGCTAATTACTGAAGATACAAAAAAAGACAGGATACTCAGAGGTTACAAAGAAAGACAAAAGGCTCTGAAAGAGTTTGAGTCTAACAGGGGAAACATAAAAACAACCATGTACAAACAAAGTCTATATAGAATAAACTGTAAATAATAGAGAGGGACAGCACTAGAATTAAAGAGGATGGGGAAGAGCTTCCTACAGAAGGATCTTAAGTGGGACTTGGAGGAAGCCAGGAGGTGTAGATGGGGAGAGAGAGCATTCCAGGCATGGAGGACAGCCAGTGAAAACGTCCAGAGTTAAGAAACGAATATCTTCTTCAACGAAGAGCTGCAATATGGAAATGTTTGGCATGGCTGCACAAGTTTAATCTATATCTATATAGAGGGTGCTATTGCTTGCCTTTTGAAGGAGGGGACTGAGAGGTGAGGGAGGGAAGGATGGATGGAATTCGGAATTCAAAAATTACAAAAAGAATGTTAAAATTGTTTTTATGTGTAACAGAGAAAAAATACATTCTTTAAAAAGAAAAAGAGAAGAGCAACAAGAAGGAGGTCAAATAAGACTGGAAAAATGGGGTGGGGGCCAGAGAAAGGGATGTTATAAAGAGCTTTAACTCCAAATTGAGGATTTTATATTTGATCCTGGAGATGACGGGGAACTGGAATTTACTGAATGGAAGACAGATCGTGCGTGTGATACACATGTTTGTGTCTGTGTGTGACATACACCTGTTTGTTTTTCTTTGATACTAATATATAATATACTAATAATAATTAATAATAATACAGATAAGTCAGTCAAAGGTGATTTGAGGAGAGAGAGAACATTACCAAATGGAAATTGTGGAAGTAGAAGGCTTCACTGAAGGGACACATGGATGTGGAGATGAGGTGGGAGATATTTACTATATTAAATATTTAAATATTTCCCTTGGTTTGTTTTAAATCTAGATTTAATAGCACCTATCTACCTCTCAGGGTTGCTGTGAGGATGAAATTAGATATCGGCGGAGCGCTTTGCAAACCTTAATGGGCTATATAAATGCTAACTTTTATTATTTCACCAGAGTATCAAAAGGGTCTATGACACTAAAAAAAATTAGGAATCACTGTTCTAAAAAAATAATCTACAAAGCTTTGATTAAATTATTGCTCACCTCCCTCTCCCCTCCCCTCGAAGTGGAGGTATCACCTATGAATCGATCTAAAATATTTTGAACAATAGTTTCTGCCGGTGCCTTCCCTAATGACAAGTCAGCTCACCCCTTCCCGGGATGCAGGACGCTGACTAAGTCACTTCTCCCCAACTCTTATGTGTACAGTGAGAATCAGAAGACCTCTAAGCACCCTTCCAGCTCTATCTTTCTAGGATTCTCCTAGGAAAGCTTTTTCAAAGGTTAATCGATGCATTTCCTATCATTCATAAGGAGGAGGGGCGGTGCCAAGCGCTTGCTACAACTCTCGATTACAACTCCAGGGCTTCCAAGCCCTACCTCTCCAGACGCCACAGGGCGGGTAGGCGGGGCTTATGATTTCTCGGGCCCCTGCGCGCGGCCGCCTCGCCCCGCCCCTCGTGACTTTAGCACCCCCTCTCACGACGGCCCCTCCCCTCAGGCCAAGCCTCAGCTTGGCTTTCCCGCAATAAACTCGGGCTTCGCCGCCGCGAACTTCTCAGGCTCCGCCCCATTCCCCCATGGCCTCCCAGGGGGGAGGTAAGGGCTGGTCGAATCAGCTCTGCGCGAAGGTGTCGGGACTCCGCCTGCTGCTCGCGTCCGAGTGAACGTTACCTCTGGGAGACGAGCCAATCAGAGCCGTCGCCCGCAACTCCTCGCGAGAGGTGAGGCTGAAGCTGCCTCCGCCATCTTGGAGATGGGAGCAGACGGGCGATGGCTGTGGTCCTGTTAATGCAAACAACAATACAGGCGTATTAAAAGAGCCCTGGAGTGAGCTGAACTTCCTCCGCTCCGGCCGGCTGGTGCTAAAGAGGGAAGTGGGGTGTCTAAGTCAGGTGCGTGGTGGCGGCGGCGGCAGCTGCTCCTGCCCGCCCCTACGGCCCAAAGCCGGAAGGATGGTGCAGTCCTGCTCCGCCTATGGCTGCAGAAACCGCTACGACAAGGATAAACCCGTTTCCTTTCACAAGTGAGTTTCCGGAGCGCGGCTCGGGATCGGGATCGGGATCGGGATCGAGATCAGCATCAGCCTTAGCCCCACTGGGGGATAGGGGGCGCGCGGAGGGTCAGGCAGGGGGGCGGAGCCGGGCGCGTGTCCTGGCGAGCGCGCGGCGGCAGCAGCAGCAGGGCGAGCGCGTCCGCCTATGAGGGGGCGGGCCCACCGAGGGGGCGGGGCGGGGTCGGCATGGCTCCTGGTGGCGCGACGCGCGATCCTTGAAGACAGTATCCCGGCTTGTTTCTGCTCGGCGGGATCCTGCGCCAGTGGGGAGTTGAGGGGCTGGTGACCGCTTCACGCGTTAGAGGTTACAGCTCCGGCGAGCCGGGCAGGGCCTACCCGGCCACGGCTTCCGAGGCCGACGTCACCTTCCGAGAGGATGGAAGTGGTCGTCCTAGGGACCGTGTCCCCCCTTGGGCTTCGACCCTGTCCTCCACGTCTCCTCCCTGGGCTTCCCGATGGCGCCGAGCCCACCCCCGGGGAAATGGCCTGAGCCGCCCGACCTATTGTAAACGAGACCCAGGCTGGACCCATGACCGGAAGGCGACGACGGAGATGAGGCTAGGGTCTCGCGCCATGCAGGTGCCGATGAACGTCGAGAGCTCTGGGCCTGGGGTCAGCAAGACCCGAGTTCGAATGTGGCCTCAGACGCTACCTGTGTGACCTGGGGCAAGTCACTTGTAGCCTCCTAGGCGCCGTATCTGTAACCTGGGGGTATTGCTGGAACCTACTTCCCAGGGTTGTCGTGAGCCCTTTGCAGACCTTGAAGTGCTGTGTAAATCCTAGCTGTCCTTGTTATTATTATTACTAGGCTTAATAGGTGTCTGGTAAGGCAAGGCAAGCATTTATCAAGCGCTTCCAATGTGCTAAACACTGGAGATACAATAATAAATATTTTTCATTTGCTCTGTGTGACCTTAATGACCCAGCCCAGGGTCGGAGCTGGCGGATTTCTTGGAAAGACCAGTGTGCATTCAGCCCTTTGCTTAGAATTTATTGGGAGCCGGGAGTTAGGTTGGACTTTGAGTGGAAAACCTTGGTTTCCCTCCTGCCTCCACACTGGCTCTGAAGTCCTAGGCGTATGACTTCCTCCCTGTGAGTCTCAGTATTTTCATCTGTAAAATGGTGCTATGAATGTAGACTTGTTTAACTGTTAGTTTCTCTGTTTATCTTCACCTTCCCCCGCCACCCCCAAAGAAAAAAAATAATATTCTAAAACCTCTGTGCTTGCTGCTTTGATAGGCCTTGGAGATAGACAGACAAAGAAACCACCCTTGCCTTGAAGGAGATTCCAACCTATTGGGGAGTCAACATGTACTTCTATGTATGTGTGTGTATGTGTGCGTGTGTGTATAGATGTATGTATATACACACACACAATCATTTGGAAGTGGGGTAGGCATTAGCAGCTTCTGGGATCTAGAAAGGCTTTGTGTGGTCTGATTGAGGTTCTTTTTAAAAGGAAACCAGGGATTCCAGGGGGTGGAGATGAAGTGCATTCCAGGAATTTGCCAATGCACAGGTTCCGAATAAGAAAACGGATTGTCATGTGTAAGGGACAGTAACAAAGCCCTTTCTGTCGAATCAGAGAGTGTGGGAAGGGGAATGATGTTTTGTAAGGCTGGGAAGGTAGATAGGTTGTGGCAGGTTTAAAAAGCCCAAAGAGTTTCTACTTGGTCCTGGCAAAACCATGAGTTGACAAGGTGGTGACACAAAGTTAGGGATGTAGTAGGTCAGTGTGCTGGAATGGTGAGAGCCTTGAGGCCGGGAGACTAGTTTGTAGGTGATACGACCCCAGAGTAGGGTAGTAGTACTGTAAATAGACAGGAGATTGACATGAAAGATGTTGTAGAGGTAGACAGGACAAGATTTGGCAACTGATTTGAGTAGAGGATAGCATAGTTTGTGGACGATGGTGGTGCCCTCCACAAAGATAGGGAAGGTCCGATGTGAGAGGTTCAAATGAGATCATGTATTTTCTTTGCGAACCTTAAGTACTACATAAACTTCAACTGTTGTTATTATTGGGGTGGAGGGGCTGAGAGAACATAAGCAGCCTGCCAGGGATCACTAAATATCACTTGGCAGCAGCCAGAGGTATATAGGCTGACAGTGTTGTGCTCAGGAATGCTGAGTGTTTTCCTGTAAAACAACTCTTCTTAATTCTTTTGTGTGTGTGTGTGTGTGTAATGGACCTCTGTGGCAGTCTAAAGACCCCTTCTTAGAATGTTTTTAAATGCATAAAGTACACAAGATTACAAAAGAAACCAATGATAGTGAAATACCATTACCTTCTTTCCACCTGGGAAAGTTTGCTTCCTTGAAAGGCATTTTCCTTAATGGTTGAGATTTTTTTTAGATTTTTATCCTCACTGTATCAGAAAACTAAACTTGACTTGACCATTAAGTTCTAAAGAAGAGGGGTGTTGTCACAGGTGACTCCAAATAATTCAAAAGACTGTCCTGTGAAATGAGAATTAGGCTTATTATTGATTGGCCCAACTAGACAGAACTGGAAGCAGTGGTCGGTCAAGAGGGGAGGGGGACATCCAGAGAGACAGATTTCTAGATGGCAGAGTGGAAAGAGCTCCAGACCCAGAGTCCAAGGAGACTCAAGTTCAAATTTGACCTCAGACATTAGGTGTTTGACTCTGGGCAGTTTACTTAACCTCTGTTTGCCTTGTCTGTTAAATGGGGATAATGATAGTACCTAACTCCCCTGGTTGTTGTCAAGATCAGATTTTATAGTACTTGGCACAGTAGTTGTCCAAAAGTACATTGGATATCTTGAGAGTAGTGAGTTCTTCAAGATATCCAAAGAATGATAATAATATTAGCATTTATATTGTATTTTACATATATCATCTCATTTTATCCCTGGAGGCCTTCAAGAAAAGGTTAAATAATCACTTGTTGGAGTCATCGTAGAAGGGATTCTAGTTTACTGAGTGACTCCTCCAGTCCCTTCCAAGTGTGACTAACTTTCTGAGAATTATTAATAAAAATTTTCACTTAAAAAATGGATTGAAACCATTCTAGGTAGTCTTCATTTTTAAACAGCAACTGAAAAGCTGTCTATAGTCATGTGAAAAAATATTCTAAATTCTTATTGATTAGAGAAATGCAAATTAAAACAACTACCTCACAGCTATCAGATTGACTAATATGACAGAAAAGGAAAATGTTGGCTGTTGTAGAGGATGTGGGAAAACTGGGACACTAATGTACTGTTGGAGTTTTGAACTGATCCAGCCATTCTGGAGAGCAATTTGGAACTATGCCCAAAGGCTATAAAACTGTGCATGCCCTTTGATCCAGCAATACCACTGCTAGGTCTATGTCCCAAAGAGATCCCCGCCCCCCCCCCCCAAGGGAAAAGTACCTATTTGTACAAAAATATTTATAGCAGCTCTTTTTATGGTGGCTAAGAATTGGAAATCAAAGGGATGCCCATCAATTGGAGAATGGCTAAACAAGCTTATGGTATGTGATTGTAATGAAATATTATTGTGCTATAAGAAATGACAAACAAGGTGATTTCAGAAAAACTTAGACTCACATGAACTAATGCATAGTGAAATGAATAGAACCAGGAGAATGCCATACACAGTAGCAGCAATATTGTTCAATGAACAACTGTGAATGACTTAGCTATTCTCAGTAATACAGTGGTCCAAGACAATCCCAAAAGACTAATGATGAAGCATATACTGTCTGCCTCCTGAGAAAGAACTAATACTGTTTGAATACAGACTGAAGCATGCTATTTTCCACTATCTTTCTTTCATTTTTTTCTTTTATTCTAGTCTTCTTGTACGAAACGACTAATATGGAAATGTTTTACATAATTGTACATGTATAACCTATGTCTGATTGTTTACAATCTCGAGGGGAGGGGAGAGAGAGAGGGAAAGATAGAATTTGGAACTCAAAACTTCAAATAAAAATGTTAAAGAATTACCTTAAAGTATTTCATTTTGCTATTTAAAAAATCAACTGAGAATTGTAAAATTAAAGAATTATAAGATTTAAAGCTTGAAGAAGCCTGAGAATCCAGTAGCCCCCTCATTTTATAATTCATTTTAAAAGAACACTATATGCACTTAAGAGTTTCAGGAGGGGGTCCTGCCCTCTATACCTTCTCTCCAAGGATGTGTTTTGGCTAGTGTTCAGAAATCAGTGGTTTCATTGCCTGTCCAAATTCACTAATTTGCAAAATTGCTGTTTGGCCTGGATTGCATACAAGTACATGTGCCACTTAGTTAAACAGTGGATACTCTTTAGTAAGAAAGTCCAAGTGATGAAATCAACCATCCAGCACGCATTGGTTGAACTCCTGCTATATGTTGAGCACTATGAACGATACAGAGAAGTATAAGCTTTCAAGGGTTTTCAAATCTATTTGGAAAGGTGACTGACACTTGTGAAACAAAGTGAAACACTAAGGCTGTAAATCGTATATACCAACACGAACAGGTTAATGAAGTATTGGAGTCATTGGGACTTCATGTGGGGAAAAGAACATGGTTTTCCTTGGCTATCAAGAGTGAAGGAAATTTGAGGCAGGCATTATTTGCGAAAGCTTTACTGATAGTTACCCCTATAAAGAGAGGAAAACAACAAGCATTACCAGAATTTTAGGGGATTTTAAAGATTTTTCTTTTGTGATAGGAGTACAGCATGCTATTACTGTTAATATTTTGAGTAATGTTATTGACAGTTTAATAAAATAAAATGAACTTTTCCTTTTGATTATGTGATTCCTAAAAGTTGACTAAAGTTCTTAAGTGTAATTAAGCCAGAGGTCAGAACATTTTTGTAGTAAATCATATAGCTGGTTTGGTATGGAGCTGCGTAATAGTGAATGTTTACCCAACATCTAAAGTGCTTTATGTATATTACACGTTTGATTCTCATCACCTAGGAAGTAGGTGCTATTATTATCCTATATTTATTTATCCATCTGTTTATTTTTAAAATCAGGATCTCTCCATCTCACCCAAGCTGGAAGTGCAAGTCCCACAATGATCAGCACAGGAGCTTTGGCCTCTATTTCCAACTGAATGGTTTGCCCTTCTTGGGCAACTTGGACCCTCCCTTCCTCTCCTCCTCTTCACTTTCTCTCCACATTATTGCCAAACCTTACAGACGTCTTAGCCTGGTGCAGCTCAGAACTCCTCAGCTCAGGACACCCTCCTTCCCCACCAAATCTTAAGCCTCCCTGGTAACTAGGATTACAGGTCTATACCACCACACCAAGCATATTATCTCCATTTTACAAATGAGGGAATTGAGACAGGCAGTAAGTGACTTGCCCAGAATCACACATCTATTAAGTGTCTGAGGCAGTACTTACACTCAAGGTCTTCCTGACTCTAATTCTAGCACCATCCATTGGACAACCCTGCTAATCCTTATATACAATAGTAACTTAAGTTTTACAAAGTGCTTTACATAATGCCATTTAGTCCCGACAACAGTCCACTGAGATAGATATTAAAATTTAGGCTCAGAGTAGTGACGTGTCCCAAGCTGGATTTGAATTGGGTCCCAAGTGACTTCAGAATCCTGTTGGAAAGAACATGTGGAGGAAAGGCAGCCTGATGGAGTCAGTAATGGAGGCAGGAAGACTTAGGTTTGCTGGCTCTGTGACTGTGAGCAAATCCTTTTTTTGTGCCTGTTGTCTGTCAAATGGAGATGGTACTTATTACCTGTACAGCTTCTCTCACAGGAGTGGTTCAGGCGCCCAGCAAAACTCAATGAAAATTGAAAGCATTAGACGGAGATCAGCTGTTACCTTGTTATCCAAGACTTTTAGGCTGTTCAGCCTTCTCATTTTGCATACAAGAGCACTGAGGCTTGGGAAGGGGAAGGGATTTGGCAGATGGAATGGCTGGGCTTCCTCAGCCACATTCAGGGCTGTTCCTGCCATCCTGGCAAGTACCAGTCTTTGTAGAGATATGCCAATTATGTGCAAATTCACATGTGATAACTCTTAATAGCCTAAAAGGAAGTTCTAATGGGGCTAATCCATGAGCATGGCAGAGAAGTCCAAAAATTTAGTCTGGGCAGTGCTGGTATTTTAGCAGATGGTCTTGCTCTCCAGTTCTTTCACTGGGCCTCAGTGACCTCATCATTAAAATAAAGGTCGATCTGCAAGATCGATTTCATTCTTTTCTTAGGAAAGATCATAAAATTATGAAACTTGATGGATTGAAGAGAACTTAAAGGTCATGGTATGGTAGAAATAATGTTGCATTTGGCAGAGGACCTGGATTTGAATCTTGGCTTGACTGTATCTTCTCTGTAATCCTGGGCACATCACTTACCTCTCTGGCCTTCAGTCCTTCCTCTAAAATGGAAGGGCTCAGAGGCAGGTTTTGAACCCAAGTTTTTGGGTTAAACTCTAGGTCCAGGAGTTTATCTTCTCCACCAAAATGCCTCTCAAGTCCAGCCCCCCTCATTTTACACATGAGGAAATTGATTTGTCACTAGATGTTTTATTTTGGATCTAGACAATATTAAATTGTCAACAAATTGCCAGCTGAATGAAGTCTAATCTCAGGCTTTGGTGACATCAATGTCCAAAAAAACTTTGATACCTTTTAAATACCAGCATAGATTTCTAAAGCAAGCTGTTCCTTCACATAGATACAAACCTTTAGATTTTTGTGGGAAAATCCCTATTTCAAAAAACAAACTTTTAAATTTGAAAAAGCAAATAAAATAAGCCAAGAGTAAAGAAATATTCTTCAGCCAATTTATATTCATTTTATAAAGGACTGTTTCAACTTCTTTGTACTTCGCAAGAATGATTTTCTGGTTGGGGAAATAGAAACTAAACTGGAAGGGCCTCAGAAAAACAGGCAGTCTTGAAGTACCTTCCTAGGAGCCCTACTGGTAGCTAGGCCAGGAAGGAAGGAGAGAAGGGCAGGGGGTGGGGGGCGGGGGGCGGGGAAGAGTTTCTTAGGCAAAGGAGTTGTGTTGACTTGGTATAGTTCTCCTACTCCTCTCCTGTTGGAGCAGCAGTAAGGCTCAAAATGATTCTGAAGGGCTTTCACTCTCGTGGATTAGGAATTAATTAGGAGGCAAAACACCAGTGTTCTTTTCCTATTTGAAAAATTTACATAATCAAGGAGAGAGCCTTAGATTGGTTCTAGTCATGCCTTATAGGGTAATGATCTTGAACAAATCACTGCCTCTTGCTTGATTCAGTTTCATCATGTTTAAAATGAGGGGTTAACCTTTAAAGCCCTCTCCAAAAAGAGTGTTTGTTTGTTTATCTAGCTTTGGAATAGTCAGAGAGGCATCTGTTAATACATAGGCAGGCATTGTATGTTCATTCCCATAATTCCTTTCCATAACATGTCTCCCAGCTTCATCCTAATGTCGTCCTGGTTAGGTGGTAATAAGAGATGGTTGAAAGTTGACCAGCATAAATCCTTGTACTTGTTAAGAAACGAGTTCATTCTTATTTGTAGATCTTTTCCCTGCTTCGAGAGTCCAAATATAAATTATTTTTAGTTCTCTACATTCTTGAGTTCATGTTCTATAAGTCTTTAAAGAGTAACATGGAATACGAGTGTTGAAAAATTATATAGTTTGGGAATAATGTTGCATTATTTTCTTGGCTCTTGTGGTTCATTGTCCTGGGTGGAATGTAACTGAGCCAGAAAATTGTTTCCTGTGTTGCCAATTTATGCATCTAATTACCAAGTTAAGTACAGTCAGTGATATCCTAAAATACTTGCTTTTTAAGTTTTCAGTGCTTTTTCTGTGTTTGTAATTTTTTTTAATTAAAGTGAATGTTTTATAATATGTTGTAGTCTAAGAGTTACTTTAGAATAAAATAAAAACCAATTTTTTACAGTAATTTTGGTAAATGAAACTGCTGGTAGTTTCCTTCTTCATGGGTTGTTTTTTTTTATTTTTGTTCTTTTACTAGACTTACTAGGTTAGGCTCTATCACTAATAATTCCACATGTTTAGTTCTTTGGAGAAAGCTTAGTTTTTGAGTTGGGACTTTATTAATCCTTGAAAAGGAGATTGTTAAATAATAATTCTTTTTTTCCCTGAAAGGTGCTTTACTTCAGATTCTCACCTTTTCACCATCTGTAAGATAATTACATTCCTTCAGGAATGAAATTTAACTATGACTTATTCAAATGCAGCTTGATTCAGTTCTTATGCAAGATGTGTTTTGGGTGTCTTTCCTTTGTGAACCCTTGAAAATGCCGTTAAACAATAAAACCTAGCCTTTAAAAGGCCTCGTAGATAAATGGAGCTGTTCTCTATACAGTCGCATTCTGCATTTAGATTATCTACCTTCCAAGGTAATAGCTCTTGGCTTTGTGATTTAAGCTAGTTATTTTCTTCCTCCCTGAAACCCTACTCCTGTTGGCTTTCTCTTGGCTTGCAGGTGACTGACTCCTGGTACTTGTAGACTCTTCCGGTGGAGTATAAACTAGGGTAGTTATGGCATTCAGTAATAGGCAATATGTATCGACGTTCAAGGGCAGGCCTAGATAAATGCATACTAGATCATCTTGTTTTCAACTGCATGAAATGTTGGTGATCTCTATCAGTGGACAGGAAGTATCCTCAATGATGAAATCTTGGAGTTTTCAAAATTTAAAGGATAATAATTTTCATAATTCCTTAAAAAATTTCACAAGCATGACAAGATGACAGGATTGAATTATTCTTTTGTAGGTTTCCTCTTACACGACCTGATCTTTGTAAAAAATGGGAGGCTGCTGTCAGAAGAAAAAACTTTAAACCCAGCAAATACAGCAGTATTTGTTCAGAACACTTTACTCCAGACTGCTTTAAGAGAGAGTGCAACAATAAACTACTGAAGGAGAATGCTGTGCCCACGATATTTTGTTTTACTGAACCACATGACAAGGTATAATGATTTTTTAAGTTAAAAAATGGTCTTATTAATTTTGAATGGTTTCATGCATAGTCACGCCACTTTTATATATTACTCCAAGGTTAGAGCCTAAACAAATGTGATGCTGCACTTTGTTTTTCTGTTAATCGTCTACAAGTTCAGTCTCTGTGTTTTTCTTCTCAAATGATTGCCACAAATCTTTATACTCCCCTTTACAAAAAAACAAAGTTCAAATTTTTAAAACTTCAGTTACTTTAAGAGTAAAGTCTTTTAACTATGCTTCACAATGGCATTTAGCTTATTCAGGCTGGTTATTGAGGTCACTTTTATTTTGAATGACTAAATTACTTTGCCTTATTGTTTTAGAATGAGGACCTTCTGGAGCAACAGGAACAGCTCCCACCCCCTCCTCTAACGCCTCCTGTTTCCCAAGTTGATGCTGCTCTTGGATTATTGATGCCACCTCTTCACACCCCTAATAATCTTGCAGTTTTCTGTGACCACAACTACACTGTAGAAGATACAGTGCATCAAAGGAAAAGGATTCAGCAGCTCGAAGAACAAGTGGAAAAACTTAGGAAGAAGCTCAAGACTGCGCAGCAGCGATGCCGAAGACAAGAGCGGCAGCTTGAGAAGCTCAAGGAGGTCGTCCAGTTTCAGAAAGAAAAGGATGCATTATCTGGAAGGGGCTATGTCATTCTGCCCAATGACTACTATGAAATAGTAGAAGTTCCAGCATGAGAACATCTCCACACTTTGATGGGCCAGGATTACAAGGCCTTATCAGATGAACAGGAGATTCATTTGAAAAATTAAACATTCTTAATTCTTTATGTAAAAGCACTTCAGGACTTTAAAACAATAAAATTGATATGTCATGTTAAAATGTAAATTTTTTGTCCATAGTAATTTTAGTTTTTTTACAATTTGACAAATTTTAAAAGTTATAGACTAACCTCAGAGTGACATAAGTTTATAATACCTGTTGTAAGATAAAGGATTTTTTTTTCTATTTTCAGAATTTATAGAAATAGTATAAAATCTGAAGTGAAAAAAAATTTAATACTGTAAAAATGATGTAAGTCTAAAATGAAAAATTACTGGAATCTGTTGGTTGCAAGAACTGGTGTGGATTTAAATGGAAAGTATGGGTCAGGTCATGGAACATACCTTGTCAGCATAAATTGACCGTATTTTAAAATTAGACAGTTTATTCATCTCTCTGTATCAATTGGCCAGACTGTTTTTTGTGTCAGAGATTTAGTCATCTCTAGGAAGGAAAATATTAAAATGCTTTCAGATTTGACAGTTAATTCTGTTATCCGTTCTCTGCATCTTTTTGCCTAAAATGTTTTCATTGTAATTACTCAAGAATTTTTCAATATTGGTAACCTTTGCTTTACAGAGTAGATACATTCTAGTTCTATAAAATGAACTTCTCTAGTTCTATAAGATTAATTTCTCTAGTTCTATAAAATTAATTCTGCTTACCTTTTCCATCCCTCAACCCCATTCCTGTTATAATATATTTCCACAACAGGAAAAAAAAACTTTCAGTGAACTGTTAATTTTTTGGCAGGGAAGGGATAAAGATGATACCTACATACATGGCATGCTCTTGGATCACTTCTCATCCATTTTGGGCTGAGTTTTATAATGTGTTAATAGTGCTGGTCAGGAATATCATACTTCAGTAAGTATTCCGTCTTTATGGACTATAACCTAAAATTCCCTTAGATTCTTTTCAAAAGAAGAAAAAATTAGTTTTTTAAATTCCCTGCTTTATCAATAGTAATAATAATAATAGCTCACTTTCTTACCTAGCACTTTAAGGTTTACAAAGCATATGTTTTCTCAGCTAGATTCTTTATAACAGATTTTCTAAATAAGTGAGGGGAAATAGATTTTTAAAATAATCTGATTAACACTTCATTTACCTTTTTGTTAAATGTGGTTTAACCACAAAGATTCTTAGTAGAACTTTTAACAATTGGATTCCGACTTAGGTTTGCCCATAAAGGAGACTGGTGAAACAAGACAGCGCCATTCCATAAGAAGAGTGGGCCATGCATTTCTAGACAGCCAGATCAATCAACAAGTATTTACCAAGTACTTGCTATGTGCCTGGCTCTGTGCTGGCAATGTAAATACAGAAATGAAATCCCTACCCTCCAAGAGCTTACACTTTATTTGAGAAGGACTTATACATGCTAAGCATATAAGACACACAACGAAGTAGAAAAAATTGAGAGTCCCTCCTCAACTTTACCATCCTTTCCCAGGGCTACCCACTTCCCTGACAGGTAAATTACAGGGATAATCTCTGGCATTTTATCTAGCTAGAGTATTACCTTATGCCAGATATGCCAATGTTTAAAACCGAAATGTTTTCCAAACTACTGCCCATATGGAGAAGCTTAAGCATTAGACTTTCCATGTTTTAACACACAAGAACATTTTCAAAGTACATTGAAAAATAATCCTATTATTGGTAGAGTTGGATTGGATAAAGGTTAAAGCTGTGAATCCATTAGTATAGGGAACTTGGAAGTTGAGGGAATTACTCATGCACCTTGGCACCTCTACAACTTAAAGTCTTAGTTGCCTAGAGTGCTGAGAAGTTAAATAACTTATCTAGGATCACACAGGCAGGCCAACTTTATTCACTCAACCATACTACCCAGTTGAAATATGGGAATTGCAGGTTCTAAGTGACTTTCCCAGGCCCAGCCTTTTGGACTTGGATTCATGGTGGCTTAATTTTTCTAAGCAATCGCTGAAAAAACTAGAAGTATTAAAAATTAATTATTTGAACCACATTCATTCTTTGCTGATAGCTATAACCTCAGCACTAGTTTTGAATTGAAATTAGGAAACTATCTCTAGCCATGCCTGGACCTTAGGCCACTGATGAGGTAAAAACTATTATTAAGCATTATTTTGCTTTCGTGTGTTCCCCTCAGCACTTGTTAAGGAATACATATGGGTAAATGATTTCTTCTTTACATCATCGACTTGAGGTTGTTTCTATGCAAAAATCTGTCAATGTTTTCAATCAGTATTTTATCTCAAACTTCACTTTGAATTAGGACTAAATATTCAATTTAAGATAGAGATAAAAATAACGACATAGCATTTTGTTTTTAACTCTCTTGCCTTATCAGAAATAAGTACCAATTTAGAGAGAACTGAACCATTAACACCTACTTATCTTTAAAATCTGTTAATGCTTCATTGCAGGGATTCTTAACTTTTTTTTAAAATATATAATGGACCCCTTTGGCAGTCTGGTGAAGCCTATGTACCCCTTCTTAGAATAACGTTTCTAAATGCATGAAATAAAATACATAGGATCATAGAGGAAACCAATTATATTGACACACAGTTATAAAAAACATTTTCTAGCCTAACAAGTTCATGGATCCCAGGTTAATCTCTGATTTATAGGATGAATTTGGAGTTCAGCTGATTGTTTCTGATTTGAAATACCTAACTTTTAAAATGCAAATTGTTGATTTAAACTTTGTTATGTTGATGTCAAAAAGAATAGGTAAGAATTTTAGTTTGAAAATGTTTCTGTAAAGGCATAATACAGTAAAACTTCATTAATTTGGACAATTTGAGGAGACTAATATGAATTGCAGAATATTTTAAAAATAGATGCAGTCACCCATAGTGGTAGAACATACCTGTAATCTAGGCTACCAGAGGAGGCTGATTCAGGTGGATCACTTGAGTCTGGGAGTTAAACTGCAGTAGGGCTAAAGTCAATCAGGTGTGCACACTAAGTCCAGTACCAGTACTGGGAGAGGAGGAGGTCCACCAGTCTGCCTAGGGTAGGCAGGCTTAGGTCAGGAATGAGTCAGAATTCTCATATTGAATCAATAGGTGGATCAGCTCATCAGTGGACACTACCCTTCCATCTGGACGAGACAGGAGGACTCAGCCTCAAAAACTGTAGTCTTAAAAACTTCAGGTACACACTATTTCCGTTATGTTCCATGGGCCCTGTATCCTAGAAAGGCCCTATTGGATCTGTCTCATTGAACATATAGTTGATTTATATCAATATCATTTGTAGGTAAGCAGTTTAATGAAATTTTTAACAATTCATTTGCATCAAACTTACCCTTTATAATCTTACATAACTTTTGCTAGTAGACCCTTTCATAATGCAAAACTCATATGAATACATTCCAGATTAGTCCAAATCAAGGAGGTTTTACTGTAGTCCAGTTTAGAAAAGTATTTTAGGTCTTTACTTACTGAATTCATGTTGTGTGTACTAAAAATTAACTATAGGGAAGCATGATGTTTACAGATTGTCAACTGATTGGCCAATCCTTTTTATTTGATGGAAAAAAGGAAATTGTTTATGTTAAAAAAATTGTTTAACAAGGTACTTGTGTGATTCCTTTCCCAATGATGCCATGAATGATGGTGAAGCCAGATTGAGATTTTATTTGGTTTGATAAGTTTACATTTCTGGGAATATTTAATTAATTCCTCAGTTTCCACCCTCCCCCCCATCTGCTTTGCCATCATTCTCATTTTGACATAAATCACACAAAAAGTGATTTACTTAAAAATGTGCAAGGCATTCCAGAATTTTTAAAGGAAAGATGTCATTAACTGGTAACATCAGCATTTATAAGACAAAACCCAAGCCTTCTGCCCATCAGGCTTTTTCTAGGGGCATTGTGAAAGTAAACAATCTTTGAAGGTTCCTGCCTTTAGTTAATTTAACTGTATTGTTTCAGGTCAGTATTGTGTACAATGCTATGTTTAAGTATTTTAAAATGTTCATGTGAAAATAAAAATGCCAAAGAACTTGTACAACAGTTTAAGAAGTGAAGATGGACTATATAAAAAGCAAAGATAATTGCACTTCAGTAATAAATATCCTTTTCTAAGACTATGTGGGATTTGACCATGAAAGATTTTATTCATGTGGAGGACTCATAAATATTTTAAAGCTGTAACAACCTGCTGACAATCTTAATTTTATTAATTATTCTACCATCTTGAAATTTTATACTTCCTGCCTTAGTTCTTAAGCCAAGATTTCATAATTAATAAACACTGTTAGAGTTGTGCCAGGATCAGTGATACTCAGTGAATAAACGTGTTTTAGGTGGCAAAACAAATTGTTGCTGACAAATTTCAGACTTGATACTTACATTGTTCTCAAGAACAAAATTTCTCCGAATGAAATACTTATACTCAAAACTACTTTAATAGCAAATTAAATATTTTAATAAAAAAGTTTTAAAGTATTTGGCTACAAGTATTCAACTAATCATTTCCTATGTATGTTGAATTGCAGCACCATTACTCTCTGATAGTGCTTTATTTTTAGAACAGAAAACATCCCAAAGTGCCTTTGTACTGGGCCCTAAAGAAACTTAATGATAGGAAAAGTATAAATGCATCAGGAAATCTGAATTCATTTGGCAGCTCTGTCGCTTGCTAGCTCTATAAGCTTAAGCCAGTTATTAAACCTCTAAATCTATTACAGATGAGGAAATGGGTATAAGAAGAGGTTACTGACTTCTAAGTTTCCTTCAAACTCTACAGTGATCCCAACAATTTCCCTGTGGCATCTAGAATTTGCATCTGTAAGAGAAAAGGAAAAATCAGAATGTGTGTGTGTGTGTGTGTGTGATTGTTTTTGCCAGGGCACCCCAACTGTAAAAGAGGAATTATACTTTATGTAAGAGAGGGGGATATATATTTGAGGTGGAAGGCTGGACCTGCCCCTGGGCAGGGAAGTGGCTAGTAAGTACCTATCCCAGCTGCAAAGAGGGAGGATGTTATAGAGATACTTAGTAGGACTAGGCAGACAATAGCTCATACACAGCATGGGGGAGGAAACACTGGGGCAGGAAGAAGACCTTGCCCTTAATAGCCCTGTTCAGCCCTGTTCACTAACCATCCCTCCCATACGCTCACTGCAGGTTTTTGCTAAGCTTACTGGCATATGTGATTTGCAGACTATTCCTTATTCCCCCCTTTTCTTTAGAGAGACAACCTTTTTTCCAGCTCTGGAGTACCTCTCCTGTTCCAAGATCACTGACCCCCTATCATAGCTCAGGAGTCACTTCTGCCAGCTCTTAGAACCCTAGAACAGAATTTGTCTTGATCTGGTAACTAGAACTTAGTGAGTAGAAATGAGTTATCTCTTTATATCAAATTGATAGTTCTTCCTAAAATCCAGATAAGATACTCTCCTGTATAAGAAACTTCTTTAGCTTATCCTCTAGGATAAAATAGAAATGCTTTCAAAAGTATTTAAATTCATTTATTTCTGCCTTCAACCAAATTGCTCTCCCTCATTCTTCATGTGTTCTATTCCAGCCAACCTGGCCTGTTCTCTATTCTCCATGCAAGATATTTAGACTCCCACCTCAGTGCCTTTGCTGGGTACACTCCCTCCTCACCTTTACCTCTTGGAATCCCTACCTCTCTTCTAGGCTCAGCTCAAGCCTGGCAGCCTACAGAAGGACTTTCCAGATTTCCTCATGTTTGTGCTCCAGTTTGGTCCAGTTTGTGCTCCAGCACTCCAAATTATTTTGTGTACATTTCACATTAATTTCTCTGTACACATCTTGGTTTTTTTCCAGGAGGTTGGAAATTGTGTTTTTATATATTTTTAAAGTATTTTCCAATTACATTTTAATCTGGTTCAGTGCTTACTGGGGAGTGTTGCAGGCAGCAATGCCCTTGTCTGACACTTCTCATACATACTTTAATTCTGCCCTACCTGTCTTTCACTTCTATAATTCTCAAATTTGAAGTTCCATTGTCTGGCCATAACCTCTTTAAAGTCCTAAAGTAAATCAAAGTCATGAGTTGAGGAACAAAGCATCTTTAATTGAGATAACAGGGCAGCAAACCTGACACCCTGGGGGATGTCCTGTGAATTTCCCAACCAAAGAGACCCATGCAAAAGTTTTTATAATTTTAGGAGGAGACAGGGAGAAGATGGTATGAGGTAGCAAGGCCTGGTCGTGAGACTCCACTTGGCAATTTCGGGCAAGGAGAGCTACTTCATTCTGACTGTTTTGCCCTTCATACTATGAATCCCAATGGAAGGGGGCAAAGACATCAAAGGCCTACAACCAGCTTGAGCCAGGTTCCTTCACAGGGCAAGATCTCAGGATTGGGGGACCTAGGGTATGGGTCGGCTCAACCAAATCAAGAGTAAATATCTTGAGTAAGAATGCAAGGACATTACTGAAATTCTGACATCACAAAGAGCATTTAAGGGAGTGGCAATCCATAGTACATTTGATATTTCTTTCATTAACGATTTTTTCACCTATCCTTTCATCTCTGCTGGTGCCTCAACCTCCCTTTCTAAACTTCTGTATCCTCACCACAACCTCCAGGCACATCACTACTGCTTTCCCAGACTGGTATGATGGATACCGAGCTGGCCTAGAATCTAGGAAGACCCAGGTTCAAGCCCTGCCCTTGACACCCACTTACTGTGTGACACTTTGCAAATCACTTAACCTCTTTATCAAATCATCTAGCACTTAGTAAACACTTACTATGTATTAGGCATTGTTCTGAGCACAAAGGCAAAACAAAGCAAATCCAGTCCTTCCTTGCTGTCAAGGAGATCACAGTCTAATGAGGGAGACAACAGGCAAGTAACTATGTGCAAATGATATATGTATGTACGCTGGATGAATGGAGGGGTGGTCTCAAGGAAAGGCACCAAGATTAAGGAGAACTAGGAAATGTTGCTTGGTGAAAAGTAGGACTTTAGCTTGAACAAGCCAAGAGGCAAGAAGCAAAGTTGATTCCAGTTATGGAGAACAGCCAGTGAAAATGCTCCAAGTAGGTTGTGAAGGTAGGAAGGGCTAGATTTGACAACAGATTTTACACGTAGGATGAGTGTGAGCAATCAGGGATGACACTGTGAGGTAAATAAAATGTGAAGACTTCACAGGGAAGATATGTATAAATATATATCTATATCTATACTTAGAAATGTTTAAAAATCAAGAAATAGGGAAGTGGAAAAATTCTGTTGAGGCTTTGAGAGTCTGATTGCTCAGCCTCTGGGAAAGTTTACCCTAAAACTTTTTGTTCTTTCTTATGGTTCTGGTTTAAAGATTTGCTCAGTAAGAATAGGGTCACTGTGACCTGCTTTTCTTTACTGTAAAAGTACTGTAGAAGAATGGAGAGGGTCTCCCCTTCCCCTTATTCTATTCTCTTCAGATTTACAGATGTCACCTCAGTTATAATGATTAACTAAGGGAATGGGAATTGGAGTTTCTGTGCCTTGATTTCCCGGTTCTTTGTCTAGTTTTTCATGCTCAGATTGTAGGCCCGCCTCCCAACCAATGGTGAGAAGGGTCAGAGATGGGTGGGAATTCTCTTGAGTTAGGTATAATTATTGGTGCTTTGCCCCTTGTATTTTGCCTCCCTTGCTGGTTCTGTTCTGTGCTGGCAGAGGACACCCTATTCTTGCGAGAATTGAATAAAATTCAATTTCTATGCCCACCTTGAGATGGTTCCTTATTAGTATTATTTGGTGAGGGTCAAATATCCCACACAACACCAAGGTTTGGAGCTTGGGTGCCTACATAGATTTTCTGAAGAGTAATAGGAAAATTGAAGAGGGTCTAGGAGAAAAAAATCTGACTTGGATTTAAGACCCACAGAGTTGAGTGGCCTTGTCTGCATATGAAAAGGCCAGGAATAGACTGAACCATTAGCAGAGACAAGTGTTTCCTAGAAATTGGTTGTCTTTTTACCTTTGGTCCACCCAGTATTTATTTAGCTTAGAAACTTAAATACCTGGGAAATCCTAAACACTTGAACATAGAAGTTATTTTGTGATTATTGGGCTTTAAGAAGGTGGCCTTGTTTATTGTCTAACCTACAGAGATGCAAATTTATGTATTCATTTGGATTGACACCATTTGCCCTAATGAGGCCTCTTACTTTGGGGACCCAACCTATACCAAGAAAGAAGATGGAGAGAAAAAGGCATTGACTTTCTGCATCCTGTTCTTTGTTTCAGGTTGGCTCCCAGGGCTGAAAATCTTTGCTTTGGAAGTAAAGAGCCAGCCAGGCTTCTACTGGGCCTTGAGTAAATTAGCTAACTAAAAGGATTGGGTGATACGGTAACTGAAGTCTAATACCTTTCCTCGTTGATTTTTTTCCCACTTTATCCTGTATGTATTTTTTTTTTTGGTCATAGTTGTTTGCATATTGTCTCAATAAGACTGTGAATGAGCTCCTTGAAAACAAGGACTCTCTTGCCCAGTAATCCCAGTGCTTAGCACAGGGCCTGATGAATGTCTTGGGAGGGACAATCCTGATGGAGTCCAAAGGAGTGCAACTAGGTAGGATATGAATGTTATTGAGAAAAGGCAGGAAAGCATTAGGTTATAGACCCAGGGGTCACAAGTTTATTGCAAAAGAGTGGAAAACATTCAGCTTGCTTAACCAGAATTATTTGAAGTGGTGGATGGTCCTTGTCAATCCATTATGGTAAAAATGGTGGTTCTTACTCACACAGAACATTTTTAAAATGCTACTGTTCTCCCTCCACACAGAAAATCTAGGCATGATGAAAGCCTAGATCAGTTGTGCCAAATTCTTGTTATTTTCTCTTTGTCATGTCATTATATACCATTTTAGTGATTTTCCTATTAGGTATTCTTTTATTACACAGGAGAGATGAAAGAATCAGGAACATCTAAAACTTTATTTATTATCTGGACACTCATCATCGTCTGAGATGGTGCTCACAAGTCATTCTCTGTCCCTCTAATTAAAGGACTGTATCTTCAGAACTTAGCTCAGTGCCTGGCTCCTTGCAGGCAAAAAAAAAAAAAAATGTTTATTGACTGACTAACCTTGTGACCACCAGGTTTTCAAGGCACTTAGGTTCCAGTTATAACCCTTCCAAGTATGAGAACTTAACACATCATTGGTTAATTAAGCTTTACTTACCTGCCACGGGATGCTGCTCATTGGCTATGTACTTACTCTAAGTGGACCTTAAAAGGTATATAAAGTGAATCTATACACTAGGAAGAGGGACTACCAGCAGGCAGTCTCCTTTTGGCATTGTAACGGGAATTTATTATTTCCTTTATTAATGTTTATTATTTGGGGCTTAGAGCCATTCCTTCTGCAACTTTTGGTTAACTAAAAGCCCGTCTTCTGTTAATATTAACCTCACCTGACCAAAAACCTGTCCCATGGGATGTGAACATTTACTTAAGGCCTTAAACATTCCTTAGAGAAGAAACCAGAGGAAGAATCTCAACTATCTCTGATTCTATGGTGACTTGTAAATCTTCTCCCTCAATCAGCCTCTTTATGAGCCCTCTAAATGTAGTTTAATCTATAAACTTATAGAGTCTATTTAACTAGGTTTGTTAGTTATGAGGTTATGACTCTTTAGGTTTGTTCAACTTTTACCACATTGGAGGAAGTATGGGATTGTGGATGTCTTTTCTTGAACTTTTATGGCCCAGGAGGAATGTATAAAATTGCAATATGTAAAATAATTATTTCTCTGTCACTCTGACATAATTCTGCCAATAAGTGGCCTTGATAGAATCCTATCTCGGTTGTTCAGGTTTCTTGTTTTCTCTGTGGCCCAAACCTATGCTTGAATGTAATATTAAAAATGTAAGTTTTTACCTCTATAATTTCTGCCTTGTGGTAAGTATATTTCTTTAGCAGTTGTAGGTAGATGTACCACATGAATTCAGAGAGGAGATATTTCTCTTTTAACAGCACTAACCAATTTCTTTCCTCATCAGTTTGGCTGCTTACTTTGTTTGACCACCAGTCTTGGAGATCCACTGGTGAGTGAGATTCTTCCTGTGTTCTCTAGTGACTCAGGCTAAAAAATTCTCTCCTCCCCTATCCATCTTGCTGTTGAATAGTGTTTGGCAAGCCATCTTCATTCATAGTGTTACTTTCTCTGCTCAAACAGCTCTTGACTCCCTTTCCTACTGCATGGTCTAAACTCCTTTACTAGATGAAGAGTATTTATTAAGTGCTTACTGTGTGCCAGGTGTTGTGCCAAGCACTGGAGATACAAAAGCAAGCAAAAAGGCAGCGTCTGCTTTCAAAGGGCTTACTTACATTCTGGTTAGGGAAGATGACACAGCTATGTGCTGCCCCCAATGGAGAACCCTGGAAAGAACTCACCAGTAGAGTGGAGGGAGGAGACTATGATCGAGGGTTGCTATTGGGAGGTGGAGGGGGATTAAGAAATGGTCCAGGAAGCCTCCCTGAGGTCTACCTGGTCCAGGTGTTAGCAGAGAAACTGTACAGAATGATGTGCCCAGGCTTGAGTTCAACTTCAGCTTCAGGAAAAGCTTGGTTCGAAGGTGCTGTTGTACTAGGAAGGGCAATGACAATGGATAATTATTTGGTTTGCCTAAAACTATGTTCAAATGCTAGAAGATAGATTTTTTTTTAAAGGTGGTCCTAATGTTGACTGCGTATATAGCATGAGATATCCAGAACACATGGAGTTCATCTAGTAGAAGGAACAGTGTACATGGGAGTGCCAAACTTGGGAACCATAGAAAGAAGTGTGGAAAATGCCTTATTATACTATTCAGAAAATTTATTTTTATACTTTTAAAATCTAATTTTATGTGACTTTTCTTTGAACTTAGATTTTATCCTGTCCTCAGGAATTCTTCAAGAATGCTAGAGATGGATACAGGGAATTTTGGGTTTCCTCAGGTCCTGGATCCACTCAAAACATCTGTGGTTTGGGCCCACTCACCCAAATCTCCCAAACCTTTGTTTTCAGTTCCCTTGTGTTTTGACTTTGCCTAAATTGTATTACATGTTTAAAATTTACTGATATCCATCTCAATCTGTCTTGTTTTCAAGATGCCCTCTTCATAAAATTGCCTGTGTATGTTTAATTCAGGTTTGGGTTCTCTTGTCTAAAGCCTATGAAATGTAAACTTTCCGAGCCTGGAAGAAAGGGAGTTACACCTTCTTCAAACTCACTTTCCTCTACCAAACAACCTAATAAATTTCTTTCTAAAGCTATTTCAGATTTCGAGGTTCATTCTCATTGACTAACAGAAGGAAGGTAGGAAACAAGCATTGTGTCTACTATGTGCACTGTGTTAAGCACTTTACAAATATTCTTTGGTCCTCACAACAGCCATGGGAGGTAGCTGCTATTATCCCCATCTTACAGTTGAAGAAACTAAGGTACACAGAGGTTAAATCACTTGCTCTGGGTCACACAGCTAGTGAGCACCTATGACCAGATTTGAACCCCATTCTTCCTCACTCAAGCCCAGCGCTTCATCCGCTGAGCCACCTAGCCACTTCATAGGCAGCTCACGAGAATCTGATTTTGAATCTCTGCTCTGATACTTGCTACCTGTGTGACCTTGGGCAAGGCACTTAATTTGTCTAGGCCTTATTTCCTAATATATAAAATGAAGAGGTTGTATGAGAGGCCCTTCCTATAACCTGTCACTTTTCTGCTCAAGAAACTCAAATGGTTCTGGTAGCCCGGTGGAGTGAATAGAGATCTGGCCTTAGAGTCAAGATCAAGTCTTGCCTTGGGTCAGGCAGATCCTTTAACCTCTCAGCACCCCAGGCAGATCTGAGATATCCTTCTCCGTACTATGTGTGTACCTTGTATGTACATGTTGTTTCCTTACTTATTTACATGTTGTCCTCCACCCGCAGCCCCATTCGATTATGAATTCATTGAGGGGAGGGACCATTTTTATTCTTAAAATGCCTGATAGTTGTAAGTGCTTAATAAATACATTTTTGATTGATTAAAGTGGAGACGATTCAATAAAACATAAGCTCCTTTAGAACATTGACCTTTCTACTTGCTACATACATTTTTGTCTTTTTCTCTCTACTATCTTGTGCATAGCAGGTACTGAAAAAATGCTTATTGAATTTAATTGAATTGATACCCTATTGTGGCGGCAAACCATTATGCTCAACAGCAGAGAAAGCTTAACACTATGGAGCAGCTTACAGAAATTGACACACATAGTGATACCATAAAAAGGGTTGAATTAGAGGGAAACTCATCGGGATGCTTAATGCCTGGTGCTTTCTGCTGGGAGCAATAATTCTAGGAAACAATCAATAAACATTTATTAAGCTCATCTACCTTTGGTGTCTACCTGGCACTCAACTCTCACATGTGGTGCCAAGAAGCTGTAGCATGTGCAGTGGCCACACTCTAGTAAACCATTTTGGCTGATGGGCTAAACCAGGTTGAAGGTAACCTACCAGCTTCAAATCTGTTGGTGAGTTAGAGGGGTGTCTATCCCAACTGTATGAAGACTTTCCCTGGCAGGATGGGTGGATGAGAACAGTTTGTTCCAAAGGCCATCAGGGTGGCTGAAGCAGACACAGTGGCATGCTTAGAGCTTGGTCAGACATCAAAGATGCTAAAGTCATCCGCTATATCCCAGGCCATCACCAGTCCTGTGAGTTTTGTCTTGCTACAGGACTTCACTGACTCAGGAAGAGAGTGAGGCTGATGACTTCATGTAATTCTGCCTCACTCAAATCCAGTTCACTCATGAGTCAAGATATCACCCACTGGTCCTCTTCAAAAATGAAGGACAACAACTGAGTACCTTTTAAACATCAAGGAGTTTTCTAGACACTGGAGATAAAAAAAACAAAAATTAAACAGTCTCTGCCCTCAAGGAGTTTATTGTCTAGTAGCAGAAAACTATGTCCACATTCAAAGATAAATAAATTCACAGACAAAAATGTAGGATATATATATGTGTGTGTGTATATAAATTAAACACACACATATATATGTATGTATATATGCACACATATATGTACATATATACGTGTGTGTGTGTGTGTGTGTGTGTGTGTGCAGACAGAATCATGAGTTTTTAATCTCTTTTCTATTTTGCTCCAGCATGGCCATTTTAATTATAAGGAAAATCACATAGCTGACTGAGGCTTTCCTTATGGTATAATTTAGCTGAGACTTCCAGTTCTTTTAACCCAGTTAGGAAACTGATCAGGGGTAAAAGATTTTCTGCCTTAGCTTTATAATAGCCATTTGCTAATTGTAAATCCTAGACTATTCCCTCCCGTGTTTATTGACCAATTTATCTGATGTAATTTTTCTTTCAGTTATCTTTTGACGTGTAAGCCCCTTCCTCTCCATAAGTTTTCTATAAATTTTACAAGTTTATTTTTGAAATGTAAGATTTTATCTATCTTTTTTTTTGCAAATGTAAATCCTAATTGTATTTTTTTCCCTCTGAATTAACTAGAAGCTACATAGGCCTTAGGAAAAACTTTGTCTATTATCTAGAGGACATTTAGAAACTCTGAGCCTGTAATCTTTGGGTGGGAGCATGAGAAAAAAAGGGAAAAAAAAGAAAGGTAGATGATAACTTTATTATATATTTAAAAGGAATATCAAGTTGTACATAACAGATTTGCAGTTGCATGTACAATCATCTTTTTTTTTCTGTTCTGCCATGTTATGGAAATGCTTGTTTTATTTTTTAAATTTAGAATTAAATAAATATATATTTTTTTAAATTCCAGGAACAGGGAGAAGATGGACAGTCTGGGAAAGGCACAGAGATGGGAGATAGAATGCCATATGGAAAGAAGAGCAAGCAAAGAAGTTTGGCTGGATGAAAGATGCATGTGGAAGAACATCTGAACCAGTCATGATTGTGATGGAATACTACTATGTTATAAGAAATGACAAAGGAGATAGTTTCAGAAAAACCTAGGAAGACTTATATGAACTTGTACAAAATCAAGTAGGAGCAGAAGTAGGAGAACATTATACAGATATATAGTAATAGTCAACCGGGAAAGACTTAGCTACTCTGATCAATGCAATGATCCTCCATTATTTCAAAGGACTCATGTTGCAAAGTGCTATCCACTATCAGATAGAGAACTGGTGAACTCTTGAGTGAAGACTGAACCATTTTTTTTACTTTATTTTTTCTGACTCCCCCCCCCACAACATGGCAAATGTGGAAATGTTTTTAATGACTTCATGAATATAATGCGCATCATATTTCTTGCTTTCTCAATGGGTGAGGGAGAAAGTAGAGAGAGGAAGAGAATTTGGAACTGAAAATAAAAATAACAATAAAAAAAAAGAATGTGGATATAATCAATTGGGAAAGCTAGGCTAGAGTCAAGATGTAAAAGACTTTAAATGCCAAACAGAGGATTTTAATTTAAAGTGCATGGGGAGTTGCTAAAGCTTCTTAAGCAGAAGAGTGACTGATTAGAACTATGCTTTAGAAATATCAGTTGAAAGTTATGTGGAGAAGGGATTAAAGGAGGGAGAGACCTAATGCAGGGAGGCCACTTAGGAAACATCGGGCTGAATGAAGGTGGTGTGACAGGAATTGTCCAGAGATCTGTTGATAGATGCTGCTGCTACTCACAGCCATCAATGACAAAGAGATATGGAAAAATGGATTTATCATATGCTCAGAACATAGATTCACTGAATACAAAAATCAGTGAGCCCTGAACAACAGTTTTATAGGTAGGTGTAAGGAGGGCTGTCTCCCACAAGAAGTGTGAGGATATTGTGAGTCTCTTCTCCAAGGGAGTTTTCATTCTTGCCAGTACAGGAAATAGGAGGTTGGGGTCAGATACTGGCCACTTTGCTCTCCTCAGAGAGAGGAGATACTGGGCTAGGATTACGTCTATCTGCTCCCCTAAATATTGTTAGTCTAGGGGATTGTGGCTTCAGGTTCAATCTGACCTCTGATGACTGATTCATTGATGGAGGAAGCAGCATTATATATAAGGCTTAACTCCTTTCCCACCAAATATGAGTTCCACAATGAACTCATTTACCCATCAATAGCAAAACATAAATCAGAGAAAATATACATATAAGAATATATACAAGACAACAGGATGAAGGAGCCCTTCTATTGGTAGTGGGGTAGCTCAGCTCAACCAAGAGAGATGGACAGAGAGAAAGAGAGAGAGACTGGCATTGCCCATCTTTCCTTTCGAAGTTAGAAGCCAGAAGTGGTCAGAAAGACTGAAGAGAATTTTCTAAGAGATTGGAAGAGCCTGGTGCTCTCCACTCCCCATCCCTCATGGAGATGCAGGGGACTGAGTACCATACCAATGAGCTTTGAGATTTGGGCTCCATAGATTTCAGTTACACAGGCAGGTTGGGCACAAGGGAATTTTACAGAAAGCAGAAAGGCAAGGAAACGATTTACACTTCAAAGAATAAATAGCAGAAGGGGAAGATCTGTATCGGATAAAATGGTATACTATTCAGTAAACACCCTAGGTATAGCTAGAATTTGCAAAGTGACTGTTTGTGCAGTTTGATGACTCAGTTTGATTTTGCAGACTCACAACCTGCTCAACTTAAGTAAACGATGGCCAGGAAGTTAAACCAGAAATCCACTTATCGAAGCAGAGAAAAATCATACGATGATTCTGATTGGGTCCACTGCAGATTTATGTTACATAAATTCAACTGAGTCCTCACTACTGCAAGGCAATCCTTCTACACTTCTTTTGTCAACTCTACCCTCCACAGCAGTTCTTCCAAGCCTTTTCATCCCTCTTCAAACCTCCCAAGCCTCCTTCCTCTCTCCCCACCCTCTCAGCTGAGAACCTTCCCTCATATTTTATGGGAAAAAATGATACCATTCTCCATGAGCTCTCTTATCTCCTTTCTTCCTCATCTCACATCACTCATATGTCTTCCCACTATCTCCTCCTTCACTTCTGTCTCACCTGAAGAAGTAGCCTTACTCCTAAGGCTATCTCTTCTACCTGCACAAGCAATCCCAATACATCTTGTCTCCTCTAACAGATTGCCCCGCCCCCCGTTGTCCCCACTCACTTAATTTCAGTCTCTCCTTCTCTCCTGCTCAACTGGCTCCTACGCCATCTTCTTATATCCTTTCTGCCCTTTCTGGCAAAACTTTTTGAAAAGGCCATCTACAATAAGTGCCTCCACTTTCTCTCCTCCCACTGTCTTCTTAACCCCTTACAATCCGGCTTCCCAAACTCATCTGATCTCTTAATTGTCAAATCCTATGGCCTTCTCTCAATCTTCCTTCTCTTTGACCTCACTGCAGCCTTTGACACTGTTGATCACTCTCCCCTCTTTGATTCTCTCTTTTCTCTAGGATTTTGGGATGCCAGTCTCTCCCGGCTCTCCTCCTATCTGACTGCTCCTTCTTATTCTCCTGTTCTGGATCCTCGGATCTCATCTAGATAGTCACCCTCTCTAACCATAGATAGCCTATAAGTTTCTGTCCTGGGTCCTCTTCTCTATATTACTTCACTTGGTGATTTCGTCAGTTCCCATGCCTTCTCTATGCTAATGACTCTCAAAGTTACCTATCCTCTTTTAGCCTCTTTACTGACTTCCAAATTTGCATCTCCAACTCCTTTCTGATATCTTGAACTGGATATCCAATAGATTTTTTTTTTTTTTTTTGCAGAGGGGAAGGCAGGGCAATTGGGGTTAAGTGACTTGCCCAAGGTTACACAGCTAGTAAATGTGTCATGTGTCTCAGGCTGGATTTGAACTCAGGTCCTCCTGATTCCAGGGCCGGTGCTCTACTCACTGCGCCACCTAGCTGCCCCTCTAGTAGACATCTTAAACTCAACAGGTCCAAAATGGAATTCATTTTCTTTCCCCTAAATCCTCCCACCGCAAACTTCTCTACTATTGTAGAGAACACCATTCTTTCAGTCCCCCAAACTCACAACCTAGGAATAACCCTAGATTCCTCACTATCTTTCACTCCGTGCCCCTCACCCCAACCCCCTATATCCATACTGTTGCCAGGTCTGCCTGTCTCAAGTATCTCCCCACTTCACTCCATTCAGCCATTAAAGTGATTTTCCTAAAACACAAGTCTGATCATGTCACTGCCCCCCCCCAAATAAACTCCAGTGGCTTCCTACTTACTGCCTCCAGGAGCAAATACAAAATACTCTGTTTGGCATTCAAAGCCCTTCATAACCTGACTCCCTCCTATCTCTTCAGTCTCCTTACTCTTTATTCTTTCAATGTACTCTTCAATCTAGTGACATTGGCCTCCTGGCTGCTCCATGAGCTCCATCTCTTGTGTACTCCATCTCTTGTCTCTGAGCATCTTCTCTTGTCTCCCATCCTTGGAATGCTCTCCTTCCTCTTCTTCAATTACTGACCTCCCTGGCTTCCTTTAAGTCCCAACTAAAATCTCATCTTCTTCAGGAAGGCTTTCCCAACCTCTCTTAATTCTAGTGCACTCCCTCTTTTAATTTTTTCCAATTTGTCCTGTATGTGACTTGTTTGTGTGTATTTGTTTCTTTGTCTCCCCATTAAATTGTGAGCTCCCTGAGGGCAGGGACTATCTTTTGCCTCTTCTTGTATCTCCAGTATTTAGCACAGTGCCTGGCACATAGTAGGCCGTTAATTAAGGCTTATTGAGTTCCTGTTACAGGGGAAAAAAAACCTGAAGCGGTTGAGACTAATTTAGGACCAGAAGGGGCAGGGGGAAGAAGAAGGAAGAGGGATCAGAGTTGTTAATTCAAGGTGGATATTTATGAAGATACTCACTCTGTTCAGGCAGATCAACACTTTTACAACATATGTCTTATTTCCCTCGGATCACATTAACACTTTGGCAGAGAAAGGACTTCAACTTAGATCCCCCTGACTCGAAGTCTGTCTACCTACTAGGCCGGGGCTTCATGGTTCTATTACAATTGCCATTTTACTTTTTGTTTCTTAAAGTGGAATCCACTAAAGCCTCCTCATACTTGGGATAAGGATAGGATTCAGAAGTTTGATTTTTCTCAGAAAAGTAAGCTATTTGGTGAAAAAAACTTCCCCTACTGAGCCATACTTGGACAGTCACCAACTCTAGGAGAGACTAAAGTGAGTCCATGAAATTACAATATCCAGCATGTAGATGGCAGTGAAAGCTTGTGAGTGAGTAGTACCCAAGGTCAGCATCAAAAACAAAACTGCATGAGAGTAATGTCTGGAGCAAAATCTTCTATGATGACCTGGTTTTCATGTTTAAGTCTCAAGTTTAGGGTGAATTAGCTAAAACAACTGAATGGTCTTGGTTCAAATACAGTTGCATCTTGATATTCATCATTCCTAATAATAACCCTCTAGACTCTCAAATTATAAGCTTAATAACACTTTATCAATAAAAACAATCAAATAATGCACAAAACCTGTTGTTGCCTTTAAGAAGGCAGAATCAAATGAATTAAGAAATGGCAAGCACAAACCTAGTTCAACTCCCCATTACCCCTCTCTTGCCTATACTACTGCAATAGCCTTCTAATAAATCTCCCTGCCTTTTGTGTCTCCCCACTCTGGTCCATTCTTTAGTCAGGTGCCAGGGTGATTATTCTAAACAGGAGTTCTTAACCTAGGGTCCTTGATCCCCCAAAAGTCCATGTACGCATTTCGGGGGTCTGCGGACTTCAATGGGGAAAATATATCTTTAGTTTTACTAACTGAAATTTAGTATTGCTTCCAATTATAAATACAGGCAACAAACATTATTCTGAGAAGTTATCCATAGGCTTTTTATCAGACTGACAAAGGAGGCCATGACATAAAAAGGTAAAAAATCCCTCTTCTTAAGGCTTTTGAAAACAATATTCTATAGTTCAAAATCTGAATGATACAAATATCAGATTCTGAAACACCTTCCACATCAGAAACCAGCTGTTTTATTATGATTTGGTGCTTGCCTCAACTTCTACCTTCTGTTTCTCTTTTTGAAAATGTTTGTGATGTACAGGTATGATTTTGAGGAGTCTAGAAACCTTTGTTCTATTTCTTTTCATGATTTTGAAACACATTTTCTATTGTGGTAACATGGGCTGTTCTCTCCTATGCTGTATTTTGCCTTCAAGTCCCCAGTGAGTATCAAAGTATTTATTGATTTGTGTTGGACAGTCTTATGAAGATGTTTGCAAAAATTACCCCCTTCTGCAAATAAGTGCATTAATGCATTGTTGGTGGAGCTGTGAATGGGTCTAACCATTCTGGATAGCAATTTGGAATCATGCCCAGAAAGTTACTAAATTATGCATACCCTTTGATGTAGCTGTATAACTACTAGGCTTATACCCCAAAAGAAATGAAAGAAATCAAAGAAAGAGCAAAAGGATTTATAGGTACAAAAATATTCATAGATTGCCCCAAATTGGAAAACTAACATCCTATTAGGGAATGACTAAACCATATTGTGGTATATGAATATAATGGAAAACTATTTTACTGTAAGAAATGACAAAATGGACAATTTCAGAGGAAACTGAGAAGATGTCTGTGAACTGATGCAAAACTGAGCCAAAGTAGGAGAACAATTTATACAATGGTAACATTAGAGAGAAAAACAATTTTGAAAGACACACTGGTAAGCCACAAGTCCAAAAGAGTGGAGACTAAACATCCTTCTCACCTCCTGATGGAGAGGTGAAAAACTTAAAATGCAGAGAGCAATAATACATTTTTGGATGCTGACTAATATGTGAATTTGTTTTGCTGAACTATGCAACAATGTATTGAGGGATTTCTTTTTCTTTTTAATTTGCTCATTGTGGGGAAGTGACTTTTTTTTTTTTACTCCTTGTTAATTGAAAAAAATAAAAATTTTTTCAAAAAGAAAAATACAATTTCTTCACCTGCAACAGATGTTGACACACAAGCTGCAATTATCTCTACTTTCTTGATGTTTTTGTAAGCTGAATGAGGAATTCTCAGAAAACGCAGCATTGGATATTTCAATGAGGAACTCTAGGAGATGACACGTGTAGGCTAGTAAGATTAGTTTGCAGAGATCTGGGGGAAGGTGAGGTGGATGATGAGAGAGACTGCTTTTCTCCATCCTCTTTAATTTTAGTGCCTTCCTTCTAGATAACTCAATGAATAGTACTGGGCTTAGAGTCAGAGAGACCTGAGTTCAAATGTGACTTCAAACTTACCTAGTTATCTGACTCTGAGCAAGCTACTTAACTTTTGTCTGCCTCAGTTTCCTTATCTGTCAAGTGGAGATAATAATAGCACCTATCTTTGATGGTTGCTATGAGCATAAAATGAGATGATATTTTAAAGTGCTTTTTAAACCTTAAAGTGCTATATAAATCCTAGTTATTAATATTATTATAATCTTCAATTTATCCTATATGCATCTTGTTTGTACATAGTTGTTTGCATGGCTGTGAGATCCTTAAGGACAGGAGCTAATTTTTGCCTCTCTTTGTATCTCCAGCACTTAGCACAGTGTTTGGCACATAGTAGGAGCTTAATAAATGCTTGTTGAATTGACTTGAGAAGAATAACCTTAGTCTCAGTCTTGACAGCTTTTGACTTGTTTCCTCTCCAGAACTGTTTGTTGAAGCCTTGGTCATGGAAAATGTCACCACTATGGGGCAGACTGAATCCAGTTAGAGTGAGATCACCTCTCTTCTAGAAACTTTCTTCCTTCCCCTGAAGACCCTAAATAACTGTCCAGCTTCCAACCTTCTCACATAATCAGGAAGTTCTCTCTTGCTTCTTGTATTCGGAGCCATTGACTGCTGTATTTCCACCTCTGCCTGTGCTGATCAGTTCTCCTCCCCTTTGAGGGTTCAGTTTGCTTGTTTGCTCCCCCCTTTCTATTTCTATTTCATTTTTCCCTGGGACATAAAATTAATATAGTGTTCCAAGACTTCAACAGTTTGAGATGAGGACTGGGTACATTCCAGGAGTGGGGGACAGCCTATGCAGATAGAACAGGTGGGAGAGTGTAGGACAAGATCAGGCGACAGTTAGTAACACAGCTTGTATGGAAGAAAAAGTGATTAAAAGGTACTCATATATTTTATTCTATACGTAATAGAGCCAGTGAAGGTATGAGGAGTAAAACAGGGGACTGACATAATGCTAAGACAACAGCATCTATTCAGGTTCAATTGCAGAGGATACCATAAACATTGGACCATTAACAAATGAAGGTTTACTTTGCCCTAACATAATAAAAGATATACAGCAAGGATACAGTGGCTCTTTCTTTCCTTCCTTCCTTCTTTCTTTCTTTGTTTTTTTGGATATAGTCAAGGTTAAGTGACTTGCCCAGGGTCACATAGCTACTAAGTGTCAAGTGTCTGAGGCCAAATTTGAACTCAGGTCCTCCTGATTCCAGGGCTGGTGCTCGGTTCACTGTACCACTTAGCTGTTCCAGATACTTAGTTTCTATAGACATAGTCCTCCATGAGTGTGCTGGAGACAACTTAAACCAATTCTGGAGAGCTGATTATTAAATTTTCAGCATGAGCATTTACACCTTGGAAACTGAGCAAACTGCAAATCAGGACTTAATTTATTGTTTTGTTGATTGTCTAGATCAGTGGCATCAAACTCAAATAGAAATGGGGCCACTAAACTGTACATAAATTCTCATGGGCTATATATTGACTTAAAATCAACATATCAATATTATCTAAATTCTATTGGATTTTTATTTATTTTGTTAAACATTTTAAAATTGTAGGCTTCACTCCAGAGAGTTGTAGGCCAATGCTCAGTGACTCTAAGTTTGATACCTCTGGTGTAGTACTGAAAAAAGTGATGGAGAAAATATAAATAGTGAAGATTAAAC
Source organism: Phalanger gymnotis (assembly GCA_028646595.1). NCBI lineage: Eukaryota > Metazoa > Chordata > Mammalia > Diprotodontia > Phalangeridae > Phalanger > Phalanger gymnotis. Next base: position 242,022,751 of record CM053625.1, read on the forward strand.
TTAAAAGTGTGTCTAATATGCATGGAACACCTGTTCTTAATCATTTACCAGCATACCCTGTCTCTTCCCCACTCTTTACATATCGAAACTTGTCAGGTCAACAGTCCCGGATATAGTGACCTCAAGGTCTTCAGATACCCACCAAGTTGGAGAGAGGCCCTGACTCTAAGAGGAACTTTTTCTAACCTTACATAAACAGGAAGCATCTTCAGGAGAGAGAGGGGACGATCAGGTCTAGAGGATAGCTTTGTTTACTTTTAGGAAGTACTTATCACTGCCACATCCCTGTTGTGAGAGAAGGAAAAGCCCCTGGTAGATAGTGGTCCTATCTCCACATGGTCATATCTGCTGGATATCAGGAAGATTAATTTGGCAGCTATGTGAGTGAATGCTGGGTTAGCTAGGTAGAGCAGTAGATAGATTATTGGACCTGGTATCAGGAAGTCTTGAGTTCAAATCCAGCTGCAGGCAGCTTGCTCACTGTATGACCCTAGGCAAGTGATCTTATCTTTGTCTCAGTTTTCTTTATCTGCAAAATGAGGAGAATGATAACATTTACTATTACCTTCCAGGGTTGTGAAAAGGATAAAAGGAGATAATATTCATAAAGTACTTTGCCTACTTGAAAGCATTATATAAATGCTAGCTAGCCATCGCAACAGTCTGGGTTAGAGGTGATCGTCACTTGCTTTTAGCTCTGAGAAATTTTCTTGAAAAATTTTCTGTTTCTCTGGTGTGGTATAATTGAAAGAGTGTTTTGCAGTCAAGAGAGCCCAGGGCTAAAAATTCCTGGTCTAATGCTAGCCGTGGGATTATCAGCAAGTTACTTTACTCTCTCTAAGTCTCAGTATTGTCATCTGTAAAATGGGGATAATAACACTCGTCAGTATTGACCATGTTTGTTATAAGGTAGAAATGAGAAGATGTAAGGAGCCACTTTATAAGAGTTTAAGTAAATGTCAGCTGTTATTATTAAAATGTCAGATTTGGAAAGGTCTTCAGAGGTCATCTGGTCACAGGATTATAGGATTATACATTTAGAATTGTAAAGAACCTTAGAAATATCTAGTCTGAGTCCTCATTTTACAAATGAAGAAACTGAGGCACAGGGAAGCTGTGATTTGTCCAAGGTCACACAGGAAATAAACATCAGAGGCTGCATTTGGACCTAGGGACTAGACCAACCCCTTCACCTTACAGATGAGGAAGCTGAAGTCGCAGAAGGGGAGTGACTTGCCCAGGGTTATATAGTGAGAGTATAGATGCAGATCTTAGCCTTTCGACCCTTACCTCCAGGCCAGGGTTCTTTAACCACCCCAGGGGTACTGTACACTTTCTAGTTCCTTTGTTTCTATCATTTGTTTTTTACTCCCCTCTGACTTTAGATAGATTGTTTGGTTTAAATTTTACTTCCAAGATTAAACAAGAGCAGAAATTGTCTTCTGCCAAAAATGAATTCTAGATCTAAGCTAACACTTTTGGCCAGGGGCACGAAAATTTTGTGGGCCATCTCTGCCCCAGAAATGTCCAACTCTATGATATTCACAAAATCATACACTACCTGATCTTAGAACTTTCTTTCTAAAGCTCTTGGGAGCCATTATATAAGCAAACTTCAGGTTGTTCTATGAGAGAGAGAGACAGAGAGAGAGATGGAGAGACAGAGACAGACAGAGCTAGATGGAGAGAGACAGAGACAGAGAGACACACACACACACATATACGCACATACACATACACACACAGACAGACAGACATTCAGAGAGAGACAGACAGACAGACACACATACACAGAGAGAGAGAGAGAGAATGAATGGATAACTTCATGTTAATGGATGGCCCATATTCTTTCTTTTATGAATTTATACTCTATTTTCTTGTATATTTACTTGTGTACATATCTCATTTCCCCTACTAGATTGAGAGCTCCATAAGAGCAGGCAGAGATCATGGCCTTATTTATTCTTGCATCTCTCCTCAGAGATTATCACAGAGTTTTAGCCCATGATGGTAATAAATTTTTATTTCGCATACAATCATCCATCTCCTCTTCCCCCGTAGGGTTTGCTTTCATGTATACCACAATCCTGCTCGAAGGAGATACTTTATTGAAAAAAAGTAACTTGAAGCATATAAACCATTTTTACATATGCATAACTGTTCATTGAATCATACAGTATTAAAAGTTAGAAGAGATCTCAGGTGTCATCTGTTTTAGCAGCATGTTGTTGTTTGGTCATTTCATTTGTGTCCGACTCTTCGTGACCCCATTTGTGGTTTTCTTGGCAAAGATACTGGAGTGATTTGCCATTTCCTTCTCCATCTTATGTTACAGATGAGGAAACTGAGGCAAGCAAGGTTGAGTGATTTGCCCAGGGTCACACGGCTGCTATGTGCCAGAGGCATATTTGAATTCAGGAAGGTGAGTTTTCCTCACTCCCAGTACTCTGTGTACTATGGTGCCACCTAGCTGCCCCCTGGTGCCATTGAAAAGGACCATGGACTCGGGGTTCATGGGTTCACGGCCCTACCTCAGATGCCTACTACCAAGATCACCTTAGACGAGTCATGGCTATGATTCCTCTAGAAAGTCCTCAACAGGAAGCCATTTGGTCTCTATTAAAGACTTCCAGCGACAGAGAATTTACTATTTTCCAAGGTAGATCTCATTGCCTGGCCACTTCTTTACTAGGAAGTTTTTCCTTACATTGAGCCAAAATGTTCTCTCAGGGAGCTTCTACCCATTGCTCCTATTTCTGCCCTCCTAGACCAAGAAAAACAAATTGAATCCCTCTTCCGAACCATAGTCGTAACCCTTAAAATATTTGAAGACGGCTATCATGTCCCCTTAAGTGTTTTCTTTTGGCTAAACATCCTAGTTTCTTCAACAGCTGTGGTATGGTCTCATGTGATATGGTCTCCAATCCTTTTACCGTCTTGGTTCTTCTACATTTGTTCTAGTTTGTCGATATTCCTTCTAAAATATAGTACTTTCTCTGAAGGTGATACTGTAGTTATGTGCAGAATTTAGTTAGATGAAAGTCTTCCTAATTCTGTTTCTGTTAATTCTTCTATTTCTATTTGTAATAATGCAATTCCAATTTGATTTACCTTTCCGGAATGCCATGTAACATTGCTGACTTATGTTGACCTTGTAATCAACTAAAACTCCCAGATCACTTTTCTTTTCTTTCTTTCCTTCTTTCTTTCTTTCTTTCTTTCTTTCTTTCTTTCTTTCTTTCTTTCTTTCTTTCTTTCTTTCTTTCTTTCTTCCTTCCTTCCTTCCTTCCATCCATCCTTTCTTCCTTTCTTTATTCCTTCCTTCCTGCCTTCCTTCCTTTCTTTCTTTCTTTCTTTCTTTCTGCTGGCAAGTGACTTACCCAGGGTCACACAGCAAGTAAGCTGGATTTGAACTCAGGTCTTCCTGACTCCAGGGCGGGTCCTCTACCCACTGTACTACCTAGCTGTCCCCAGTGTACTTTTCAAATGATGTGTTCCCTATCCACATTCTCTCATACAGTTGATTTTTTTAAGCCCATACAAATTTCCTTACTTTTAAAATAAGTTTGTTGGATCAGGTGATCTCTAAATTTCTTTATAGCTTTAAATCCTAGGATCCTCTAGGCAAGACCTAATTTTTCCAATGCCCTTTCCCAGCTAGCCTGACTCCTGCTCAGCTAGGCAGCCCAGGCTCACCAGCAATATTTGGCTGACATCTATATTCTTCCTGCAGTAAAAGCAACCTCACCGTATCTTGTTAAGGCCACTTATGGGGAGCTTCCTTTGCATTTATATAGCACTGCAAAGCACTATAAAATATTATCTCATTTAATCCTCACAACAGCCCTGGAAAGTAGTTGCTATCATTATCCCCATTTTACAGATGAGGAAACCTGAGGCAGACAAAAGTGGCTTGCCCAGGCTCACATGTCTAGTAATTGTCTGAGGCTGGATTTGAACTCAAGTTCAACTTCTTCCTAACTTCAGGTCTGACATTCTATTCACTACACCATCTAGCTACCTCTCACAGTAATTAGTCAATGATAATACCTTGGTTGTATATGATGTCCATGGAAATGGGCACCACGGTGAGGTGAAATGAGAATTAGCATTGGTATTGGAAACCAGAGTTCAAATCATCACCCTACTACTTACTGTACAGCCTTGAGTAAGTTACTTCCCCTCTCTCTGGGCCTCAGTTTTCTTATCTGTAAAATCCTCTCTAGCAATAAGCTCTGTTATCTCCTATAATATCAGTACAATTCTGACTTTATATTTCACTGTGTAACAACATAACAACACCTTGCGCTCTGCGATGGGCCCTGTGTGATTAACCTGGGCTTCTGCCATAATTAGCTAGCTATTCATTAAATGTCACCTTGCATTTTATTTGCATATTTAACCTACTGCTGTTTTGTTTTTCCCGTGTGGGAAATGTCAAATGTGGTAGGTGTGAGATATGAGAGATGGGAGACATTGAACATGTGAGGGTTAAAGGAAATAGTTATTCAAAAAAAAATTAAGCATATGGGGTCATTAAATTATTGATGTTGGTTTTTTTTTTTGCTATGGCAGATTTATAAATAATACATGTTTTCAAGGTTATTTCCATTACATTTCTTTAGGGACAACTAAAAAGTCTTCTCCTTTTGAGCCTGAAGAGAACTGACAGTTACAGAAAGGTCACCAAAATGTTCATTCATGTAGGAAAAAGAGTTCCTGTTTAAAAAAAAAAAAGTAATTATGACCCAAAGCAATTCTTATATAACAAGACACTCAGCTCAGTTTTATGGAAGCTGGAGCTGCAAATAGAGTAGGCATGACCGGGGCTCTGTCTCAGGGTCCTGAAACTCAGAAGGTGCTGAAAACATTTATACTCCTTCTGAGGCACAGCTTAGCGCCTAGTTAGCAAGACTAATTAATAAAAGAAGATGATTCCCAAACCACTCCAAGTCTCCTCCTTCTACCCTGGGCTGATGGCAACCTCTTTGGGAGAAGTCTTACAATGTCCCAGGGACTCTTTCTTAAAAGGCGATTGGAGGGTATCTTTTTGACTGCTTGCTCCAGGTGTCACATTGGCCAGTAATAGTTCTGATGTGATTCATTTGTCTTATTCTTTGTGGAAAAGACTATTAACTGAAAATTAGCTTTTCCTCCAGAAAAGAAATTAACTAAATGTAACAAGTAGAGTTTCTAATTAAACATAACTCAATATTCTTCAAATGAGAAGAACCTAACTAAATATTCTCCTGGGAACCAGATATGTGATTGAACTTAATTTACAAAATGGTTTCAACAGTGAAAACTGGATAATAAACCATCACCATATCTTAGAGAAATGTGAGTTGTTGTTATTATCTCTGAATTTAGGAAAATCCAGAATCTGCGTGGTTGTCAATAAACAAAACATCATGGTTCCTTGTGCCACCCACAAGGTGTCATGCGCCCTTGTCATCTTTATAGAATGAAATATTTTAAAAGGTGACAGACAGCAGATGAATGACCAATGCTGGCCCTAAAGAGAATGGGTAGTAGGTAAGAAGTACCCCTCTGTCACTCCTTTCCTTTCTCTATCCCCTCCTTAGAGAGCCAAATACCTTCCAAGGCCACCCACCCTTCATGCCCTGTTTAGCTCTGCCCTCCACCAGAAGCCCTCCCCGCCTCTTCCTACCCCAGGTCTAGACAGAGCCCTATGTTCTTAACCTCCTAAGCAAAACTTGGGATCACAGAACTCAGACTTAAAAAAACCTTAGAGGCAAGTCCAATTTCCTATCCCATGTAAGAATCCCTCCAATAGCATCCAATAACCCTACTAATGGTCACTTGTTTCATTTTAAAGACCTCTGGCTACACGGAAGGGCATTCTCCAAAGGCAGTCTATTTCATTTTGAGAATCTCCTATTCCTTTCTTTCAGGACAAGGCTACTTGATAATAAGTAATTAAAAGGTGAAACTAATTCCTGCAGAATGCAGATGTGATTACAAACACATTGTCTTAATCTTTAAGGAGTGAGAGAATATTGATAATGTCAGGTATCCAAGCATGCCGGTAGGGGAGATATTTTTGGTTGTGGGAAGGCATCAGATCTTACCAGGGAGGAATGAACAATAAACAAATAAACATTTAACAAAGTAACTACCTGGGAGAAAAACCAAGATCATGGACCAGAACAAATGTAGGAATATAGGAAATTGATGGAATCAGAAAATGCTGCTCAGATATGGCTAACTCTTTGATTCTATGCTTTATTACTCTGAGATACAAAAAGTGTAGTTGCAACATTAATTTACAAATTTTTCACCATTTCCCTAAATTTAAGGTCAATTGTTAACAATGTTATATAAAATGACCCCTTTAGATAAGTAACCTCCATTTCTAAGTCTCCTAAATTTACTTACTAGCCCACTACTTTGAGATGAAAAAATTGTCTATTTAGTAGGGGTGAGAAGGATAAGGGAAGGGGAGCGATCAACTTTGAAAAATATGGGTAAAGCATTATTAAGGTGGAACAAGTCACTTTACTTTCATGGGCCTCAGTCTCCCTGTATGTAAAATGGGTCATTTGGATTAGATGATCCCTAGAATAAGGAGCTCTAATATTCTGTCTTCAGAATGCTAACCTTGAGGCACAGCAAGACCTTGAAACATCAAAGAAAAATCAAACCATATTTATTATGCTTCTTTACTAAGGAGCCAGGGACGAGACACTTTGGTGTCTTTGGGTTTCATGTGCCTCTTCTAGCACTCATCATGGTGTGATGACCCTGGGTTCCTGAATTGCAGAATCATAGACTTTTAGAATTGTTAGGGCCATCTCAGTCCTTGTTATGACATGCCCAACAAGTGGCCATCCAGACTCTACTGAGTGACTAAACTCTAACAGGTAGAAAGAATATAAATGCTTCAAATATGGCCCCAGCAATGAACTGGATTGTGTTTGTCCTGTAAAGACAATTTAACATGGAAAAGTTCATGACCAGGTTGGGCATGGAATGTTGAATGATTTGACTGTGGAACTCTCTGAGACCACTGACCAAGTTGTAGGTATATAGAGGTTACTAGTGGAGGGATTACCCACAACAATGGAATTATGAATTTATATTTGCCAAAGCATTTGAGAAAGGCTTTCAAAAATGCATGTTGAAAAATAGAAGGTTTCCTGTTAAGTTTTAGTTAAACCTTCTTCAGGGAAGCTTGCAAAAGCGTTAACTGAAAAGACTATTTCCTATTTCAGACTTGTACACACAATATGTGGTCAGTAAATATTGATTGATTGATTGATCAACTCCCCAGATGATTCAGAAAATGGAAGTTTGACCATATAAAGTCATATCAAGCAGAGCTAGCAGCCAGCTTCCTCCTCTAACCTTGCCTGCTTTGTTCTGGTAGTTCAGGCACTAGAAGGAGAGCCAGGGTGACTGGAAACAGGATGAGTCATCTGACATCAGTTTGATGCACTCACTGAGAGCTTCACTCTCTGAAATCAGAGACAACTGTGTGTGTGTGTTTTGTAAATGTTATTATTTCACAGAAGGCAGTGGGGATTTAGAGGCTGCACGGAGTAGGGCTGTTGGCTGATTTGGTACAAGTAGCTGTCTGACATTCCTTGGTCATAGATCTTTATCTAGAAAGATAATTCGGAGGGTATTTTGATAATGCTGATGGATACGTGGCAGATATGCCTGCACTCTGGTCTGTATCTCTGGTTGTATATATTCATATCTTTCTCTAAAGGTAGGTTCTGATTAACCTGCTTTGTTTCATGACCCTGGCTTCAATGAAATGCATTTAATCTCTCCTCTCTCTAGCTATTTTATTTAAACACAGATGAGTGAAGCAGTTAAAAATTTAGTATGTTACAGTTTAAGCAAAAGAGTTACCATTGCTGGATCTATTACCTAATACGTATAAATTTCTATTAATTAGTCAAATGTCAGGTGTAGGGGACAGAATTGGAGAAAATTGTAATGTATAATGTATGTTTTATCACTTTTTTAGTTTTATTTCTCTCTTTAAAAAGCTTCATCTTCTGGGAATATAGCACTGAGAGAACAGTTAATTCCAGGAGTTAAAAACCACAGGCTAGGAATGATGCTTCCTATTCGTGTCTCTCGTAGGATGTGTTTGCTGCTGGTTTCATTCGAGTTCTTGTTGAAAACCATTATCCAGTTATCACTCAATCAGTTTTGTGGATAATCATCTGTGTCTGAACCCTTCATTCTGCTGATATCTCCCCTAGAAGGCGAAATGTTCGTTTTTTAAAGTCAGAAATCAGGAAAGAAAATTAATAGGATGCAATGAGCCCAGCTGTAATTTTGTATGCTGCTGGATTTGCTGGGGAATGTCTGTTTCATACCAATGGAGGTTTCCTCTAGCGTGTTGTAGGGAAAAAGATGTGTTTGCTCTAAGGAATGACTCGTTTCCCTTTTCTTCTAGTTTCCAATTTGAAAACTTCATCCTCATTATTACTTGTGATGACAATAATGAGAAACTGTATTATAGATCTCTCCCCTGTTTGGAAGCTCCTGACACTTCACAGGCAGAATTTATCAGCTAGCTAGATTGTGGTTTTTGTTCATTTTATCAACAAACTTTATGAGCTTAAAGGAAAGGTCCCTTTTGAGCTACTTAATTAATATATATATACATATATATGTATATATATGTATATATACATATACACACACACACAAAATCACATTGATAAATTCATAGAATAACAACTTAAGTGTACAAACTGCATTCTATAAGGATATCTTAAATGAGATTACTGAAAATTAATTATCTCAAGCCAAGAGAAGAGCTAAGAGGACCATTTGACTGATTCTTTTGTATATAATCTTTCATGTGGAGTAATGGACTCATCATGTTTCTAGCTCCATCCATTAGCCAGCTTCAGAGTCAGGAATCCCTGGATTCAATGCTTCTGACATAGAATGGCTATGGAACCCTTAACTTCTTCAAACAGGAGGAGAAGAGAAGAGGTGAAAAGAGGGGAAGGGAGAGAAAGGGAAAGGAGGGGAGATAAGAGGAGGAGAGGGGAAAAAAGAGAGGGGAGGGGAAGGGAGGGGATATGAGAAGAGGTGAGAGGAGAGGAAGGGAGAGGATGTGAAAAGAAGGGAGAGGGAGGAAGTGAGAGAAGAGGGGAGAGGGGGAAAGGGAGGTGAGATGAGGGGAAGGGGGAGAGAGGAAAGGAAGAGAAGGGAGGGGAGGGGAGAGGAGAGGAGAAGAGGTGCTTAGCTTCTCAATACCTACACCTCTCAGCACCAGTACTCAATAAATTTTAGAGCAGGTACCAGATCCGCATTGGTAGAAGTGGTTTCCTGACTGGGAATTTCTCATACCAATGAAATTGTTGATCCATACCACACACCCTACCCTCATCATGAAGAAAGTAACTGAGAAGCATGATATGTTTTGAAAAAGTGACTCTAGAAATGAGTTATTGAAGGTATTGCACAAAATAAGTACTGATGTAAGTTTTTTTAACCCTCTTTAGAAAATGGAGATTTTTAAAAAAAGCAATAAATCCCTCTGTATTTCCTATCTTTTGTCAACCTTGCAAAACTCCAAATTAATTGGATTTCAAAGTTGATCGTACAAGAAATGACATTTTAAGGTTTGGGTGAAATCACTGTGACATTCTCTTTGCTTTATGACACTATTGGACTGCTTTGCTAAGCTCCTGGTTTATTTTAAAAGCAAGTCAGCCTGAAGACAAGCAAGGGCAGGGCTTTTCCATGAATAATAGAAATCTTTGCCATTAGAACTTTTGTGAGCTATATATAGTGTCTCAACTAGAAAATCCGAGTCCTATCTCTTACCCTCCCCCTTCTCTCTTCTCTTAATTCCTTCCCCACCCCCAAAATTCAAGCCACAAATAGCCAGACTGGGTAAGAGAAATGGATGATAGAGTGGGAGGTATGGGTCCAGTTAGAAACATGGGAAACCAAGGTGAAATTCTGAGCTAAACTTTGCATCTGGCCCCAAATGCCCACTGGACTTTTAGTCTACTTGAATGCCTTACAAGAGTTACCCATTCCAAAGCACAAAATCCTCAGTTCATCTCCTCAGCCTTTTAGGCTCCAAGTCTTTCATTAACACCATAATCATTAGCAAACATTTAATGAGCCTCTCCTCTAGGTGAGGCACTAAACTGGGTGTTGGAATTTTAAAATCTAAACTGTCGAGTGATCATTAAAAGACTTCATTACACTGTATACTATGTCTTGTCCATGTTCTACATCGGCTGATCAGTCAGTCCACAAATCTTTGTTTTTTCCTTGCTCTGTGCCTAGCATGTTTCAATTCTCCTGGGTTCCATTTCTCTATGAGTTAGTAGTAGTTGGTCTTCATAGTTACCCTGGGCAAAATACTTATTACCTTGTGATGGAGCCAGGATGATGAGGAGGTTCTCCAAACATAGTTAGGTAGGCTGATGCTGATATGAAAGTCACATGGTGTCACTGGGCCCAAACTCAAAGCCTTTCTCTCTTAGAACCTCAGGGAGCTTCTGTTCCACAGGTACAACCTTCAAGAACCCAGTTTTACCTCCATGCCATCTGAGGTTACCACAATTAATCATTGGAGAAGTGAGTGAAACATAAGTGGAGATTGCATGCTAAGCAATAAGGATACATAGTCTGACAAAAGAGATTTCCTGCTTTAAAAAGATTAGGATGTATGGTTACCTAGATAACCTCTGTTGGCTTCAGTTACTTCATCTGTATAATGGAGATCATAACAGTACCTACCTCCAGGGTTGTTGTGAGGAGCAGATGAGGCAATAATTTTAAAGTGCTTAGCACAGTGTCTGGCACATGGTAAGCCCTGCATAAATGTTAGCTACTATTGTTATTGAGACACTAATCTTGTCTTCAATGCTCTTATTATCTAGTTATGGAATCAAGACATTGCATAAAAAGATAATTAATAACATAATTTTGTTGTTCTTATTGAGTTGTTTCAGTTGTGTCTGACTCTTCATGACCCCATTTGGGGTTTTTTTTTGGCAAAGATACTAGAGTGGTTTGCCATTTCCTTCTCCAGCTCATTTTACAGGTGAGGAAACTGAGGCAAACAAGGTTAAGTGATTCACCCAGGGTCGCGTAGCTAGTAAGTCTCTGAGGCCAGATTTGAACTTAGGTCTTCCTGACTCCAGGGCCAGTACTCTGTCCACTAGCATTAGCAGCCCTAATAACTTAAAGCAATATATAATTTTTGACTATATATTATTAATGCCAAATGAGTGGTATAGACGACAAGTGCTATTTTTATTTAGAGAAAACAAACATTGCTTTGCGGGTCAAGGAAGATTTCTCAGAATATGAAGGACTCAGACATGGCCCTGAGAGATGGTTAGGATTCAGATTCAGAGTGGGTAAGGGCATTCTAAAAGTGAACAGTGACATAGGCAATAGAAAGTACATGACTTTGGGCAAGTTATTGAACCTTCCTGGGTCTCAGCTTCCTCCTCTCTAAAATGAGGTGTTTGAACTAGATGAGATCCCTTTCAGTTTGAAATCTATGTGATGCTATGTTTGAGGGAAGTGAGTAAATCCTATTGGCTAGAATGGAAAGTTTGTGTACAATAGTAGAAGGATAGCAGATTGGACATAGATTATGGAGGACCTTGAATGCCAGGGAGTTTAATAAATGCGTAACATCTGACATTCATATGTTGTTTTGTTGTTTACATAAATTATCAAATTTCAACGAGTCACAATCACATCATCCCAGAAGATCAAAGTTAGAAGAGACCTCAGAGATCATGTAGCTCAACCTATCCATGAACATGAATTCACTTCTGCAACGTAGGATTGTGGGATTACCGACTGAGAGCTGGAAGGGACCTAGAAGTCATCCATTCATTTTATAGGTGAGGAAACTGAGAGAGACCCAGAGAGATAATGTGACTTGCCAAGATCACAGCAGTCGGAAGTAGCAGAAGCAGGATTTGAACCCAGGTCCTCTGATTCCAAATCCAGCTGTCTTCTACATCATAAATGGTCAGCCAGCTTTTGCTTGAAATACTCCATTGAGAGAGAACTCAGTACTTCCTGAGAGAGCCAATTACACTCATGGAGAGCTCTAATTGTCAGGAAGTTTTGCCCTACATTAAGTCTGAATTTGTCTATTTGTGGCTTTAACTCTGTTCTCCCAGTTATGTCTTCTAGACAAAGCAGAAGCAACCTAATCTCTCTTCCATGAGATGACTGTTCACACTCCCTCTCAAACGACTTTTCTTTTGACTAAACATCTCAGTTCTTGATTGATCCTTACATGACACGATCCTGAGGATCTTCCCTATCCTGGTTACCGCGCTCTGAACATGTTCTAGCTTACCCACGTCCTCCCTAAAATATGGTTCTCTGCTCTGAACATGATGCTCCAGGAGCAGTCTGGCCAAGTAAATGGATTGTCCTATCACTTCTCTAGTTTTGGATGCCACGCCTCTCTTACTCCACTGTAGAATGCCATTACCTTCCTTGACTGCCCTATCACACTATTGATTCCTATTAGGTTTGTAGTCCACTGAAATGCCCAGATCATTTTCGGATTGATTGCCATCTGACCATATGGCATGTTTGTAAAGTTGAATTTCTGAACTCAAGTGTCGGATAAGATTTACTTACCTCTAGTAAATTTCATCTCAGTTAATTTGGTCTAGGGTTCTAACCTGTCACAGGTTTTTTTGGATGCTGACTCATTATCCAATGAGTTTACTACTCAGTTTTCTACATTCTGCTGAAAGAATAAATACATACACCCATAAGTAAATACAAAATCTTTATAAGATGTATACAATATAATGGGGGAAGGTACTAATAACTGGGGGAATCAGGAAAGGCCTTTTTTAGGAGGCAAGATTGAAGATGAGCCTTGAAGGGAGTCCCAGAAGGCCCATACAAAGAGGAAGAGCATCGAAGCCATGGGAAATAGTTTTTCAAAGAAAGGAGATGGGAGATGGAATGTCTTGTAGATGCAACATCAAGTATACCTTTTTGGCTAAAATAAAACATTCACGAGGATAATATGTAATTGGCTTAGAAAGATAGGTTAAAGCTAAATTGTAATGGGCTTTAAATGCCAAATAAAGGACTTTATATTTTATGTAAAACATGATAATTAGATAATGAGGAGTCACTGAAACTTATTGAGGGCAGTTAGGTGGCACAGTGGATAGAGTGCTGCCCCTGGAGTCAGGAGGACCTGAGTTCAAATCTGGACTCAGACACTTACTAGTTGTGTGACCCTGGGCAAGTCACTTAACCCTGTTTGCCTCAGTTTCCTCATCTGTAAAATAAGCTAGAGGAGGAAATGGCAAACCACTCCAGTATCTTTGCTAAGAAAACCCCAAATGGCGTCACAGAGAGACAGACATGACTGAAACTACTCCAACAACAACAACAACAACAATAGAGAAGCTTGTTGAGGAATGGAGTGACATCATTAGTCTAGGGGTCGTGTCTGGATCCTCTAATCAAATATCACAGCTCTTAGGATCCTCATCCCTTTGGCTCTTCCCAGTCATTTTGTCCCTAACTAGAGTCACCTTTCTCAAGGTCACAAATATATGAAGGATTTAATCAGAATAGGCAAAAGTGAAAACATCACTTACAGGTAAAGTAGATTGTAGACCCAGCCCCTCCCTAAGACAGAAACCCTTTTGAGGCTGGAGGTAAACCTTCTTTTTCCCATTGGTGGAAGAAGAGGAAACTCAGTTACTCACAAATAGCACTTCCTGGATCCTAGATGTCTCAGTTATCCCACTAAGGGCTATAGCAGCTGCGATCCTGATCCGTGACCTCCTCAACTCATCAGTAAGCTCCACGAGTCCCTTGCTGGAGGAGGAATGTAGATGTGCCTATTGCATCGATAAAAATGTTTGATCCTCACAGGACTTCTACAAGGCAGGTGGCATGGGCATCATTATTCCTATTTTATAGATGAAGAAAATGAAACTCAGAAGGATTAAGTGACTTTTCCCAGATAGCAGTCTCAACAAATGTCAGACTTGAAACTGATCTTTTGACTTTGAGGTCTAGTGTATTTTTTCCACTACAGAATTTTTTCCTATAGCCTAAATAATGGTTCACTGATATCTTCCTAACCTGACATCATACTTTAGCAGTTAACTGACCATCAAATGTCCCCTTTCTTAAGAGTACAGGTCCATCACCTCTCTGGCTAATGGCGGGTAGTGTATTTCATCTTTGGTCTGCTGGAATTGTGCCTTATCATTGTATTGATCTAACCTGGTGGCGTTTTGCAAAAGGAAATTATGCTATGAGTTCTTGAGTATTAAGGAGTGACTGAGCATTTCAGAGATATCAAAGAGGGGATTTCTGCACTGAGTGGGAAAGTGACTTAGATGATCTCTAACAAAGCCTAATTTCCCTTCTAACACTAAGGCTCTATAAGATACTTTTCATTCAGTTGAAAAAAATCTCCATAGTAAAACTTTAGCCTTGGCTTAGTAGCCTATAAGGGTGCATCATTTTAAAGACATTTTAAGATAAATTTGTATACTGCTTCCTTTGAATTAACAGATTCTGACAAGCAGACACTGAAAAACCAAACTCATTAACATACTTAAGCTCCAGTCAATCAGCACCAAGATGGCAGCCATTCTTAAGATGGGATCATAATGATTCTGCTGCTGCAGATGCTCCTTTCCCACCTCTGACGTCTTCCGGAAAAAGCAGGCTGCTTCAGAAGCCACTTTGGAAAACTTTGCATTAATTGGTCTTTTAACCACAAAAGCTTTGTGCAATGCCTCACTTAATTAGCCACCATTTCCTAAGAACCTCTGAGGTCTTCTGTTTACTCATGGGGCCATTTTGCTTTGAAAACCTGTGAAATACCACATTTCCTTTTGTTTGGGCCAATGCAGGTTGTACCGCTTGTGAGTCAGAAGAACGCCTGTTTCATAAGCTGTTTTCTCGTTATAACCAGTTCATCAGACCTGTGGAGAATGTGTCTGATCCTGTCACGGTGTATTTTGAAGTGGCAATTACCCAGCTGGCCAAAGTGGTAAGTGACACTGAGTAAAAGAAACATTTGTTTAGAACTTGGATC
This sequence comes from Phalanger gymnotis, assembly GCA_028646595.1. Classification (NCBI taxonomy): domain Eukaryota; kingdom Metazoa; phylum Chordata; class Mammalia; order Diprotodontia; family Phalangeridae; genus Phalanger; species Phalanger gymnotis. The sequence goes on from CM053625.1 coordinate 242,037,833, forward strand.
TTTTCTAGCCTCTCATCACTAGAGCTTAAAGTACCGTCCAGATGTTATCACAATTTATTTAAGAGGTGTGACTATCGATACTTGCTCCCCTTTCTTTAAAGCTTACTTTATTTTACTCCCCTACTTTAAAGCTTTACCATAGCACCTTCCTCACAACCTACCTTGAGGTAGGAACTCCAAATATTATCATTACCATTTTACAGATGAAGAAGTGGAGCTTTAGAGAAATGGAGTAACTTATGGCCGCACGGCTTACCCATAGAGGAATTAGGATTCAAACCCAGATTCCAAGACCAGTGCTCATTGCATGCACTATATCAGACCGGAAAGTAATGAGACTAATTTTCTACTAGATGCACATATAAGTTGCTGTCCTTCAAAATCATCACCTCGGGACCCTGTAAAACTGTTCTAATAAGGCAACATTGTGCAGTGGAGAGAGTGCTACCTTTGGAGTTCCAACATAGCCTCAGATACTTACTAGCTGTGTATCCCTGGGCAAGTCACTTCACCTGTTTGCCTCAGTTTCCTTATCAGTAGAATGATCTGGAGAAAGAAATGACAAATCACTCTAGTCTGTTTGCCAAGAAAACCCCTAATGGGGTCCTGAAGAGTCAGACAACAACAAACATGGGTCTGAATTCCACTTCTGCCACTTGTGACATAGTGCGGGCCATTGTCTGTACCTGTCAAGACCTCAGGTCCCCCATCTGTAAGATAAAGGAGATGGACTAGATCAGTGGCATCATACTCAAATAGAAACAAGGCCACTAAACTGTACATAAGGATCCTTAAGTCATGTTGACACAAAAACTACATATTAACATCATCTGTGTTCTGTTGTGTTTTTATCGATTTTGTTAATTATTTCTCAATTACATTTTAATCCAGCTCACAATACTCGGGAATGTTGTGGGCCATGCATTTGACACCTGTGGACTAGACAACCTTGAAGGTCCCTTCCAGCTCTAAATAGATATGATCTTATGTTGCCACACTTCAAAAAATGTCTGGTATTACTTCTTCCTTTGGTATTGGCTTCAAAACCATTTTATATGCCATGCAAGAATATAGGCTCAGTTTCATTTTTTATGTATAGCCAAACCTAGTTTTTTATTTAAAATGGTATTATGCCATGGGATCACCCACTTTATTCACCAGATCTCACTGTAACTAAGTGTTGGCTATTTTCAAAGGGCAAATACGCTCTTCAAGAATAAATCTGTCAAGTGTGGGTATATTAAAAAAAACGCAACAAGACAAATCTGCAAGGCTCTTTCTTTCCACCATCTTGCAGCACCACCACTATGGTGCACATGAATGTCCTGACAGAGGCTTTAAAAAGCACCATCTTCTGGGAGAAGCAAGGAAATGACAGGTTCTCATTAAGCCATGCTCTAAAGTAATTGGTTCTTAACTGTGATTATGAATCAATTTGAGATCATTGATGATCACAGAGCAAGAAAAATTTCTATAAACCCATGGGCAGATTAAACAAGTGTGATGTGATCAGCCCCAGAATTTATATTCTATGAAAAACTCTGCAAAAGTGGCAGAATCATCTACTACCAGCCTATCAATTTGGGTTCATTGTGCTGGCATTGGGTTCAGTTGGCATCATGGACCATAAGGAAGCAACTCAAAAACACACAGGTGGAAAAATCCTAGAATATTTTTTTTATAAAATACTCCAATGGAAAAAAAAAATTAAAAATCCTGTATGATCTGAGAAGAATTTAAAAAAGATGTTCCAAGCCTGTTTTGAACAATAGAGAATCACTGAAATAAGTGTGCAGGCTCTCTAAGGTGACTACTTTGAACAAGGCAATAGTTGTTTAGATACAAGTTCTGTCATGTTAGTTTAAAAGTCAATCGTGTTACCTTAGCAGGAGTTCTTTCTTTCCATATTAATCGTATTGTGAAAGAAAACACAGACCAAAAAAAAAAAAATGAAAAGCAAAAACCAAGAACAATCCACAAAAAATAAAGTGAAAAATAGTCACTTCTGTCCGGATTCAGATTCCATCAGTTCTTTCTCTGGAGGAAGGTAGTATTTTTCTTCATGAGTCCTTTAGAATTGTCTTGGATCGTTGTATTCTTAACAGGAGTCAACTTTTTGTGTCCTGGAGTGCTTTGATAGTCTGTTGAAGCCTATGCACCTCTTCTCAGAATGTTTTTGTCAGTCAGTCAGTCAGTCAACAAGCACACACCTGTAGTATCTCCCTCAAGGGTGTTGGGAGACTCAGATGCAAAGTGCTTTGTAAACTTTAAAGCAAGATACAGAGTGTCCCAAAAGTCTTAGTGCAGGTGCACTGAGTAGCCTTTTGGGACGCCCTATGGAAGTGTTAGTTGTTGACATACTGGGCAGTAAAGAAGAGGTCAGTCAGCTTCAGAGAGATCTTGTCCAGCCTAACAAAGCAAACCAGACTCATCCATTCAAAAAAACCAACCCATTCATTTGTAAGGGTGTAAAGCACTGTAAGTCATGGTTTTTGTTTATTTGTTTGTTTCTGTTTTGTTTTTTGTTTTCCCTTCTACAAGCTGATAGTTTCACAGGGGAGCTAAGACTTCTACACAAATAACTATGACACAAAGCAAGAAGGGGTCAGTGTCCTATGAGTGAGAGGGAAATTAAGTAACGAACAAATTCAACGTCTACAGACATGAACCAATTTCCTTTGACCCTAGAGACATTGTCTGATCTTCACTTAGCTGCAGGTAGGGTGGTAGGGTGGTAGGGTGGTAGATTTGGGAGTACAGCATTCAAACCCAGGCTCAGCTATACCTGCGGCTAACTTGCTTTTCTCGGGGTCTTGGTCCCTTCCTCTATAAATGAGTAAATTGGGCTAAGTGAGTTAGCGACATCTACCCCAGGCCTGTAAAGACTTCCCCCAGTGGAATGGGTGGATGAGAACAATCTGTTCCGATGGCCACGGAGGCCATGGAGCTGAAGCAGGCTCTGTGGAGCACTTAGAGCTGGGTCAGACGTTGAAGATGCCAAGGTCATCCACTGTGTCCTGGGCCATTGCCAGTCGTCTTGACTTTTGTCACACCACCAGACGTAGTTGACTCTGGAAGAGAGAGTGAGGCTAATGACTTTGAGTCAAGACATCACCCTATGATATCGCTGGTCCTCTTCTAAAACAAAAGACAAACAAGTAGGACCAGAAGTTCTCTAAGGTTCCTTCCAGCTCCAAACCTATGATCTGTGATGTCTTAGTACCAAATGTTCATATCAAGTAATATTATATATTCCTTGGAAGAATTTTAGTTTTTAAACTAGGTGGTACAGTAGAGAGAGAGAGACCCAGAGTCAGGAAGACCTGAGTTCAAATCTAGCATCTGACACTTACTAGCTAGGTGACCCTGGGCAAGGCACTAAGTCTGCCTTAGTGTCCTCATCTGAAAAGCGGGAATAATAATATTTCTCAGGGTTGTTGTGAAGATAAAATGGAAACCTTCAAGCTCTACATAAATGTTAGTTATCATTGTCGTTGAGTCGTTTCAGTCCTGTCTGACTCTTTGTGACCCCATTTGGGGTTTTCTTGGCAAAGATGCTGGAACGGTTTGCCATTTCCTTCTCCAGCTCATTTTACAGATGAGGAAACTGAGGCAGAGTAAAGTGACTTGCCCAGGGCCACACAGCTAGTAAGTGTCTGAGGCCAAATTTGAACTTAGGAAGATGAGTCTTCCTGACTCCAGGTCTAGCACTGTACCACCTAACTGACCCCAAGTTATTATTATTATCACTGGTGGTAGTAGTAGTGGTGGTAGTAGTAGTAGTAGTAGTAGTAGTAGTAGTAGTAGTAGTAGGAAGAGGAGGAGGAGGAGATTTTGAGTATGGAATTTTTAGCTTTTGCCACTAAAGTTAGTTGCTTTTTCTAAATAATTAAAAAAAAAATTGGGCCGCTTCAGGAGCAACTTGTTCCTTTCTTTGTTAGGGTAGGGGAAGGTGCTCACTCTTTCCACTCTGAGTCCAATCCGCCGATGGAAAGAACCTTTTCTACCTTGACTGCTTGAATCAAATACTCAACAAACGTTTATTTTATCTTAACTGTGTGCAGCCCATTGCACTAAGTGCTATAGGGGATACAAGTAACATATGACAAGGTCCCTGTCTTCAAGAAACTTACAGTTTACTTGGAGTTGAGACAAAGAACATACTACTAATATATGGCAGTATATGACAAATAATAACGATAAGGGATTTAAAAAAGCACCTTACATTTTCCAAAGCATTTGAGCAAATCTTATTTGACCCTCACAACAACTTTGTGAGGTAGGCAGGGCAGGTATCATTATCATCGTTTGACAGATGATGAAACTGACATACAGAAAGGTTGGTGACAGCTTTAAGTTAAATGTCTTGCTCCAAGATCACATGATTACCAAATGGCAGAACTGGAATTAGAGCCCATTTTCACCCTAGCCCAACACTCTCTCCATAACTCTAATAAGTAGTTAGGTAGGTGAAACATCTGTTACGTGCTTACTTTGTGCCAGTTATTGCACAATATAGAGACAATGAACATTAGAGAAATTCATAGAAGGGAGAGAGCCCTCTGGGCTGGGCTGGCCAAGGAAAGCACCACAGAAGATCTGGGATTTGAGTCCAATGTACCCTCATATTCCCTTTCAAAGCCAGTGGGACTAGGGCTACACTTAGAGGGAGGCTAATGGGAAGGAGTCTAAGAAGGTCTGACCATGTATGTGTCTTTTCTCTGACTGCATACCAAAGCGCAATGTGAATGGTTTTTGTACTATTTTTTATTTCATTCGTGACTCTTCCCTCCATTTACTGTGGATAATCCAGGGTTGACTGTTTATGGGTCCTAATTCTTATGCTAACATGCATCTGTGTTTGATGGCATTTGTGATAACATGGAGGTTATTCTTATTTTTCCCCTAGGATGAAGTTAATCAGATCATGGAAACCAATCTGTGGCTGCGCCATGTGGGTATCTGGGTTGCTCATCTATCTTGTTTCTCCCTGGATTAGTAATGTCTGCTATCTGAAATCCACTGACACTCTCTCTTCCTGTCTTTCTACACCAACAAAATACTCTGCTGCCCCAAATTTCACCTTAAAAAACCCCCTAAATATCACATATGGTGATATCAGGCTTAATATAAAGCAGCCTCATGCTTGCAGAAGTGGAGTATTAAAGGTCTCTGTGAACTCTAGTTCTAGGAACCCAGCCTATGTGAATCCTTTCTTAATCCTTCCAGTCCTGACCCCTCTCCCCACTCCAAATTACTTTGTGTATGTTTTCTATTTGAGCTGCTAGATAGTGCAGGGGATAGAGGATTAGGCCTGGAATCAGGAAGACTTGAGTTCAAATTTGACCCCAGGCACTTACCAGCTGTGTGACCCTGGGCAAGTCACTTAACCCTGTTCGCCTCAGTTTCCTCATCTGCAAAATAAACTGGAGAAGGAAATGACAAACCACTATAGTATCTTTGCCAAGAAAACCCCAAATGGGGTCATAAAGAGCCAGACGTAACTGGAATGACTGAACAACAAGTGTTTTATATTTATTTATCTTATGTATTTGTTATTATTCTCCTACTCCTCAAGAGAATGTAAACACTTTGAGGACAGGACCTTTTTTTTTTCTTTATAATCCTTCCTGAATAGTCCAAGACACCAACAAGCATATGTGGTTGACCTTTTTCATTGGCCTAAATACAGGTCACTCCCAAATATAGACTCTACCTAGATTTCTTGGAAAGGGGAATATATATCCACACACACACACACACACACACACATAATTTTATAGACGAGGAAACTGAGACAGGAAGAATTTAAGTGATGTGCCCAGAGTCACACAGCTAGTAAGTGTTTGAGGCTGGATTTGAACTCATGGAGACGAATCTTCCTGACTGCAGGCTCGGCAGTCTATCCAGCGTGCTACCCAGTTGCCCAAAGGTTGAATGATCACCTGTCAGGGATGTTGAGGGGATTCCTGTTCATCATACTCCCAGGTAATTCAGATCATGGCAGTGTAATAGAGATGAACTTTCCTTCCAAGAACTCACTTGAACCTATTAGCATCTAGACCCAAATAAATACTATTTGTATTAATACTTCCAGAACATGGAGGAGGTAAAAATGAATTGAACACTGGAGGAAAGTTCTTGAACACCCGATATGAAAACGACCATTTTCTCTTTTAGATCTGGAATGATTACAAATTGCGTTGGAATCCAGAGGAATATGATGGAATTGAATCGCTTCGGGTTCCTGCCGATAAAATTTGGAAGCCTGACATTGTTCTCTATAACAAGTAAGACATGGGTCTCTTTCCCTTTCAAAAGGTTCCACTGTACATTGTCTTCAGTCTAGTCCCACATAGCCATAGACCTCATTCTTAATGTTGCCTGGTTTCATTTTCAGTGCTGTTGGGGATTTCCAAGTTGAAGGCAAGACAAAAGCCCTTCTTAAATACGATGGCATGATAAGCTGGACCCCACCAGCTATTTTCAAGAGCTCTTGTCCTATGGATATCACCTTTTTCCCTTTTGATCATCAGAATTGTTCCTTGAAGTTTGGCTCCTGGACATACGACAAAGCGAAAATTGACCTTTTAATCATTGGCTCAAAAGTGGACATGAATGATTTTTGGGAAAATAGTGAATGGGAGATAGTTGATGCTTCTGGCTATAAGCATGACATAAAATACAACTGTTGTGAAGAGATCTACACAGATATAACCTATTCCTTTTACATTAGGAGACTACCAATGTTTTACACAATTAACCTGATAATCCCTTGTCTCTTCATTTCATTTCTGACAGTTCTAGTCTTTTACCTGCCGTCTGACTGTGGAGAAAAGGTGACACTTTGCATTTCAGTTCTGCTCTCTCTGACCGTGTTTTTGCTTGTAATCACAGAAACTATACCTTCTACCTCCCTTGTCATTCCTCTGGTGGGTGAATACCTGTTGTTCACAATGATTTTTGTGACATTGTCCATCGTAGTGACGGTGTTTGTGCTAAACATTCACTATCGGACTCCCACAACACACACCATGCCCAAGTGGGTCAAAACTGTTTTCCTCCAGATGTTACCCAAAATCCTAATGATGAGGAGGCCTCTGGAAAAGCAAAGAGAGAAACATTCTGATAAAAACTCTAAAGGGTTTGCCAGGAAGTCTGCCAAGATCAATTTTCCTGAATGTGAAGATCCTAAGTTATTCGAAGAACAGGAATGTTGCCATTGTAACAAGTCCAATGAGTTAGCTACCAGCAAGGAGAGATTAAGTTATCAGTCTTTAAAATGGATGACAGAACATTTGGAGTATACATGTGAGGTCAAAGATGTGATTGATAGCGTCCAGTTTATAGCAGAAAACATGAGGAGCCAAAATGAAACAAAAGAGGTAAATGCATGACTTTCTTTTTTAAAAAATTCAATTTTATTTTATTTTCAGGCCTGCAATCTCCCCCACCCCTTTGAGGAAGCAAGAAAATCAACCTGTTATAAACACATATAGTCAAGCAAAACAAATTCCTGAGTCAGTCATTTGTTTCCCCCTGCCCCTCACCCCCAACACTTCAATCTGCACTCTAAGTCTATCATAATTTCTCTGGAGTTGGGTAGCAAATGCAAGACTTTCTTAGCTGATAGAACTCCTCACTCAAAGCATCACTGTTAGCACAGCAAGAAAGTCAGTGCAGCTGAGCTACGAGGGCAAGAAGGCAGCAATTCGGACAATAACCTCAAGGAGTGTATTAATCTCTCCTACACAGGGGCTTCCTGCAACCAGCATGTATGTATGCATGCACACACATATGTGTATGTGTACATGCATGTATACACATATACATATATGTTATTATATGTATATATGTTATATATACCTACACACATACATATACATATATGTATATAAAAATAAAAGGGCTTCCACTGTTGGGGTTTTGAAATTAGCCCTCATCACACCACGTGCAGAACAGCATAATGCTTGGAGGAGGGAAAGAGAAGAGAGCTTTTCACAGTGAAGCAGCGAGATTCTTGGGAGGTAGGTAACTCTGAGTGTCATCCACTTTATGTCTGGAGGATTGCTAAAAGTAATGTTCCAGGGGAGGTTGTGAGTACCTGATAGTATAGTCATGTCACCCACGGGCTAGGGCACAGAGAAACTCAAAAGTATTGGCTGTGATGAATCTGCTGACGTAGCGTCCCAAAGTCCAACAACAAAAGCCTGCTATGGAGCTGTCATCTTTCCCTTAGATCATGTTGGTATCAGAGATCAGGGACTCTGATAATCACTATTTTTTCATTTGTCAGAAGAAGCTTTTAAGTATGAGATATTCAGTCATTCTGGAGCCCTTGGACATACAAGGCCACTGAGGAAAGGCAGTAAAACAGATCACATCCTCTAAGTTGTCTTTTGTAAAGAAAACTCATTTTTCTTTGTTTGGATTTCAGGTGGAGGATGACTGGAAATATGTGGCCATGGTAGTAGACCGAGTGTTTCTTTGGGTATTTATAATCGTCTGTGTATTTGGAACAGCGGGGTTATTTCTACAACCACTTACTGGGAACACAGTAAAATTCTAACTTTATCTACTTTCCTTTTTCTTTTGCCTTCTGAAATTTAGAGTCTAGATTTGGTCAATATTACTCCACACAAAGAAATGGAGATGAGGCCATCCCCAGAGCCCCCAAATTGCACTTATCGTCTTCTCCACAGCCTCATTCCCTGCCTTGCATTAATTAGGGAAGACCATTAGCCTGAGGGAGGGAACCTTCCTAGCTGGAAGGTCCTTTTGTGACATAGTGAAACTCCTTTGTGGCAGTGGTGCCGAAAGATGGGACTCTGACCTGCTGTGATCTATGCTCTAATGTATTTTTGCTCCTTCTCAGTGTTCTATTTCAGGGACTAGATTTGACCCTGTGGTATGTCTGAACTATGTCATATCAAGGTGTGTTCTTTCGAGGTTCTATCATAGGCTTACTGCTGTCTGTCAATGTTGTAACACCGTCTGGTGTTGAAATCACCTGTTTGCCCTTCCTGAAGATTATAAGACTTGTGAAATATTGTCAACTGTGTCATTCTGTGCATGTTCCTACAATATGGTTCAAACCCAGGGGTGGATAGATTTCTTTTCTGAGTTTATTATTGATTCATTCAACAAATATATATTGAACACCTCTCTAGGTGAAACACTGTGTTAGGCCCTAACTGGGGATAGCAAGAGAAATAATCAACCTATTATATGCCAGGCACTTTGCTAGGTGCCTGGGATACAAAGGCAAACATAAAATAGTCTCTGCCCTCAAGGAACTTATATTCTATTAAGGGAGACATATATATAAATAAGCATAGGTAGATACATGTATATACATACATATGCATACACACGTGTATATGTATTATGTGTGTATATATATTATATACATACAGGGTGATTAGCAGGGAGCACTAACAGCTTACAGAATAGTTCCTATATGGCATTAGAAAGTCTTTTCATATACATTATTTCACTTCACAATCACTTTGTGAGGCAGGTGATACAGGCATCTCCTTTTTGGCGGATGGGAAGAATGAAGGTGATGGTAGTTGAAGTTGTTTGCTCAAGGCAAAGATAGAATTCAATACCAGGACTTCTAACTCTCAAGTCCTGTGTTATTTGCATGCTTGGCATATAGTATTTAATATAGTGTTAAATAGCATTTGGTGGTTAATAAATACTTGTCTATTGACTATGCCAACGATGCAACCCAATCCAGGAAGGCTTTGTCTCTATAGACAGGGGATGTTGTTTGGTCAATGTCGCTGTACAGAAATTTCCACAAAGCCAATATGAAATTATGATTCTGGGGTTGAGGGGGTGGTTAGGCAAGCCCCACTGGAATCACTCCAGGTCTGATAACTATGGTTGTAGAGTGACCGACCCCGGAAGTGCAGGAGTACAATTCTATTGTGCTGGATATACCTGGAGTAACAATTACATAAGTCACGAGAAAGGAGTTTTGTAGCATTTCCACTTAGAAGTTTTTAATTACTTGCTGTATTTGGTCTTTAGAATAAAAGTACTATGTAAGAAGTTATGACTTGGTGCATATTTGGAAAAGCAGCTTCCTGGGGCCAATGCTGGGTATCCTCATTCTGAAGAACAAATCCTGGAGCTTATGATGTGAAGCACTGCTTCACACACACACACATATAAAATACATAATTATGTATATACATATATATATTTTCTTGCTGTTATGGTGCTGACTGTGAGACATACATTTTATAACATTAAAGTTGGGGAGCAGGACTTTGCACTTTATAATGATCTTTGATAAAAATGCTTACAGTAAAACTGAATGAAAGGGACTGAGCTGCGGTATAACTAGCTTATAGGTGTCAGAAACTATACAAGTATGTATGCAATTCAATCCATTCTAGTGCCAGGAGGGACCTTAGTGATCATCTGAGCCAACCCCTCCATTTTACAGATGAAGGAGAAATGGAGGCACAGAACAGTTATGTCTAGACAGGAAGGAGGTGCAGTGGAAAGAGCACTGGGCTTGGACTCAGGAAGTTCTGAGTTCAAATCCAGCCCCAGACTCTTAGCTATGTCACCCTAGGCAAGTCACTTAACCCATTGCCTGCCTCAGTTTCCTCATGTGTAAAATGGAGATAATAACAGCACTTATCTCCCAGAATTGTTTTAAGGATCAAATGAGATCATATTTTTTCCTACTTTCCTTCCTACCTTTTTCCCTCCCTCTCTTCCTCCCTTCCTTCCTTCCTTCCTTCCTCCTCTCCTTCCTTCGTTTCTTCCTTCCTTCCTCCTGTCCTTCCTTCATTTCTTCCTTCCTTCCTTCCTTCCTTGCTTCCTTCTTCCTTCCTTCCTTTCTTCCTCCTTCCTTCCCTCCCTCCCTTTCTCCCTTCCTCTCTTCCTCCCTTCCTTCCCCATATTCCTGGAAAAAGCTGGCTGTACTTGTTTCCTCTATTTCTACTCCTTTCATTTCTCAACCCTCTCTATTTTGGCTTGGGGGAACTGGTTTCTCTTCCTGGTGAGATAGTCTGCTTCCCAAGTCTCTGTTTCTTCCTTTTTAAATATAAAGAAGTTGGAGTAGATGCCTCTAAGGTCCCTTGTAGCTCTGACATTTGAGGGTGCTGCGTTTCTCCCCTTTGGGCCATGTGAATGCAACTACCCCAGAAGAGAGAGGAGAGAGAACATGAAGTCATTTACTTGGCTTCTTGTGAGAATCCCTTTTCTGGAGATGAGGAGCTTAGGGAGGTGAAGGGAGGAGAACCTTATGGAATGACATCAGAAATAAAACTCCTACTAACCAGTTCACTCGCAAAAAAGATGTATAGCCAGTGCAAGCTACTTTCTTTTGTGTTTTGGGGTGGCTTGTGATGCCTCTACTGGAGCCTTCCCCCTCACCCCTGCTCCATGGCAGTGACTCAGCCTGAACCTTCTAGATCCCAGGAGACGGGGGAAAATATTGATTCTGTCCAGCTGTATGAAGGAAAGAGAGTGCAGCTGTGCAAATGGGGGAAAAAGGGAGAGGGAAGAGGAGGAGAAGATTAGTCAACCTTGATGACACTGTCTAGAAAAAGACTTCTTTCTGGGCCATGGTTAAGGAGACTAGAAACCTAGCTGGAGTCACCAACTTCCTTGTGGCCCTTACTCTAGGTGGCCCCCTACATCACCTCACCTCAAGGAGGTGCTTAGTATAGTGAGGTGCATGCCCCAGCACTGGAAGGAACGAGCACCAAACAGTGAAGGGGAAAGTCAGAAATAAGAAAAAGGCTGAAAGGGGCAGCTAGGTGGCGCAGTGAATAGAGCACTGGCCCTGGAGTCAGGATGACCTGAGTTCAAATCCAGCCCCAGGCACTTGACACTTGCTACCTGTGTGACCTTGGGCAAGTCACTTGACCCTAATTGCCTCAGGGAAAAAAAAGAAAGAAAAAGTCTGAAAGACTAAAAATTCAAAATAGAAAGGGTGTGCATATGCCTAACTACCAAGAAGGTAAGCTTCTAGTGAAATTCATAAAGACAGAAGGAAAATTGAATAAAACTTTTTAAAAAATATATGACATTGAATAAGTATTATTCTTTGAAAGAAAGTGAACCATGTTCCCTAAAGTTTCTACTTTTGGTTAATAATAACAATATTATCATAATAAAATTATATATACAGAGAAAGAGAGAGGGAAAGAGAGAGTACTCCACTAAGCACCTCACACTATTTTCCTCCTCACAACAATCCTGGGAGGTAGAACTCATTTTACAGATGAGGAAACTGAGGCAAACCATTTCACCAAGATTAAGAGACTTGCCCAGGGTAATGTAGTCAGTAAGTGTCTGAGGCTAGATTTGAACTCAGGTCTTCCTGATTCCAAGCCTAGCCCTCTATCCACTACCCCTACTAGCTGTCCCTGGGGTACGCGAAGCTCGTTAGTGATCTCATATAGTGGGAAGCATTTATGTGTGTTGTGATCCATCTTCCATATTCGTATTATGCCTTCCATTCTCGTGAAGAAAAGAATTCTGCGGTTTCCCCAGGAATCAAGGCACAATCATGAGAAATTCCAGGATGATTCAGCTTAAAGAGAAATACAGCTTAAAAGAAGATGAATGAAAAGTAGGTAAGAAACCAGGAAAGGTGTGTACCATAACACTGGAAGGGAGATTAGGGAGGAAGGAAGCCAGAGATGAGGTACTGGGAACAAGAAAAAGTGTGGAGAGAATTGGAGGGAGGGTTTCTCCTCATCCTGGAGCATGTCAGACTATCTCAATTCAATCTAACAATAGCTTTTTTTTTTTTTACATTTTTCTGGAGTAGAAAGAAGCCACAGGGACCTCAAACCCTAGCTATTCTGCAAACCCTAGCTATCCTGCCTGGTATTCTGGAACAATGGAGATTTTACTTAGCCACATGTGGGGAAATATTCCCTCCTTGCCTCTGATATAGCCAGACACACACACACACACACACACACACACACACACACACACAGATAATATGATATAATATATACATGCATGTAATCTGTGTCTGTAGTTATGTACACATGTGTATCTTTTCATCTATAGACAGATAAATTTCATTTACATAATGCTTAAAGATTTATAAGATATTTTCTTCACAATAACTCTATGAGGTATGGGGGCAAGTTTTTACAAATGAGGAAGCTGTGATCCTATAAGCTGCTGATCCCATGGTTCTGTGATTTATTTCTCTTGTACCCCAAAGTCCTACAATAACACAACTTAATATTGCCTTGGAATTCAGTACAGCCTGTTATAAGTAATATCCCTGGGAAGAGCATGTGTTGTCATTCGGTCATATCCTACTTTTTGTGACCCTATTTTGAGGTTCTCTTGGCAAACACATACCAGCGTGGTTTGCCATTTCCTTCTCCAGCTTATTTTACAGATGAGGAAACTGAGGCAAACAGGGTTAAGGGACTTGCCCAGGGTCATATAGCTAATAAATGTATGAGGCTAGATTTGAACTCAGATCTGACTCCATGCCTGGTGAGCTATCCACTGTGCTACCTCTGTGAGAAGAGCCCTAGGTTACTTTGTTTCTTTCCAACTCTCCTATAAGAATATTTGTTAGGAGACATTTTAAAAAAGCTTGTTGCTCACGGAACAGGCATTCCAGAGGGCACGGTGGAAGAGCTGGGTAGAATTAGGGTGAAACTTAGGGGTAGGACGATTAGGGGGGATAGGAATGAGAAATCATGTGGTGGGGAATGGGGTTTGGACGATGATCTACAGGAATTGAGGGTCATTGGGAAGTGAAGGATATGACCAGGGTGCCACTCCTCTTCCCTCAGAGGTCAGATGCAGCAGAAGATGGGAAACTGAAGTGGAAGAGAAGGTTGCTCTTTTTTTGCACATGGCTCAGTAGAAGATACCATATCTATCTAGCAGGAGACATAGTTTGAGAAAAGGAATAAATACAAACACTTTTTAAATGACACAGAAGAAAGTCAGCATTCAAGGAAGGAAATAGCTTTAATGAGTGAGACCTCTGTCAGTGGAGAACTTACTAAAGAGAAATTCTTAAAAAATAAAACCCAGTCCTGACAGTTGAGAGTCAAACTACTCCAGGGACAAGCATTTATTGAACACCTACTGTGTGCCAGGAACACTGGCGATACAAGTACAATGAATGAAACACTCCTTACTCTCAAAGAATTTAGATTTCTAGCAAAGCTATAACAACTCTGTGCTTCTAAAATGAGAAAAGTATAGCATCAGAGGCAGAAGAGACATTAACGATCACTTAGTACAACTCTTCCATTTTACATAAGGGAGACTGAGTCTCAGTGAGGTTATGTGACTTGCCATAAAGACCCCAGGAGCCTCTCTGCCCTGCTAAATGAAGAAACTGCCAAAGAAACTCAAAACCCTTGGGTTACCCTGTCGCAATAAGATCTGTAGTAAAGGGCAAAGGCCCCTTTCCCTAAGGGTGGGGAGTGTGTGTGAGGGTGGGAGTGGGGAAGCAGAATTTGAATATCCACTAGTCATCAAATGCCCATGAGACTCCCCTCTCCACAGCCACCCACATAAAAACCAGCACTAGTCTCCAGGTCTAGGCTTCTCACTCCCTTCTCTCACTTCCTAGTTTTAGTCATGTCTGACTCTTCATGACCCCTTTTGGGGTTTTCTTGGTAAAGACACCTGAGTGGTTTGCCATTTCCTTCTTCAGCTCATTTTACAGATGAGGAAACTGAGGCAAACAGGGTTAAGTGATGTGCCCAGAGTCACACAGTTAGTAAGTATCTGAGGCCAGATTTGAACTAAGGAAGATGAGTCTTCCTGACCCCAGACCTGGCACTCTATCCACTGCACCACCTAAGAATCCTGTAAAAATTCAGCAGAATATGCTGGTTTGGGGGGAAAGGGTATCCCATTCCCTCTTAGACTCCAACGGGATGCCCAATTCCACCTAGGTCTCAGAAGGTCTGACCTGCTTCCAATATCCTGCCTGATTGTTCTTCATATTGTGAATATGTCCACTCAATAAAGCTGGCTTCTTTTACTGCCTTATTGTGTATTTCTTTCCCCTATATTAGACTGCTGTTACTTGGAATTATCCAAGTCTGCATTAATGCACTTATGCAAGGTCACACAAATAATTAGTAGCCAAACCAAGACTAGAACCCAGGTTTCTATACTCTTATCCATATAAAAGCGCTATCAAACTGATTCTGTAAGGGATCCCAACACATGATTTAATTTAAGTACAACTCTCTTGCAGACTATGTGCAGTTTGCCTAAAATTTTTAATAGACAACAAGAAAACATTTAATTAATAATAGTTTCATGAATTTTTTAATAAGCATTTACAAGGGATTGCAAGGGCATGATGATTTGTACGGCTCTAGTCTTATGAAGTCTATACAGGAAAGTTTGAATACTTTCTTTTCCTCATGATAAATTTCACTGTAACAAGAGATATTCAAAGTAACCTGATTCATTCTTCTTTTCAAAAGTAGCCATTGGGAAATGTACCAATTTAAAGGCCTTAGTGAGGAATTTTGTTGTGAGTGTTTAGAGAAGGGAAGCCATTGGTATCAGTTTCTCCTGTTTATTTTTTCTTTTCTGATTCTTTCTTCTTTACAGCCTTCTTTCCTGCCCTGGGCATTAATAGCAGTCTGGAATTTAAAAAAAAAAGAAACCTTAATAGGACAGCTTGAGGTGTATATAAATGGAAGGCAGTCTAGGGAAGCTGTACTTCTTTGTTCCCGTGTTTGGCTCACTGAATAACTTCCTCCTGCCTCCTCTATATCTTTGCCCTATGGGAGCCCAGAAGTGAAGAACAGATGTGAATTAGGTAGCCCAGGGGTGAAAGGTCTATGTCTTCTTTTTTTGTGTACTTTGTGCACGTGTGCGTAATCGAGGTTAAGGACTTTGCCCAGGATCACATAGCTAGAGTCTGAGGTCGTATTTGAACTCAGTTCTTTCTAAGTCTAGAGTGGGTCCTTTATCTGTTGCATCACTTAGCTGCCCCCATCTATGTTTTCCTTGAACAAATCAAGTAAAAGAATTCCTTTTGACAAAATAACAAAATTCAGAAAAAATGAAGGCAGCCCATTTTACTTTAATGCACAATAATAAACACACCTTAATTTTGTTTTTATAAATGAATCAAGTTTACATGTTTTTAAATATGTTAAATTTACGGTACACACATGGTCAAATAAATGCACACCTAGTCAAACGTGGAAGTCAACATCTATTCCATGCATGGGAACTAACACGTATACAGGTACATGAAAGCTAGCACAGGCACTTAAACACTTACATGGGAGCTAACACAAGTCATTAGGTACAGCATATGTGTTTTACTACTTGTGTTCAGTGGCAACAGATCTATTAGCTCTGTCTTATGGACACCAAAGTCAAGTTTTCTAAAGTCTCAGCTCTATTAACTCATCTGAAAAAATTACCTTGGCAGTCCCTTTATGGTTTCACACAGGGCAGCTCTCCCCTTGGCACCCTCTATTATACCACCTATTTATCAATCTCTTCACTCAAGTCTTCCTGAGGGTTTGTAGATGACCTTGGGCTCTCCAAGGAGAATACCAATTTTGGCAGGTCCCACCCAGGTGGAAAGGCTCCCAAGACAGGCCCAGTGGAATGTAGGTCTGTCTTGCCAAGGACCAGCCTAGCTCACTTCAGAAAGGCTTATCACCAGACTGTCTATGGATGATGATTTTTTTTTAGTCTCAGCAACTCTCCAAGACTGTTTACTAAATCATGTAGGGATGTAGTTTTTTGTTGTTGTTGTTTTGGGTTATTTTTGGCGGGGGAGGGGGCGGGGGGAAGGCAAGGCAATTGGGGTTAAGTGACTTGCCCAAGGTCACACAGCTAGTAAATGTGTCAAGTATCTGAGGTAGAATTTGAACTCAGGTCCTCCTGACTCCAGGGCCAGTGCTCTTTTCACTGTGCCACCTAGCTGCCCCCAGGGATTGTAGTTCTGCTCAATATTAAAGATTTAATAAACAATCTTCAAGAAAAATTAAAGTAACTGAAGAAAACCCTTCAAGCAGAGATTCCTATGTGCTATCTGCCTAGGTTCCTCAAGTACCCAGGGTAAAGCTTGTGTATGTGTGAATTTTCTGTAGAGCAGTTTTGAGTCTCTATCAGCATTTGAAAGATTTTTGTTCCTTTTCCTAAGACTTGTTTTCATTGACCTAAATCTCCATATTGATCCTATCTTTTTTTTTGTGATTAAGTCAGAATCGTCTTCATCATCCTTTTGTCTGATCAGGCCTTTAGGTAATGGGTGGCCAAGCCTCTTTGAGAACATCAACATTAACTTGAATTAAACTGTGTTTACAGGCAAATTAAAAGAGAAAAATGGTCCAGAACCGCAGACTCCCAGATCATATTAACATCTATTACACAACTAATCAGTGAAGTTCGTTCTTGTTTAAGGATACTGTGATGTAAATGCCTTTGAGCAAACAGCGTCCTCTTCCCTTTGGATGCTGCTTGTACGTTCTGACAGGTGCCAGTGCCCCTCAAAGCATTTTTAAAACTTCTGTGGGAATTCCTTTTGAGAGCTTTTCATGGCACAGTGGAAAGAACACTGGACTTAGAGACCAGGGTTCAAATCTCACCTCTGTCATTTTCCACCTGTGTGTTGTGGAGGGAATGGAGAAAATTCGTGTGCTGTGAGTTTGGGAGAAACATCTCCCCAGTACAAATTACTAGAAGTTAAAGAAAGGTTGCTGCAGGGTAGTGTAAATAGACAGACCCTCGTTCTGTATTATTTTCAACAACAGAATAAGTTGGGAGGAGAGATGATATTTTGAATGGGGTCTCCACTACTGCCCACTCCCCTCTCCATTGGCAGCTCTATCTGATTTCAACTCCACTGAGCAGGATGCCCCTCACCTGGCCTCCCTGGCGTTCCTCTCCCTTTCCAGCTTTCCTTGGTATGCTGTCTCCCCCCATTCAATTATAAGCTCCTTGAGGGCAGAGACTGACTTCTTGTTCTTATTTGTATCTTCAGCACTTAGCACGGTGCCTGGCACATAGCAGGCACTTAATAAGAGTTTATTGAATTGAATTCCTCATTGGTAAACTATGTTGGTGTAAGGAAAGAGCTTGGCAAACTCTAACTCGATCTATAAATATGAATGTATGTATATATAATATGTATGCATATATATGTGTATATTCATACATATATATGTGTATATATATATTTATGGAGGGGGTGAGAGAGAGAGATTGATTCTTTTTACCCTTACCTATATCATCAGTATGGAGATCTCAGGGTAAGGAACTTTTCTTTATCAAGGTAAACCATCTATCACCTCTGTAATGTATACCCTTAGAGAGTTGGACGGAGGAAGGAGAGGACAGGTCACTTACGTATCCAGGGTTATATAACCGGTATGTGTCGGATGCAGGATTTGAACCCAGATCTTCCTGGCTCCCAGTCTGGCTTTCTGTTCACTACTTCGAGCTGCCTCTGATTCAGAGTACTTTAAAAATCGATCTGATTGTGGTATAGTAACAATTCATCTTTTTTTGCCTACAGAAGGTGAACATCTCTTTCCCTACCAGGTGCTGGAGAAATGAGAAACATAGCCCAAACCCCCAATTCTGTTACTGTTTCCTGCTCAAAACTGCTCTAGGAAAAGCCAATGGACGCAGGTGGCCCTGCTCTTAGACCTTGATGCCTCCCCATCCTCCCCAGTGCTTTATCAGGTGCCTACTCTTTGGGTACCTGTATTCCTAACCTGTCTCTAAGACCAAACTGTCTCTGGATAAGGTAAATAACTTAGAAGTGGACGCAGAGAGGTGACTGGCAGTTTTTGTGTCTGGGGCAAGCAGAGTAAAATCTACTCTGAAAATGCCTTCAGTGTAGTCGGTAGGAGGTGATAGACAAGAGAAGACCACAAGACTGCTACTTCTGGGGAAGCGGCTGATTGAGGAAGAGCGAACAAACAAGGGAGGGCTGAACTGGAGAAGAGTTCACCTGGGCTGCAGCCAGCTTGGGGAGGAATTTGGTCATTTGGTAGCTTGTTATTTTAATTAATTCTTCCTACTAGCTAGGCGTTCAGCTAGGTTATTTCTATGCTACTGAAAAACTAAAAGCCTTATTACTACTCCTCCTAAATCTTGCCACTATTGGCCAAAGCTCTGGCCACTCAGCCTTAGTTGTAGCTTTGAATGGAGCTTGAGGAAGCATCCTCCTTTTTGTGCATGCTTCACTCCAATGGGGACCCAAGAATACAAAATCATCTCCTGGTAAACCCGTATTCAGGAAGCTTCTCTCCTGGGCAGGAATGTTTTCTGAGCCAGGACCATTTTTAAGATCAGGGCCATTTTCATAAGAGTACTTATTCTGCCTCTGAATATATGCTAATTAAATATTGATTCTAAGAGATAGCTTCGTCTTTATGGCATTACTGAAACCATCACAGAAAATGACTTTTAGTGATAACTGTTTAGCCACATCTGCAAAGCTGGAGTGAATATCAGGACAGAACCTGTTATCGATACTAGCAGAAATAGCCAAAGGAAGATACGGTCGAGGACTTGAGCCACAAACTTCCAGTCCTGGACGACCTGCAAACAAGGAAAATGACATTTTAATAGAGTGAAGACAAGGAGTAACTTACCTGACTTCATTTGGGTTTTGTTTGTTTGTTTTGGAAAGGGGAAGGCAAGGCAATTGGGGTTAAGTGACTTGCCCAAGGTCACACAGTTAGAAAGTGTGTCAAGTATCTGAGGTCGGATTTGAACTCAGGTCCTCCTGACTCTAGGGTCAGTGCTCTACTCACTGTGCCACCTAGCTGCCCCACCTGACTTCATTTGAAGGATACATGATTGCAAGTTTCAGATTTATAGTACTTCCGTTTGCAATGAGCTGCAGAGCGACACAGTGGAGAGGATGTTGGACTTGGAGCTGGTCAATAAACATTTATTAAGTACCTACTGTTTGCCAGGCACTGTGCTGAGTGCTAGGGATTCAGTGAAAGGCAAAGACAGTCCCTGGTCCCAAGGAACTGGAGTTCTAGTGGGGAAGATAACAAGCAGAAATCTATATACTAACAAGTTGTATGCAAGATAAATTGGAGATAATCAGTAGAGGGAGGGCATTAGCATTAAGGGGGATTAGAAAAAGTTTCTTGTAGAAGGCTGGGATTTTATCTGGGACATGAAAGATGTGAGTGAGGAAAAACCTCCTTGAGTTTCAGGTAACTCTCTAAGACCTTAGGTTACAGGTGGATTGTGGGTGAGTTCTAGATGGGTTTGTGTTAGTACAGGGATTTCCCATCATGGCTTGTGAATTTATATCCTCATATTCAGTATGCCATACTATAAGGCAAGTAAGTGGTACCGTGGATGGACCACTAGGCCTGGAGTCAGGAAGACCTGAGTTCAAATTTGGCCTCAGACACTTACTAGCTGTGTGACCTTGGGCAAATCACTTAACTCCTAGTTATCCTGGTTCCTCATCTGTAAAATGGAGATACACTGGAAAAGGAAATGGCAAACCACTCCAGTATCTTTGCCAAGAAAACCTTATGGACGATGTCCGTGGGTCATATAGAGTTGGGCACAACTGGATGACTGAACAATATTACTGTACGGTCCCTACTTTAGCCAGTACCACATATTCAGAGTTTATGCTATTGGATCTGTCTTTGAAAATGCTCTGCATAAGATAGCTGTGGCCTATGGAGCTCAGTCCATTTAGGCTGGAACTTTTCTCCTGGCTTAGTAAGGAACCTTTCCAAATATGTCAACAAAATAATGTCAATGGAATGAAAAATATTCAAAACCTGGACTCTTTTTGAGTTTTTATTTTTAAATCCTGTTGATGAAATAACCCGTCATCCTGTGAAAAATGAGAAACCCCCAGAAGTGTGGATAGCCAGCTTAACATGTAAAATTAGATTACTTAAAAATAGAATAGAGGTTAATCAGAATGAACAGTACTTTGTACTTTGGACCTTGAGCTTTTCCCTTTTCCTCATAGTGTTTTTGTGAACTTTTAGGCTGAAAATTCTTGCCTCGATCCTATATCTTTTTCAGGGTTTACCCAATTAAGAAAAAAATACCATTTGAGGTGGAGAGAAAACTGGAATAAGAGTAATTAGCTGACACTGCTAAGGCCCTTTAAGGTTTGCAAAGTCCTTTACACATATTACCTCATTTCAGCCTCAGAACAACAATCCCTGTGAAAGTGGGGCAGAGGTCAGAGTGCCAGGCCTGGGGTCAAGAAGACTTATCTTCCTGAGTTTCCGTCTGGCCTCAGACACTTACTAGTTGTTTGACCCTGGGCAAGTCATTTAACCTTGTTTGCCTCAGTTTCCTCATCTGTCAAATGAGCTGGAGAAGGAAGTGGCAAACTAGTGTCTTTGCAAAGAAAACCCCAAACGGGATTACAGAGAATTGGAGATGACTGAACAACAACAAATGACATAACAGCTCAAGGACTGGCTTTGGAGCCAGGAAGATCTGTGTTCAAATCCTGTTTCCGGCAATTAGCTGTACGACAACAGGCAAGTCAATGTCTTTCGCTCCCAGGCAATTCTCTAAGACTCTAAGGTACAGAGGAGTAGCTTTGATGCATTTGTGGAAGGAGTTTCCATACTGAGAGTTTTGTACACTGGTGAAATCACAGGTACTAATTGAATAGAACCAGTATTAATCATTTTACAAAAAAAATTATAAAATTTCATTTTGATTAAAAATAGTAAGAGTGCATATAGAGTCAGGTGACCTGGATTTAAATTCCAGTTCCAATATTCTCTACAGTGCTTGTGTGACATTGTTTAGTCTTTTTTTAGGCATGTTGGACTCTCTGTTACCGCTTCAGGGTTTTCTTGGCAAAGATACTGGAGTGCTTTGCCATTTCCTTCTCCAGTTCATTTTACAGAGGAGGAAACTGAGGCAAACAGGGTGAAGTGACTTGCCCAGGGTCATACAGGTAGTGTCTGAGGATAGATTGGAACTCAGGACGATAAGTCTTCCTGACTCTAGGCCTGGCGCTCTGTGAACCATGGCTCCACCTAGCGGCTACTGCTTGCGTGGCATGGGGCAAGTCTGATTCTGTCTCTATCTCATCATCCTCACAGGATCTTAGCTCTAGAGATGGAAAGGACCTTAGAGACCATTGAGTCCAACATCTTCATTTTACAAATGAGGAAACTGAGGCCTAGATAAATGATTTGCTCAGAGTTACAGTTGGAAAGTGTTTGAGTCAGGATTCAGGTCAGAATCTTACATCTCCGACTTCAAGAAATGGGCTCTATCCACCTTACCAGGCTGTTTCTCATCCATTGGGGGGGGGAGGAGATAGAGAGAAGGAGAAGGGAGAGAGATAGAGAGAGAGACATACAGAGACAGAGAGAGAGACAGATAGAGACACAGAGAGAGAGAAGGAGGGAGAGAGAGGAGGGAGAGAGATATCCACACAGAGACAGAGAAAGAGAGACACATACAGAGACAGAGAGACAGAGACAGAGAAAGAGACATACAGAGAGAGACAGAGACGGGAGAAAGAAGGAGGGAGAGAGAGGGTGGAGAGAGACAGACACAGAGAGAGAGACACACAGAGAGACAGAGATAGACAAAGAGACACAGAGAGAGTGAGAGAGAGAGGTACCCACACACAGAGACAGAGAGAAAGACAGAGATGGACAGAGAGAGACAGAGAGACAGAGAGAGAAACACAAAGAGAGAAAAAGACAGAGAGAGAGGGAGAGGGAAAGGGAAAGAGAGAGAAGAGGGAGCGGGGCTAGATGAGTTTAGGTGGCACAGTAGATAAAGTGCCAGGCCTGGAGTCAGTAAGATCTGAACTGGAATCTGGCCTCAGGCACTTACTAGCTGTGTGACCCTGGTCAAGTCACTTCACTTTCCTCTGCCTCAGTTTCTTCAACTGTAAAGTGGAGATGATAATAGCACCTACACCCTAGGATTGTTGTGGGGCTCAAGTGAGAAGATAATTACAAAGTTCTTGGCACAGTGTAGTAAGCACTATATAAATGAGAGCTATTATTATTACTGATTAATATTGTTATTATTATCAATATCATAATCAGGGCCGGCTCTGACTTCTGTGTTTTCTGAGTTCACTCACCTCATTGATGAAATGCTCTTTTTTCACATGCCTGGAGATGTACCTAATGGACTCAGCAGTCTTTTCCAAAAAGGCGACCAGGACTTTTTCTCCATCTTTCATCGGCTTCTGCTTCTGCTTTGCTGGCATTTTTGCTTTAGCCTCTGGCTGGCTTTCCACCACATCGGGGAAGGGGTAGCGATCGATGGGGCCTTTCATGCAGAGAAGTTTCGGGAGCTTTTGGAGAAATAATCTTTTTACCCAAGGGGCCATGGGGTGGTAAGTGGAGGAAGAACGGTGGTGAACATTGATAACAAAGACGGTGACAATGATGGACAGGGTGACAAAAATCATGATGAACAGCAGATATTCCCCAATCAGGGGGATGACCTTGGAGGACGATGGGATGATTTCTTCAATCACTAGGAGAAAAACGGTCAGGGAAACCAGAACCGATGTGGAGAGCGAGAGTTTTTCTCCTTCATCAGAAGGCAAATAAAAGACAAGGACCGTCAGGAAAGACAATCCAAGACAGGGGATGATGAGGAAGAGGGTATAGAACAGAGGCAGGCGCCTTAGAACGAATGAATACGTAATGTACGGGTAAGAATACAAACCCTCCCTTCTGTTTCCTTTCATGCCTTTGGCATAGAGTATTTCCCATTCTCCATTATCAAAGAAGTCATTCCTATCAACGTTCTCATCAATTAAAACAAGGTCAACCATGGTGCCATCGTAAGTCCAGGAACCAAACTTCATCGAACAGTTCTGTCGGTCAAATGGGAAAAATGTCACGTCCATTGTGCATGAGCTTTTGTAACTGGATGGAGGAGTCCAAACAATGGTTCCGTTGTGTCTTACTATGACCTTGGTCATTAGAGAGCCTTCGAAGCGTCCGTCGGCACTGAAAGAGAGACAGCTACTTTCACTCTGAAGATTTGTCATGTGTGGAATGATTGGTTGTTTCTTTCAACATCATCAGAGCTGTCATTATTCTTTTCCCATTATGAGGATAACTGAGAACCCAACTCTACTACATACTGTGCAATCTTATACAAATCACTTTATGTCTTCAGGTTTCATCTCTCTCCCTTATAAAATAAAGGGGTTAGAGTAGACCAAAGGATCACAAAATCTCCAAGGTCCCCTCCATCTCTAAATCCTCCCATCTTCCTCATAGAAGCCTTCTCTCCTTTTCAAGACAATGAAATTATTATTTTGCTATTACATTAATAACCAATTATTAACTTAGGATCCAGGCTTTTTCCCTTAATTTCCTTATTTCAGGCCCAGCCCCTGTAAAAAGTCCATCTCTGAAGGACTTCACTGATTGATTCGATTGTCCTAGTCCTCTTCAATCTTGAGTGGGAGACCTTGCTTCTGTTTAGAGTGTAAACAGAATCCAGTCTGGCTGAGTTCTTACCCCAAGGAGAAGAGCCCCTATCCTTGTACCTCTCCATTAGAGTTTAGGGTGACCCAGCTCATAAAGGAGAAGACCAAACAGAGTGGTCTGGATGGCGATGGATTCCCCTGTCCAGATTGTTGGAGGCATCTCCTGATCAAGACATATTCTCTGCAGGAGGAGCTGAAGACTTCTAGCCCACTTCCTCATTAAATGTCTACTAATCAGGGTTGATTTTCAGTTGTCAAAGGAATTCCCTTTCAAGGATTATTTAAAGACTCTTTATCTTTGATAAAGGAGAGAAACCATTGACCATCAATTTATTGATTGATGGCTAGCCTAATTAATAAATTGATTATTAATTACCCAGAAACTCTGTCTCTCAGGGTTCTTCATTTGTCACGATACAGCTCAAGCATCATCTCCTACAGGAAGCCTTGATCCATCCAAATGATAGTGCCATCCCTCTCAAACTACCTTGTATTTAACTAACTTGTATACAGTTCTATTTATTCTGTATATACTTATGCAGGGTGTCCCAAAAAGTCTTAGTACAGTTTTAAGCTATTAAATCTTATGAAAACTATGAAAAATGGATATGGACCTACTTGTAGTTGTCTTTCTCTTGAAAAATTTGGTTGTGTGTTTTACATTTCATGTTACTAGAAAAGCAAACTTTTCCCTTGAGTGTTGGAGTTAATTTCCTTAGGCCATTTCCCTCTTAGATAACTTACTTTTCAAAAAGAACTATATCGGGAAGCCAAAGAGATTCGGATGGAACTTTAATGGAGCTGATTCCACCATATTCATCAGGATTCCAGCGTAATTTGTGGTCTATCCATTCCTGTAGAGAGTCAGTGAAAAAATAATTAGAATTTTGTTCTTATTAATTGTCTATCCCTCTCCTAGAGAGCCTATAGGTGACTCCCATGGTATGGAGGAGGACAATTTCATGATGAAAAGCA
>CM053625.1:242063767-242086307 GCA_028646595.1 Phalanger gymnotis
TGATTGATGGATATCACAATTATAGTGCATGTGGATTTTAATAATGCTTTAAATACAAAATCTCATGGAATCTGACCTGAAAATTAGGTTCCTCTGCATTTATGCCTATCGTCTGGACAGTGAGCAATTATATAGTCTCTTGCAGAATGACATTATACCGAGTTAAAGAGAGCTGCTCCATGTGTTCTTTCAGGATCGTTGTGAGATGTGCCTTTATAATTGAGTCAGGACTAAACAAACGGATGATATAATTGCATGCTAAAATAGTGAAATATTCATGAAATCCGAAGACTAATTGAGTAGGGCAATATAGCCCGATCATCATCATGATTAATATATACTATGCTCTGAAATTTGCATGGCACTGTGCTCCATCTTGGACAAAGAAAGGCAAGTGGATGCAGTCCCTTAAAGAGCTTGTAATTGCAGGCATAAAATTTGCATGACTATGGGAAAAGGCCTCCCCATGTACTGACCATTCTCTAGCACCAGCTAAGATGGCTGATTCTTCTGTGCTTCTTTGAAGTGACAGGACCTGTGGGATACCACTTTGTGATCTTTTACTAAAAGGATTTTCTCCCCCTTTTCTGCAGGAGTGAAAATACTCCAGTACAAATATCTCACCGATGTGGATGTTCACTCTAGTGATTCAGATTAAAAGCTATCTATGCCTACCTGTTCCGTAACACTTTCCTACATCCTTCCAATAAACTTACCACAAGTAGTCCCCTCATTGTCTCTTGTATACGCTTGACATCTCACTCTTCCATGTCAATGTAGCACAAAGAATGTCCATGAATTATTCTTCACTCTCTCCATGTGACCAACCCATCCTTTCTTATGGCCGTATGAATGAAAATTCTCCCCCAAAATCCAATCTTTCTAATCTAGATCTGGGCTAGTTCCTATGGGGGCAAAAATCTCAAATATTTCTCCTATAGTCATTTAAAAGTGGGCGGCTAGGTGCTGCAGTGAATGGAATTCTGGGCCTGGAGTCAGAAAGACTCATCTTTCCTGAGTACAAATCTGGCCTCAGACACTTAATAGCTGTTTGACCCTGTTGGCCTCAGTTTTCTCATCTGTAAGATGAGCTGGAGAAGGAAATGACAAACCACCCCAGTATCTTTGCCAAGAAAGCCCCAAATGGGGTCACAGAGAGTTGGAAATGACTGAAAAATGACTCAATAGCAACAACAACAAAACCTAAAGTAAAGC
Source organism: Phalanger gymnotis (assembly GCA_028646595.1). Lineage (NCBI taxonomy): Eukaryota > Metazoa > Chordata > Mammalia > Diprotodontia > Phalangeridae > Phalanger > Phalanger gymnotis. The sequence goes on from CM053625.1 coordinate 242,064,983, forward strand.
ATCTTCTGTTTGGGGGTCATTATGTGGATAGTTATTAGGGGGAGTGGGTAGTTACTAGGGTCTTTTGAAATTCTCACTCCACTAGTTACTGTGGACCCTTTTGGAACTTAAATATCTAAATTTAATTCATAATCAGGAACACCGACCCAACGATTTTTGTCTAGGCAAAAATTTTTGTTTTGTTTTTGTAGTTGAGTCCTCAGGGAGATAATATATATTACAGGAATGAAACTCTGGGTAAAAATTTAGATATACCCTTTATTCACACCTCTTTAATCACTTATCACCTAGCCCATTGATTTTCAGTGTTTACTACAATCAGAATAATATCTCCCTTTCTCTTGCCTCTGATTTAATTAGTAAAATATCTATCCCAGTCCAAAATGGGGAAGTAAGCATAGCATATAATGTCAAGTTGTGTGCTATACAATCAGAAGACAGATGGTTGGAATGTAGACTAGTTGGAATGATGAGAATCTTCATTTAATTTCTACTTGAGCAGTTCCTTAAAGGAAGTGGCATTTCAGAAAACATTTGGTAAAATGTACATTTACAGGATAGTTTGATTCAATTCAACAAATACTTTTTTTTGAGCATCAACCAGATGTAGAACATGACCTAACAAGGATATTTAGTCACATTGCCCAAAGAAGAATGAAACGTCCCTGACCTCAAGGAGTTTATAATCTAGTGAAAGACGCAAGACATTCATAAGTAAGTGTGGAGAATGTGGGAAAGAAATTCCCTTTGGCCCCATTGGTGAAATCACAGCACGGGTAAGAGAAAGGTGGGTTATTAATGTGTTAAACAAAATAGAAAGACATGTCTATGCCTTGTGACCCCTTTACAAAGTGTGAAGGAGTTCTCCCTGAGGGCATCAGAGGGGCAGCTTGCTATCATTTGGCCAAAGATTGGCGATACTATTGATGGTTTTCCAGTTCTGAAAGATAGTTGAGGGACAGCCAAATCAGGAAGTAGCTTTGTGGAGCATAATTCCTACACTTTTATCAGAAGGCAGTGGAAGGGGAGATGGGATCTACCAATCTTTCCCCACTGGCCATGGCATCAGGTAGCAAAGCCATGCATCCAGTAGGAGGCACCATATCCTGGAGAGGTGGAGGGAGATGAGTCATTGAACCTGTGAAGTTGGCTCCAAGGGATAAGACCTTTAGTAGCAGACAAAAGAGCCAGCTATGGATTCAAGAGAGAATTAGTCCTGCCAGATTTGCTGAAGAGAGCAGTAGAACCGGGAAGCGACTGAGCAACCTATGCATCCCTTATGGCTGCATCTGGAGGAAGTAGAGTGAAGATACCAAGTGAAGCAAAGAGACATGGAGGTCCTGAAGTACCAGAGGCTTATGTTACCTTGTCCACATGCATTCCTTTCTTGTGCGCTTCACAGCCAGCATGCTCTAAGCTTGTGCCCATTTTTCCCCTTGTATGCTTTCGAGGGAAAAAGTGTCAAAAATTTATGGAGGAACACTGTGTCGCTACTGTCCTTTGTAAATGCCTTTGCTTTGAGCTAATTATGTCTATTGGCTGACTACTAAAGCTAAGTGCACCAATAGAGACCCTGTAAAGACAACTGACCACAACCATTTATTGCTCCTTTGGGGGCATATCTGAATCAGAGGTCAGGAGAAAAGAGAAGAGAAGAAGAAAACAGTTGGGGGTGGTGCATTTTAGTGATTTCCAAGCATTTCCAAGAAGTATTGTCATGCGAATGGATGCTTCAACTTTTTCCTGCTTGGCCTCGGAGGGCAGAACTAACAGCAATGTGTAGAAGTTGAAGAATGGTAGACTTAGATTTAATATAAGGAAATATTCCAAGTCATTAGAATTATCCAAGAGTGGAAATGTTTGTCTTGGGAGGTAATAGGCTCCATTTCACCAGATGTTTTCAAGCAGAGGCCTGTTGAGGATATGGAAGATGGGTTTCCTTAAACAAGTATGAGTTGGACCAGGTGGCTTCTGAGTTCCCTTACAGCTGAGATTCAGTGATTTAGGGGACCTTAACTCAAAAAACTACTTTAGCCCATGATTTTTAGCAGGAAGTAACATCCCTGGGCCATGTTCCACAATGGATTTTCTTGCTTTCAGACTCTGTGTCCCACTATCTAAATGTCTAAGTTGAACCCTGGGCAAATCTAGCCAATACGAGAGTGTACTGGTAAATGCCCAATACACATTTAAGTTTAATTTGCATTATTAACATTTCCTCCATCGCTTTCTTACATCTAGACAATCAACAAAACAGTAAATCAAGCCCTGATTTGAAGTATTTGTTGATTTCCAAAGTGTAAATACTCACAACGAAAATTTAACTATTGGCTCCTGGGAGCCAAAAGCCTGTGGGGAAGATTAAAGAAGTCAACACAGCTAGGCACCTTATAAGGCTTTTGTATTGGGGTCTGCCTGGAGTCAGGATGTAGTAGATAGCACTAGCCACAGAAGCAGCAAAGAACTCTAGACTGACTCCTTTTTGATTCAGATGTTTTGTTGTTGTTGTGTTGTTTTTTTGTTTATTGCATAGACCCAACCACTAAGCCCCTTGGCTTTGTTGATGTGAAAACCTTGTGATGCTCAGCTAAGTACCATGGAACATATGTAGATTTCCACGGGTTCATATTTTGCTGAAAAAATCTTAGAGATCGGCCTGTGTGGTATCCATGTATCTGGATTTCAGAAAATTATCCTGGAGAAGCTGGTGCTGTTGTTTATAAGGAGAGAGTTTCACAATCTGCCATCTTGAATTCAGAATCAGAATCTCTTAATCATTTGAGAGTTTGAGGTCATCTAGTCTAGTCTGTACATGAAAGAAATTCAGAAAGATTCCTTTTGTGAACTTGTTTACCACCCCTGCCCCCACTTCAAAACGCCAAAACATTTCCTTAGGAGGGGACTTAAATCTAGGACATAAAGGCAAGAAGATCAGCGAAACTGCCAGGTCTCCACCCATTTAAACCCTTGAAGAAAATATGGCAAGATCGGTTTGGGCCAACACAGTAAAGTTGATAGAATACTGGATTCCGAGTGAGAAAGACCTGGTTTCAAATTCTGACTCAGACACTTATTAGCTGTGTGACCTTGGGCAAGTCACTTAACCTCTGTTTGCCTCAGTTCCTCTTCTGTAAAATGAGACGCTTGGCCTGGCTGGCCTCTAAGGTTCCCTTCCAGCACTAAAGCTATGATGCCATGATGATAACCCACAGTCCTTGCTGTGCAAAGGACCGACAGCAACAGCCCTGCTGTCCCCCCTACAACCTGCGCACAATGGCGGTGAAGAGGCTTCAAAGCCACAACCCCCCAGGGCCCTGTTCTCTCAAAAGCCCCAGGAAATTGTTAGCTATATCCTTGTTACCCTGACCCCTGATCTCCTGCAGCCCTGGAACCTCAGGAGGGCTCCCCTCCCTGCCCTGCTCTCCTTCCTGCGGCAGCTTAGAAATAACATCCCGTGTTTGTGCAGCCGGTTCCAGTCAAGACTCTCAAAGCCCTTTCCAAATATGAATTCAGAGTTGTTTAACACCAGCTACAATAGGAAACAGAATAGGGGAAGAAGTATACAGACAGTAGAATCAAATATTAAAGTTAATCCACAGGAAAAAAAAAGAACCCTTGATTCCAAATATGTGTCATAGCATCTCCTCCTTCATTTGCCTTCCTTGCACATTTACATAAAATAACCTTTGCCTGGTTAGATTATGATGATCTGAAACAATATTCCATTTAAACCCTACTAAATTGGATTTTTCTCACTGTAAATAAACCAACCTTTAAAATTATTCAGCTTAAAAGTTGAATCAAATGTGGGTGAGGATCAAATCGGAGTCACAAGACCAACACTTTAGAGATAGATGAGACTTTAGACTTCAGCCGGTCCAACACTTATTTTTCAAAAGAGGAAACTGGGGACCAAAAATGGGCCCAGAGACTAGAAATAATTTACCTAAGGTCATACAAGGAGTAAGTGATGGAGCTGGGGTCCAAATCCATCTCCTGATGCCAGAACTAATGATTCTGTCTCTACAATGATCTGTGTCATTGATTCCCAAGTTTTGTTATCTAATAGAGTAACCCAGGCTATCTGAGGGAAGGTGCATGGTAAAATTTTCAAAATAAAATTAATTCTGCTTCACTTTAATTTTAAGGTAAGTATCCGCCAAACAGCCTTTGGGCCTCATGCAATGATTCCATTCTCAGATGGGATAGTTCAGCCATCAGTTTCAGTGTGGATAAGAATCACAAATGGCCTTTGTTCATCGTAAGGAGAAGAGGCAGAGCCAAAGGGAGAGTCAGGAGACATGGTAAGGTGGCTGCAACTGAAAATAGAAATGAATCCGATCCAATACATTGAATAGAAGCAGGAAGCTTTGGGGATATCCTCTAACCTTTATGGTTTGGTTCTAAAAGTCAGAGGGCTTGGGTTTAATCCCACTTTGGACAATTCATAGAGTCTGCCTGGGCCACAATTTCTTCATTTGTAAAAGGACAGGGTTGGACTAGATGGCCTTCTGAAAGGTCCCTTCCAGTTCTCAAGCTATAATGATACAGTGATTTTAGAGGCAGATGTCTGGGCTGAATGGTTCTACCTTGTTTTGTTCCTCCTTAATAATAACAGGTAGTCACTTTGGATATAACATTGAGGTAGTCATTTTGGATATCATTACTTCCATTTTGTAGATGAGGAAATGAAGTCTCAGAGAAGTCTCACTTTTAGTTGTGTGACTTTGCCCGTGGTCACATAGTCAGTAAACATCTAGTTTAGCATTTTTAGTATTTCAGTATTTAGTAATCTAGTATTGTTTCCATTATGTCACGTTTCCTCCATCATTTTTATATCATATCGTATCATATCATATCATATCATATCATATCATATTATACTATGTATGTGTTCAGTTGTTTCAGTCATATCTAACTCTTCCTGACCCCATTTGAGATTTTCTTGGCATAGATACTGGAGTGCTCTGCCATTTCCTTCTTCAGCTCATTTTACAGATGAGAAAACTGAGGCACACAGGGTTCAGTGACTTGCCCAGGGTCACACAGCTGATTAGTGTCTGAGGCCAGATTTGAACTCAAGAAGGTAAGTCTTTTTGATTCTAAGTCCAAAGCTCTATGCACTATGGCGCCACTTAGCTGCCCACATATTATACTATATTATCCTATATTAGTTACATATTACAGTTATCTAATATATGTGTTTTATTTTCTGATCAGATTATAAACTACATGAGGGCAGGGACTATGCCTTGTAAACTGGTACCAGCTCTGCCTGGCTTTGGACATATAATAAATGTGGTAGGATCAGGATTTCCTGTTTGCTGCAATCTTTTTCTCTAAAAGGCAACAATGCTATCTTTGGGATTTGATTGGTCCCTGAATTCCTTGACACGGCTTCCAGGTCACCTAAGTGTATTAAAGTGTCCCACTCATGTTCGTTCAAGGAGACTCTGATTTGGTGGCTTTCTGAAGACCACACTAATAATCATCATGCCTTTCACCATAGCCTACCCTGATAACCAAATGCATTTGCAGATGTGGAAAAGGTTTGTGTATTCCATTATACCCAGAGAAGCAAAATACCACTATATCCTTGTTGCATATACTTGTGCCTGAGCAAAGAAATCTATCCTTTTGTTGACAGCTCAGTGGTGCACGAGAACCTCATTTCATTCCGATGTCAGACCTGAACTAAGCAAATACTGGTGTTAGGGTCGCCTCCAACAATAAACCCTAATGTTTGCTGAATTAAATGTTCTTTGTATTCCTAGTTGATTTTCAAAAAATCAGCTATTGGAGAAACAACCCTGACCTGAAATACCAAGCTTGACAAATAGCTAACCAACTTTATTTTCTTTAGATGAGACAAGGTGATAAGTGACCAAAGAAAGTCTCAGCTACAGTGGAACTGAGATTGCACAGATTCCCCAGGGATAGCTCAAAAATTCCAACACAGAGACCCTGCGGCACATAGGCTTTGCCAGAACGTACAAGATCCCTGGCCGAGACCAGGAGGAGGATGGATGATACAGCCAAGTGCCCATGATGACAGCAGCCCAGCTTTAATGGGATTAGATCTAGGGAAAGAAAATGATGTCCAAGTCCTTGTGTTTTCCCTAGTTCTTTCTTATTACCCTGGCTTATTGGCCCTGAGACTTGTTACTTCCTGTTGCTGCAGAGCAGTATCAAAAGTCCCAGATACACCACGGCTAGTTGGACCTCGGTCATGGAGGGGGATGCAGATGGGGAGAAATGCTAATGAGTTAGGAACAAAGAATGGGATTCCCAGCATTGGTAGTTAAATGGAATTTATGAAAAAATTAACAGCGGGTTCCCCACCCCTGGCCCAAGGAGACGCAAACCACCAGACCCATCAGACACCCAGTGGCTTCTAGTCTTGTGTCTGTCTGTCCCTTCCTCATCTTTGTTTTGCCCACGTTCAGCACTTGCTTTATTTTCTGGCCTAGTGTAGACCTCCCTTATTAGTTGTGGGATCCTAGGCTAGGCCCTTAAAGCTTTTGGCTTCAGTCTCCTCTTCTGTAAAGAGAGAATTGTCAGGGTCTCGTGATCACCGAATTGTAAGCATTCTGTGACTTGTGACACAGGCATTCTGAATGACTAAGAGGGCTCCAAAGGCATAGTCAAAGATGCAGTGGTCTGGGACCTTGGGACACAGTCTTAATTGCCAAGCCCATGGTATATTATGTGCAGTTTACCTTATCATCAGGTACATTAAGGCACACATACACACATCACAAAGCAATACAAACACAAGGAAGGTCCGAGGTAATCAGACTCCATAGAGTTGTGTTTATGTGCCAGGTTAAGGTTTCAAGTCTTTCTTGCTTCTCCTCAATCAACCAATCAACATTTATTAAGCACCTACTAAGTGTCAGGAGCTGTGCTAAGCCCTCCTATTAACACACTTAAGTCTACTGCTACATCATCAGGGCCGCTTTAGGAACACCAGCCCAAGGATCCTAGAATCTCCCTGATATTATGCTGCCAACAGGTAGCCTCGGGATGAGAATAAGTCTGATTCTCTTCTTAGAATACATGTTAATAATCATTATCATAATAATAGCTAAATTTATATAGTGCTTACTATCTACTAGGACCAGGGATGGGGAACCTGTGGCCTCAAAGCCACACAGGGCCCTCTAGGTCCTCAAGTGCAGCCCTTTGACTGAATCCAAACTCCACAGAACAAATCTGTAAAACTTGGACTCAGTCAAAAAGCCGCACCCAAGGACCTAGAAGGCCATATGTGGCCTCGAGGCTGGGCACGGTGCTAAGCACTTTGTTCCCCTCAACAACCTTGGGAGGTATGTGCTGTAACTACCCCTATTTTACATATGAGGAAATTGAGGCAAACTAGGGGTTAAGTGACTTGTCCAAGCTAGTAAGTGTCTGAATCAAGTCTTCCTGGCTCCAGGACCACAGCTCTATCCACTGCCCCGCCTTGTTAAGGCAATGTGTGGACAACGTGTACATGAATAAAGGCACACACACACACACACACACACACTTGCACTGGAGCTATCTTTAAAACCACAAGCCACTTGGTCCTACACTACTACTTTCCTGCCTCCTCTGGCCCTGCTCTTAAAATAATAATAACACAAATAATACTAAAGCCCACCCCACTTAACTCAATTGCTGTGAGGCTAACATGAGATGTTACATGTATGCAGCCTGAGGCTATTAGTGTGCATCATCCTCATCGCTGCGGTCACAGCTTGTGGTGGGAATGTTTGGGAAGCTGTAGGCCTGGAATGGCTGGCATAGTGCTTAGAGCACACCCATTTACCTCGGTGGACCCTTCTCCACTCTGCATTTTTAGCCCCCGACTGCTGATACATCTGTGAAAACTTTCACAGGGACAGAGGAGTTGTGCATTTGGGCTCATCTACCATTACCCTTACTCACTGAATTGTGAAGCTCAGTGACTCAGAAGATGAATTTTTTATTCTTGCTGACCCTCATCCCCTTGAAACAGAAACTTCGTAAGGCAGTTTTTCCTAGCACTTGTTCATACGGTAGTTTCTCAAGTGGCGGCATGGAGTGGTGGGCCGGGAGTAAAAACTAAAATAATAACTAGGTTTGAGTGTTTAACTGTTTTGAGTGGTGCCACTTCTTATTACGGATAGAGTGCTGGGCCTGGAGTCAGGAAGACTCACTATCCTGAGTTCAAATCCAGCCTCAGACACTTATTAGCTTCGTGACCCTGGGCAAGTCATTTAACCCAGTTTGCCTCAGTTTCCTAAAATGAGCTGGAGGAGGAAGTGGCAAACCGCTCCAGCATCTTGGCCAAGAAAACCCCAAAGAGGGTCAAGAAGAGACAGACACAACTGAAATGACTAAACAACAAAACCTGTGTGACATTGGGTGAATCATGTGGGAAAGCTTTACTTTATTATTTGAACCTAGCTCTACATGGCAGAGCAACCAGACCTGTTACTTAGAGACCAATTTATTTAATGCTTAGGTCAGGACCTAGGTTGTGCTGACCAGAAACCTAGTCAGATCTGAAGATTAAGGTAAGAAATTTCCTCCCTTTAGAAATCTCAAGCAAGCCATGTGTCTTATCTGAAAACAGCCTCCATGCTGGCCAGTCAGCTACTGCTCCCTTGTTCCTTTATTTGACTCTCAAGGGGAGTGAGCCACCCCTTTTTCGGATCTACCATTTTATGGACGATTTACCAAATCTCTTTTTAGTTATTTCACAGTCAGGCATGACCAAAAAGGACTAAACAACAAAAATTATTTCAGGTCTGGGTTTTCTTCTCAGCCAATACTCGCTTTAACCCCATTATGCCTCAGTTTCCTCTTCAGTAAATCAATCGATGACCCTTTATTAAGCACCTACTATGTGCCAGGCACTCTGCTAAGTGTTGTAAAATAAAATGAGCTGCTAAGTAAAATGAGGGGGACTTGGATTAAGTGGCCTTTGGGGTGATTTCCAGCTCTAAATCTGTGACAGGTGCTAGTCTACATACTTCCTCCATTGATAAAAGGAAGAGCTTGACCTCAATGATGTCTAAGTCTCTTTGATATAATTCATAGTTCTTTGATATGTCCTATAGTTCCTGGCAAAGGGGCCAGATGTGTGTCACTGAAGGAAAAGCAGGCTCGATTTCTTGATTGCTTCTAATAGTTTGCCTGTACTAAGGTCCTTTTAACCTTGGAGTGGAGGTTGTAGAAGTCGGGGGCGCAGGGCATTAAGTAGTTTCTCGTGCTGGCTCAGCGACTCACTATTAATAATATATTTATGGTTTATGGGTTTTGATTACTTTGTAGAGTGCAAAGGAAAGAGGAAAAAGTATATGCAAAGTAAAATCAATACAAATAAAAATAGCTCCCCATACAAGTCTGCTTTGAACAATTGCTGGGCCTCAACGAAGGCCTTTGGTGGGATAAGGGAAGAATGTTTAAATATACATCAGGACAATAGCAGGGAAGGACAATGAGATGCGGGAGTATGGGGTGAGAAGAGCAAACCTTTGGGATGGTAGAACCAGCCATGGGACTTGCTTCCACTTCCGATAGGTAGAATTTCTATTTCATGTGGGAGTGGATTGGGATGAAGGAAGTCATAAGTTTCAGTAGAAATCAGCTTTGGTGTAGCATTTTATCTTAATTTTTGATAGTGATGTAGTCACAGAATCGCAGTCTCCCGTGGAGGCTATATTCTGGGCCTTGGTGTAGCATCTTACTTTTACTTTTAATAGTGACGTAGTGGCAGAATCAGGGGCAGCTAGGTGCAGCAGCAGATAGAGCATTGGGCTTAGAGTCAGGAAGACTCATCTTCCTGAGTTCAAATCCGGCCTCAGACACTTACTAGCTGTGTGACCCTGGGCAAGTCTTTTAACCCCATTTGCCTCAGTTCCTCATCTGTAAAATGACATGGAGAAGGAAATGGCAAACCACTCCAGGATTTCTGCCAAGAAAACCACAAATGAGGTCACAAAGTGTTAGACACGACTGAAACGACTCAACAACAACAAAAGTCACAGAATCACAGAATCTCACCTGGAGTCTGTATTCTGGGTCTTGGGTTCCTGGGGGAAATTCCTATTCATAGAGTGTTAGTGCTTGGAAGAGACCTTAGAAATAAATTATTGCAAATGCTTCATTTTGGACACGAAAGAATGGAAGCCCAGAGACTCCAAGTGACTCATTTCCTGATTTGTTAGCTCCTCAGGAAACTGAACCCTAGAGGAACCAGGTGACTCAGCCAAAGTCACGGACTTGAAACAGAGAGTTGTTATCTCGTTTGATCCTCACAGCAACCATGGAGGTAGGTGTTATTATCCCCATTTTACATACAGGCAAACAGAATAAGTGACTTGCCAAGGGTCACACAGCTAGTAAGTATCTGAAGCTGGATTTGAACTCATATCTTCCTGACTCCAGGCTCAGTGCTCTACCCGCTGCGCCACCAACTATCTCTTCCATTAATCAGGTCTATGTAATAACTCCCATTTCCAGTATTTTCTGAAACCTTCTCCACTGCTGCTGCCATAGGAAAATATATTTAGAATGAGCTTTCCCTATAGAAATATTATCAATGGTGGTTGGGTGTAGGTGAAATAACGTAATTAGGACTTAGGCAGAGTGGGAAGATGAAGGCAGGACATGATTATTATCTCCAGACATTTAAATGGTTAGTTTTGTGCTGCTTGGCCTTGGAAGAGTAATGGAGGCATATACCTCCTACAGCTTGGTCATCATTACATTTGTTTCATATATTTTACTTTTATTACATTTATTTATCCACGGCACCTGTAAATAGTGCCTGGAACATTGCTGGTACTTAATAGATGCTTGCTGATTAACTGACTGGATATGCCATGACCTGCTTATGCCTACCATCTATGTTCTCAATGCCTTTTGGCTGATCTGGCATTTTAATTCTTCAGAGAATGTGGTATTTCATGATTTATAGTCAATATCATCATTGGATGAATACCAATACTAAAAAGATGAGTCTCTGTTTCTGAGGTCATTAAAAGCACAGAGCAATTTCCCAAACAATCCAGCCTGCTACCTTTTTCCTACTTAATTCTGATCCCAGTTCACTTTCCATTTCCAGCGTCTGTGCCAGATTTGTGTATGTGATAGACGAGCTCTTTGAATTGTACATCGGTTGTATAGCTTAGACGATAAACATCTCCCACTGAATTATTTTTTCCACTGAATCTCAAATATACTACCCTGGGACCTAACAAATGATAGTTGAAGATTGGGATAAGACATGTTAAAAACAGGATGTGGTCATTTAAATCAGTGGTGTCAAACTCAAATAGAAATGGGGGCCACTAATCTGTCCATAAGAATCCCTGCTGAATGCATGTTGACTTGGGTTTTAAAATGTGTTATCTACATTTTGTTGTAGTTTTATGTATTTTTAAAAATACTTCTCAATTACATTATAATCTGGACCTGTGCTTTTGGGAATTTTGCAGCCAAAGACACCTCTGATCTAAATTGCATTCGGATGGGCACACATTACCAGTCCTTTATGGGGCAACTTTGGTTGTAAGTAAAATAACGTACAATCAATCCTTGACTATTAAGTTTTCTCACTTCTTGCCAGGGATGTATGCAAGAACTTTTTACTAATCATAGAATCTCTGAGTAGGAAAGGACCTAAGGGTTCATGTAGTCCAACTTGTAACTACATAGGAATTACTTCCATAGTAGACCTGACAAGCTCTCTTCCAACCTTTGCTTGAAGGTCTCCAATGAGGGGGATTCATTGAATGTGCCACTGACTACTTATGTCCACTATATGTTTTTCCAGTTCCCATTGGGTCATTCATAACCTAAGATAGTGCATTCCACTTGGAAAAGCTTTAACTCTTAGGAAGTTTCTCTTCACTCAATTCTAAATTTCTCCCTTTGTAACTCCTATCCATTGCTCCTAATCTGGCTCCATGGATCCAGGAAAAGGTTTCATCTCTCTACTATGAGACCATTATTCAAAAACACAAAGACAGATATCATGTTGCCTCTAAATTTTCTCTCTTCCAGGCTAAAGATCCCTAGTTCTTTCAACCTATCCTCAAAAGACATGAAGTAGAAGCCCTTTGATATCATGGTTGCCATCTTCTGGGCATTCCTCAGCGTATCAATATCCATCCTAAAATGTTCCACCCAGAGCTGAACACAATGCTCCAGATGGGATCTTCCCAAGGCAGAGGACAGCAGGATGCTGACCTCTCCATACCTTTCTTAATGAAGCCTAAGAATATTGAATTTCTTGGCTGCCATATCACATGATTAGCTTACATCAAACTTTCAATTGACTAAAACCTGCAGATCTTTTTCAGAACTTACATCTAGCCATGCCTCCCCAATAATGTACTTGCAAAAATGATTTTTGGGGTCCAAGAATAAGACTTTACATTTATTCCTACTGTCTTTAATCTTATTAGATTTTGTTCAGTGTTCTAGCCAGGCATGATCTTTTTTAATCCTGATATTTATTTATTTATTTTAGCTATTCCTCTAAGCTTTGTATCATCTGAAAATTTGACAAACATTCTACCCATGATTTTATCCAAGTCATTGTTAAAAATGTTAAATAGCATGGTGTGCCCAGCACCACGGCGACAAGCACAGATCTCTCTACTGGAGATTTCTTTCCAAGCTGTCACAGTTCTGTTAATAACTTCTCTTTGGGTCCAGCCATTCAACCAATTCCAAAGACCTCTAACTATACTATTATTTAGCTTACATTTCTCCATCTTGTTCATAAAAAAGCATGAGAATCTGTCAAATTTTTTGTAAGACTCAATTAACATATATCTACAATGTTCCCCTGGTCTACCAGGTTAGTAGTCCTGTCAAAATAAGAAACAAGGTTAGTTGGGAATAACCTGTTCTTAGTAAAGTCATATTTGCTTTTCATAATCACAGTTTCCTTTTCTAGAGATTCGCTAATTTTCCCTTTAATGATATGCTCCAGAATTTTCCCATGAGTCAAAGTCAAGTTCACTTGGCCTAGAATTTCAGACTCTGTTCTCTTCCACTTTGGGAAATTGAGGATAATATTTTCCTTTCTCCCACCCTGTGATATATCTCCAGTTCTCCACAATCTTTCAAAAATCAGTAATAATACCATAGAAATTATATATGGCAGATTTTTTAATATTGCAGGATGTATTTCATTTGGGTCAGAAATCCTAGAAAGATAACATGAAAAAAATGGAAGGAGAGAACAACAGTCCTTCCTTTCTCCAGCTATGTCATTGACTAACAGAAGTATCGCTCAGTAGCAGGTCAAATAGCTGATGGGTTATACAATAACATCAGAGCTTGAAGAGATCTTGGGGATCAACTAACCAGCCTGCTTATTTTTCTTACGAGAACAATGATGTTCAGAGAGATGAATGGGGTTTGTCCGATATCACACAGCTAATGAGTGGCAGATCTAAGATTCAAACCTGCATCTTCTGACTATAAATTCCTTCATACCACAGTGTACATGCCACTTTGTATCCTGTCAGTAGAAATAATTGAGCATTAGACTTAAGTGAATAGATATTGCATATGTGGAATAAAATTAATTTAGTGCCTAAGTATTTTTTCCCTAAAAATGTGTTTTCGGGTACTCTAATTACAGAGAGAGAGAGAGAGAGAGAGAGAGAGAGAGAAAGAGAAAGAGCGAGGTGGCAGGAGAGGAGGTTGGAAGGAGAGAGAATTAGCAGATAGTTCTTGTCTAATTTTGAAGTAATTTATGCTAATTTCAAATGTTTGAATTTTATTTTTAATTTTAAAAATATTTTATGGCTTGTTAGTTATTCAGAGAAGCACCATGGGAAGATAGAGAGACTTCATGGTGTAGTGGATTGAAAGCCAACTTGGAAGGCAGAAGGCTTGAGTCCAATCCTGCTTCTGACACATGTGATCCTAGGCAAGCCACTTAACTTCACAATGATCGGGGCAACTCTCTAAGACTATATACAATTTATTTTTTCTCTTTAAATTTTTTTTAAATTTTCAGTTCTAAATTCTCTCCTTCCCTCCACCCCCCTCCCCACCCATTGAGAAAGCAAGAAATATGATACCCATTAGACATATGAAGTCTCAGATGATTTATAACTTGTAGAGAAGCTGCATTGGAAGAGGGAGTTTCCACACTTTCCAGCTCCCTAAATTAGTGAAATTACAGGTCTAGACCCTATCCCTGGCTATGCATTCATTATTGGGTAAAGCACAAAACTGAATTGAACTTCAAACATGAGAGCATAGTCTTAAGCTTTCCTGGGAGCCTCAACTGTATTTAAATCCTGACTATCCCCTGTCCTAGCTGTGAGATGCTATGTCATCTCTTCTCCCATCCTTTAAAAGCTAATTCCAAAGCCACCTCCTATAGGAAGTTTTCCTGATCCCTTTCTCTCTCCAGGAATAACCTTTGTTTTGGACCTGCATAATGCATTTATCAGGTAATGTTTATATTATTGTCGTCTGTGTCGTGTGCGTATCTATAAGTTCCATAACTGTCCTATCTAAATGTTGAATATTTCCTCCCTTCTCTTAGCGCCTACCACTCTGCACTTAATAAATGTTTACTGAGTTGTACTGAAATGAACTGAAAGAGTGTTTAGATTTGAGGATTGGGGCAAGTACTTAAGACAGATGGCCTCAAGGCTCCTTATTAGCATTTCTTCCTTCCTTGATATTAAAAAAAAATCAGTATTTCCAAATTCTTCTGCGGAATTGATTTGTTACCTTTTTGTTTTTAGGTTACCTGTTTAAGCCATACATTTGTTGTCATCAGCTGATTCTTTTCATCCTAGGAAAACGACAAGGAAAAGAACGTGTCAAACGAAACAAAGAACATTGCACGAGGTCACCACTTGTCTAAGATCACCCTCTATTTAAATACATCTTTGGAAGGGTTTAGAGAACTCCACAGAAATAATCATTTCATTCATTCTCAGTAATTTGCCAACGGCTAAGGTGCTTGAGTTTGAGATGCTTCAGAAAGGCCATTACTCACTGAAATGGACCAGTAATTACTAGACCAAACAAACAACTCTTACATAGGAAAGCTGCCTCTGTCAGTGTTCCCCTGAAGCTGATATCCAGGAAGACACTTTACTGGTACTGGTTAGAGCATAGCTACTTGGTTGACTCAAGAAGTAGGATGGATAGAGGAAAGGGGAAGCATATTTTTGCAAACATTAGGAAAAACAGAGAAAAGCTAAACAGAGCATTCCAGAGGAGGCCAACCAGAATTTTAAGGGGCTTGGACACTATGTTATACGTGGATTAGCTGAAGAAATCAGGGCTGTTTAGTCTAGAGAGTAAAAGACCTAAGGGGAAAGACATGATAATTGTCTTCAAGTAATTAAAGAGTTTTCGCATGTATTAGACTTGTTCTGCTTTGCTCCAGAAGGCATCACATATGGAAGATTTAGGCAAAGAGGTGAATTTAGGCTCAATATAAGGGGCATCTAGTTGGTACAGTGGATAGAGTGCCTGGCCAGGAAGACCTGAGTTCAAATCTGGCCTATATGACCCTGAAGTCACTTCACCCTGTTTGCCTCAGTTTCCTCATCTGTAAAATGAACTGGAGAAGGAAATGGCAAGCCACTCCAGCATCTCTGCCAAGAAGACCCCAAATGGGGTCACAAAGAGTTGGACATGACTGAAACGACTGAACAACAAAAAGGAAAAATTCTGACAGTGGGATCTGTCCAAAGGTAGAACAGGTCTTAGTTCTTCCTCAATAGATGTCTTCAAGCCAAAGATGGATGGCCTCTTGTCAGGGAACGTGGAGCAGATTTTTGTTCACATAAAGGCTGTACTTGATAATATTTGAGGTTCCTTCCAGCTCTGAGATTCAGCAATTCACAACTTTGAGGTAAAGAAATGTGCTAGCCTTAAGCTAGTAGGCAGTCAGGATATACTCATGCCAGATGGTAAAAGGATGAATGCGGGATTTGGGGAAACTAAATAAGGGGACTTTAAACGTTTCATCAGTTTTCCTAGAGTTATCATTACAAGAGAGGTGAATATTTAGTGTGTAGACAGGTTACCGAATTCTACAAGCATTTGTTATAGAAATTCACAATGAGTATACATCCCAGAGTTAACACCAATTTCAAGGAAAGGAAGTATGCTTTTTTTTTTGGAGGTGGGAAGCCAGGGCAATTGGAGTCAAGTGACTTGCCCAAGGTCACACAACTCATAAGTGTCAAGTTTCTGAGGTCACATTTGAACTCGGGTCCTCTGGACTCTAGGGCTGGTACTCTATTCACTGCACCACCTAGCTGCCCCAGGAAGAATGCTTTTAACAAGATTTTGCAAAAGGAATATCGTTTGTTAGACTTTGCATCCCAATTTGAAGTTCAGAAAATATGGTCCTCGTAGTTATAGAGAAAAGCAAAGATGTAGGTTAGTGTGTTCATTGAGTGACATGAGTGTCTTAAGAGTTTCTTGAAGATGAGTGAATAGGGATTAGGGGTCTATTAGTAATTCATTTTCTAGAACAATAACTCTAGCCAAGTTGAGGCCCTCATGACAGCTAGTGTTCTGTGTGTCATCTGCCCTAAAACAGCAAAAATAAAAATATCTCTTTCCCCATTTTGCTCTGCCCTTCATTTTGGACTCAACCGTAGCAAAATCAGGAGGAAAAAAAAAGAAACTGTTGTGATGGCATTTGAACCGAACACAGCAGAATTAATGACACACTGGAAAGAATAGCAGTTGTCCCAGGTCAGGTCAATTCGTGTTTAGTTACTGTCTTCTATTCCCTGACTCTGTCTTCAAATCCTTCAGGGCATTTGGTACAAGTTAGCCTTGAGTTACGTATTTAGAGCTGAAAGGAAGCTTATAGATCATACTATAGATGAGTAAACATCACATTTTGTAGCTAAGTAGGCACAGAGAACTTATGTGACTTGGCCACAGTCACACAAGTAGTAAGAGACAGAGCCAAGGTTTGAACCTGGGTCCTCAGAGTCCAAATATAGGGCTCTTTTCATTATACCCTCTCTGGGTAATTTCCAATGACATCTTCCATGCCCAAACGACAGCTCTTAACCGTGGTCACCCATCTCAATTTTACTCCCACAAGGCTTCTCACTTTTTCCCTTCCGGATTTCCAGTGTGCCTTTCTCTCACAATATTTTCTAGGTCTTAGTCAAACAATTAGGTTAATGACTCTATTTTGGGGATCCTCAGTTACTTACCACATCTACTAGCTGAGATATTTTTAATCCAAAATACACTTTTATGGTATCATTGGCATTCAACACAGGGCGGACCCATTTCTGGTACCCTTGGAATAAGTTCCTCAGGAGGGCATCTTCAGTTTCTGCTATGGAACTGAATCCTCGAGAGGCTATAAGGACAAAGAAAAATTCAGAATTAATAAAGCATGATGCTGAGTTTAGCTTTCAAAGCATTTATAAGGAAAAGGAGAAGGGTAGGCAAGAGTTAAATGAATGACATATTAATAATTACATAATGAGCTAAACTTCCTCTGATGCTACCTTGCTGTGTGGAGGTGACCAGTCTCTCAAAAGCTGAGCCCAAGCTTTGGTAGCCGCTCCTCAGCTAGAAAGGCTTTGAGTAAAGGCCCTTTTCTGGTGGGTGTGTCTGTCATCGGAAGATCAGGCCACAGAGACTCATCAGCAGGATGACTTCCAGGTGACAAATTTTTCCAGCTAAAGTCACTCACAATTATAATCTACTTAAGGCAGGGCCCTGTTCTCAATTTTTTTTTGTATGTCATAGACCCGTTTGGCAGTCTAGTGAGGTCCACAGGCCTTCTCAGAATAATGTTTTTAAATAATTGGAGAAAATGCTGAATTTCAGTTAGAAATTAATGCAGATAAAAATGTTAGCCACCTTCCCATTTAAGTCCAAAGATACCTTGAAATCTATCCACAGACCATGGGCCAAAAGTTAAGAACCCCTTTTCTAAGGTACAGTGGCCATCCAAATCAAAACATTCATTTTTGAATTTTGGAACTACAGAAGTCAGTCAGTTAATAAGCATTTATTAAATATCTATGGAGTGTCCCAGGCATTGTGCTAATCTCTGGGGATACAAAGAAAGGTGAAAGACGGTCCCTGCTCTCAAGGAGCTCACAATCTAACAGCCAAGAGATCATACCACCCTGACCACCTAGTAACATCAAGTAATAATTGTAGTCAGCTTTTACATTGTACTTTAAAGTTTGTATGTATTTTGTTGTTGTTGTTGAGTTTGTTTCAGTCATGTCCAATTCTTCGTGACCCTCTTTGGGGTTTCCTTGGCAAAGATACCAGCGTGGCTTGCCATTCCTTCTCCAGCTCATTTTATACATGAGGAAATGGAGGCAGACAGGGTTAAGTGATTTGCCCAGGGTCATACAGATAGGAAGTGTCTAAGGGCAGATTTGAACTTAGGAAGATGAGTCTTCCTGACTCCAGGCCTGGCACTCTATCCAGTGGGCCACTGGGCTGCCCCAGTGGTAAGACCTGCTTTTTGGGAAAATTCCCTTGCTGCTACACACACACACACACACACACACACACACGTAATATGTGTATATGTGTATGTATGTATACATGTGTGTATATTATATAATTTCATGTGATCCTCACAACCTTGTGAGATAGCTGCTATTATTAACTCATTTTGATAGCTCAGGAAACAGACTCAGAAGCAGCCAGGTGGCCTAGCGGATAGAGCATTGTATCGAGAGTCAGGAAGACCTGAGTTTAAATCTAGCTCCAGACACTTACCAGCTATGTGACCGTGGGCAAATTATTTAACCCCCGTTTGCCTCAGCTTCCTCATCTATAAGATGGGGCTAATAAAAGACCCTACCTCTCACAGTTGCTGTGTGGATCAAATGAGATAATATTTTTAAAGTACTCTGGAAACCTTAAAGTGCCATATGAATATCATTGTTAGCATTATTCAGAGAGATTAAGCGATTCATTCTGAGTCACACAGCTTATATGCGTCTAGGGCAGGATTCAAACTCTGGCTGGCCTTCCTGACCCCAAGTCAGGTACTCTATCCATAACGCCTTCTAGCTGCCTCCTAAAAGACAGTAAGAATGTCTAAAGACTACCCCTCCCAGGGGATTTTAGAACTTTGAGGGATTAATGATACGAAGGGGCTATTAGAACTTTTTTAATGTAAAGAGATTCAGTGTTTTTTGTTTTGCTTTGTTTTGTTAATTTTTTGAGAATTTCTACATATACAAAGCATAAACTGCTGAGTGCTAACCCTCTCTGTGACTCCTCGAGGTTTGGGCTCCCTAAGTGTGGTAATCTAATTGTACACGTATGAATTATATGTGTGCGTGCAGATACTTATATGTGTGTGTGTATATCAGGCCTAGTGAAGCTTCTTAAGAAACAGATTCCTTATTAGTAAAATCTTTAAAACTGGAATTCCACACTGATCGATTTGCCCAAATCTCTTTCTTTTCTAATTCTGTATATGTAGTGAAGGCTTCAATTTTTTTTTTCCTTCCTGCCATGCAACAATACTGGTAGAGTACTTGGGCACCCTTTCCTTCTTCTAATCTGGATGTTGTGGGAAATAGTCGTGGATAATTTGAATAATTTCATCCTGTTAGACTCGGAGAGACAATGAGGGGAAACTGGGTTTTGTTCAACTTCTAGAAATACCTTGTCTCAGAGCTCAGGAAAAGGGGCTATCAGACCACACCAAGGTGTGTTCAGCTTGAATTGTGGTTCCTGTCCATTTCAGGTTTCCCACAAAAGCTCTCCTAGAATTTAGGAGCAATGCCACCTCTCTTATCTCTGTGCTGAGGACACAAGACTGAGCTCCTTGAGGGTAGGGACTGTCTTTTGCCTTCCTTTGTACCTCTAGCACTTAGCACAATGCCTGGAATATTGCAGATGCTTAATAAATGTTGTATATCTGGCCAGGGATGTAGGGACTGATCAAATGTAAATAATGTGTTTCTCAGTATTCCTTATGGCATCTTGCTTTTTTCATTCATTTTGTTTCTTGTTTTTCTTTCTTTTTTTTTTTTGCAGTGGAATATTTTCTAGCTGATTATATACAGATTTAACTTTCCATAAAATTCCTTGAAATACTTCCAAACACCAAATAGTACAAAATATAAAACCAACTAAAGAGGAAAAAGGAAAGAAAATCTTGTTTGCTATACATAAATGAAAACAAACTAAGTGAAATTCTTAGAACAAAGCTGTTTACTAATTGCTTTGAGAATTTCATTTCCTTTCACTATTGTGGATAGTTTCCTAATTAACAGCATTATTACCTGACAAGTGAGTTCTCCTGGAAGTTTCTGGTCTTCCCTGAATGCTGAAACAGCACCCTGAAGGCAACTGGACCAAGAAGTCTAAATAATTCCAGTAGAGTTCCTTTTGTGTAAGACTCGTGGAAATAGATATTCTCTGAAAACCAAATCCTTCCTTTCAGTAGGGAGATTTCATAGAAACAATAGAAAACTCCCTGGAGTTATGTCTGAATAATTTATTCAGAAGATGGGCTGTAGCAATTTCTAAATAATTTATTCACTAATCAGTCATTGATCTAGTCTCTTTTGGGCCAGAAGAGACCACTTTCCTCTTCCTAAAAAGGTTTTACCTCTTTTATCCAGATATGTACCAGGTCAGTGTCAATTAAATGAAAGGACCACTATCTTCCGTATTCTATTATTTCTTTTTTTCTTGATAGCTGTGCTTTTTTTCTCTATTTTTGAAGTTATGATACTTTGCTTCCATCTAAGCCAGAAACAAATCACCCATTTCTTCTTCTTTGATCCTTTTGTGTGCTTTGAATTAGTGATTTTAGGTCATCTGGGCCTCCACCAAGGCTTACTTAACTTCTTTTTCACCCTTTCTATTTCCTTAGCTTCTCCTTGAAACTTTGTGTTCCTCCTTGTCTTTTGCTTTGACTCTTTGAAAGAGGCTTTAGAGCAGAGATTTTTAACAGGGGGTCCATGAACTTTAACAAAATTTTAATAACCATATTTCAATATATTTAGTTTCCTTTGTGACCTTGTGTGTTTTATTTTATACATTTAAAAACAAGATTCAGAGAATGGGTCCATAGGTTTCATTGGATTGCCAAAGGGGTCCATCACACACGCACGCACACACACACACACACACACCACACACAGTTAAGAACCTCTTCTTTGCAAGGTAGAACTTCCCCAGAATTGATGGCCTGTTGGATGGTGTCCATTATTCTGGCTTCAGCCGTCTATTCCACATACAAAGCAGTCTCCTTGATTTGATCTGTATCTCTCTTGAAATCCACATAAACGTGTTTAATATCAGTCAACTTTTCTTTAGAACCTAC
>CM053625.1:242086807-242118988 GCA_028646595.1 Phalanger gymnotis
TTTTTTTTTTGGAAGGAGGAAGGCAAGGCAATTAGGGTTAAGTGACTTGCCCAAGTTCACACAGCTAGTAAGTGTGTCAAGTGTCTGAGGCCAGATTTGAACTCAGGTCCTTCTGACTCCAGGGTTAGTGCTCTACTCACTGAGCCCATAACTGCCTCGCAACAAACATTTTTAAAGCATCTGTGGACGCAGAGATAAAAAAAGAAATAATCCCTGGCCTCAAAGGGTTTATATTCTCCTTTAGGGCTAGGGTGGTGGTATATAAAATGTATACATAAGCAGACCAATACAAGATGATTTGAGGAGGGGGGTGAGTATTAACAGTTGGAGGATCAAGAAAGAGCTTGAAAGGAGGAGGTCCCTAAGCTGTGCCTTGAAAGAAGCTAAGTACTCTAAGAGGTAGAAGCGAGGAAGGAAACAGTCTATGTAAAGGACCGGAGGTGGGAAATGGATAGTTGTGGATAGGCAACAGCTGGCAGGACAATTTGACTGGAATGAAAAGTATGCCAAGGGGGATAATAGGAAATGTCTGGAAAGGTAAGTGGGGGCCAGATTGTGAAGGTTTTAAAATGCCAACGTATACTTTATTATATTAATGATAGGAAACCACTGAAGATATTTGTATAGAGGAATAATATGTTTAGGCCTGATCCTTAAGAATATTTTGGCAGCCCTGTGGAGGCTGGAATGGAGAGGAAAGAGGCTAGAAGTAGGGAGATTGCTTAGGAGGCTATTGTGATAGTCCAAATGAGAAGGTCTGAGCAAAGAGAAAGGCCCTGCGAATAAAGAAAAAAATAGATGTAAGAGATGATGACTCATTATGTTAAATGTCATAGTATCATTATAAATGTAATTATTTTTAGCTAGATCTTGATTGCTCTTTAAGATGTTGTTATGGAGGTAGATTTTATAAGACTTAACCACTCATTCCATAAGGTAGAAGGAAGAATCAAAGATGACTTCAATGTTACAAAGCTGGTGGTGCCATTGACAGAAGCAGAGAAGTTTGAAGAAGAGTGGGTTTATGGGAGAAAAAATTTTGGACATGTTAAGTCTGAGACGTCTAGGAGACAGCCAAGTAGAGATGTCCAAAAGGTGACACAGGACTAGAGTTCCAGAGAGAGAGATTAGGGCTAGATGTATAGGCAGGCTTGGTGTTAGGAAGACCCTAACCAAGACCCAAATCTGACCTCTAGCTGTGTGACCCTTGGGCAAGTCACTTAACCCGTCTGCCTCAGTTTCCTCATCTATAAAATGAGAATAGTAATAGCCCCAGGGTTATGGTGCAAATCCCTTGAGATAACAATTACAAAGCATTAAGCACAGTGCCTGGCACGCAGCAGGTGCTATATAAATCATTTTTTATTATTTGCTTATAAATCATAATTAAACCTATGGGAGTTGATGAGTTCACCAAGAGAGACTGTAGAGAGAAAGAGAAGCAGGCCTAGGAGAGCCTTGAGGGACACTCATGCTTAATGGGAGGGAGAAGAAGGACGATCTGGCAAAGATTTCTGAGGAGGAGCAGTCAGACTCTAGAACAGGAGCTAGGATGGAACAGTGTCACAGAGGCCCAGGAAATTACAAAGAATACCGACGTGATTCAGCCGTGTCAAACATGGCTTAGAGATCCAGAAGGATGAGGACTGAGAAAAAGGCCACTGGATTTGGCACCTGAGATGTCTGTTAATCTTGACAAAAAAAAAAGAGTTCTACTTGAGCAGTGGGACCAGAGGCCAGACTGTAAGAGCCAAGAAATGAGTGGGAGGAAAAGTAGAAGCAATGGTGTAAGCATTTTTGTTTTTTCTCTGGGAGTTTGACTATAAAAAGGAAAAGAGATATAGGACGACAGTATTGAGGGATGCCAACTTTATGCGAAGGTTTTTTTTAAATGCATTTATTTATTTTTCATTTCAACATTTACTTCCATGAGATTTTGAGTTCCAAATTTTCTCCCCATCTCTCCCCTCCCCCACCCCAAGATGGCGTGTAATTTGATATAGTCTCTACATATATATTCATATTGAACCTATTTTCACATTAGTCATGTTGTGAAGAATTAGAATCAATGGGAGAAAACACAAGAAAGAAGAAACAAACAAAAACAGGAACAAAAGAATGAGAGAGCAAATAATATGCTTTAATCTGCATTCAGACTCCATAGTTCTTTCTCTGGATGTGGATGGCATTTTCCATCAAGAGTCCTTTGGAGTTGTCTTGGATCCTTGCATTGCTTAGAAGAGATAAGTCTATCAAAGTTAGTCATCTATGCAAAGGTTTCTTAAGGCCTGGGGAGACATGGGCATGTGTGTAGACAGCCAGGAAGAAGCCAGTGGATAAGGAGAGATAAAAGATTAGAGAGAGAAGAGAATAATTAGAGCCGTGAGCTCTCGGAAGAGGCATATAGGGTGCTATTGAGGATACGAGGGACAAGGAGAAGGATCAGAGATCCGGAAGGAGGTTTAGAGGCCATCTGGTCCAACCTCTTCATTTTATGGGTTAGGAAAATGATACCTTAAAGGACCTTAAGTGAAGTATCCCAGGTGATAGAGGTAGTAAGCATGAGGTAGGATTTGAATTTAGCTCTGCTGACTCCTGAATCCGTATTCTTTCTGCTATCTCTTGGGCCACCATTTTGTAAGTGACTGGAGCAAAGCAGTGGGGGGAAGGTACAAAGGGGTTTTGAGGCATGGAGAAGAGAGAACCCAGCTGAATGGCCTGTTTTCCTAGTAAAGCCAAAGGTAAGGACTTCTGCTTACGAGGGAGAGAGAGAAGATTTGAAATTTGCTGTGGGGAATGTGATAGTGATTGTGAGAAGAATGAAAGAATCATTGTGTATCAGTGGGGGTCCAATTAAAATAAGACTAACGCATTGTGGACCCAGAGCATATGGCTAACTGCATTTCCCCTGTAGGATTCTGCAGCACCAAGTGGCATTGCAGAGGGTAAAATAGTTGTGTCAGCCCAGAGTTTGGGTTTGGGAAGCCACAAGCAATAATGAGGGCAGGGTGTACTTGAGCTGCTAACTATGGTGTCTGAACTGTGAAGGGAGGAAAGTGAGACCAGTACAGGGTGATGGACTGGAAGGCCTGGAGACGGCTGTTGCTCATCCTTCATTCTCAAAGAGAACCAACGACATCATGAGGGTGATGTCTTGACTTGAGCGTACATTAGATTTAAGTGAGGCAGGAGCCATGCAAAGTCATCAGCCTTGTTCTGTCCTCCAGAATCAACAGAGTCCAGTGGCAAGACAAAAGCCAAGACTACCGGCGGTGGTTGAGGTTATCGCGGGGTGATCTTGGCCTTCCGAAGTTAAGGGCTTTCTCAGGTCTCAGTTCATCTGCGGCAATGCCCATTTAGTGACTAAGGGCTAGGTAAGAATTGAGACGAAAGATGGCCTGGTTTACCTGGAGATTGCAGCAAAAGTGAAGAACAGATTTGGAAGACATAAGGCTGAGAGAGAGAGAAGGAAGGACAAGGTGTTATAGTGAAGAGGAAAATTTCAGAGTTCAGGCTCACAGAGGATAGTTCAGTTTTAGGTGATGCTGACCTCTAAGGCATAGTACATTGTCTCTGTGGTTGAAAAGAGGGTGTAGATTCAAGAAGGTTAAATGATTTACCCAAATTCACGCAGGTGGTAAGCACTAAATGTGGAATTTGAATCCATGTCCTCTGACTCGAAAGCTAGTACCTTAGTGAACCCTACAAAGGTTACCAGACTATCAGCTTCATGAGGATTACTGGAGGGCAGGAATTAAATCTTAACTAAATTTCATGTAACACTAGACCAGTGCTGGGCTCAGGGATCTATAGGGTACCTAGCTTCTCCCAATAAGGAGCCCCCATCTCAAACTCTAGCTTATGCAGATTGGGTTGAGTCCTGGGGGAGCTTGACCTCTGAATGGGAGGGGTCAGGCTCTTTTCCCTCATCCTCTGTCTTTTTCCCTCCCTACTTTGAAGCCCAAAGGAAAATCAATTAAAGCTTAGATTTGCCTTATTTCTATGGTCTCCCTCAAAAGGAAATAGAAAAAGAAACATTTAAAACACAGAAGACTAAAAAGCACACGCTAACAAAAACTTAACGTCATACGATAATCCCCAAGTCTCATTATATTCTCTCAAAAGATCAATATTTAAAGTATTAAAATATGAAACATTTTGTGGGACTGCCAAAGTCATTCCCCCTTCACCTCAGCTGTGTATGGTTTGAACTTGTTCCTCAAGGTCTGTGTCTTCTGGCAGGCCAAGGCATGGCTTGGACTCATACTCCTAGGAGTGGTTATCTTCTCCTAGAAGGGTATAGTGCCAAAAAGCTCCCTCTACCAATTAGGATTCGGGATCTGAAGGACTCGGGAATGCCTGATTTCTCATATTCGTGAGGTTGTCTTCAGTATTGGAAATATCCATCTCAGGATCACTGTTTGGTCACCTATGCTCAGGGAAAGAAATATGAAACAGAAGAGGCAACCAGGGGTCCAAAGTCCTTCAGGCTCGGGCTTAGCTAGGTTGCACATGTGCTTGTTGCCATATCTGAGCATCTACCATAGCTGACAGGGATGGGAAAGGAGAACAAAACCTTCTCCCCACTATGGGAAGTCCAAGGGAGTTTTCAGAGTTCCCCTACACTCAGAAAAGAGGAAGAAGAAATCAAGAGCAGAACTGATCTCTCCCTTTGAGGTCCACTGAATGAGTGGCTCAGTGACCAGTCTTCTTTGACTTATTCCCAAGCCCTGTGTTCATTCTGCCGTGCAATGCTACCTTAATCAGAAGGATGAGTATTCCAAGACCAGATAATAATAATGGCTAATATTCATATAGAACTTACTATGTGCAGATACTGTGCTAAATGCTTTACAACGCGTGTCTCATTTCATCCTCACAGCAACCCTGGGAGTTAGATGCTATTATTATCCCTGTTTTAGAGACGAAGAAGCTGAGGCAAACTGGGGCAAAATGACTTGCCCAGGGTCACACAGCTATTAAATGTCTGAGGCCAGATTTGAACTCAGGTCTTCCTGACTCCAGGCTTGGCACTCTATTCACTGTACCGCCTAGCTGCCCCCAAGTGACAGTTGCCTTCTGTTCCACAGAGACCAACTCTAAGTTTTCTATCGGGAGTATCTTTTCTACCACTAGGAAAGATGTCCTATGTAAGCACATCTACCCTTTTCAATTAAAAAAAGGTTTAATCAAGTCAACAAAAGCAAGTCTAATATGGAGAATTAACTACAATTGACAGTGGGTACAAGGCAGGGATTACACAAGACCTCTGCCCACTCAGGTTGGGTGGTGCATGCACTGTGTATGTGTATGGGGACATAACTGCTGAATGCTGAGAGAATACTGAGCCACAGTGCTGTGTGTACCTGAATGAAGGAGATGGGACTTTTTCAGATTGTTGGAGAACTTTGAAGGAGATGGCTGTGAGAGAAGCGCGCTAACCTTTGCATAGCTAATAGAGATATATAGGAAGCCAGCCCTCCCTCGCAAATGTCCTTTGACTTCTAGTGCTTAAACCTCTGAAACTAGTAAAAATATGCTCCCCAATGGTGCAATCTAAGATTGTTCCCTTTCCTGGTTTGAGCTGAGATATTATCTTGCTCTCAGGCCGTATCCTTGGGCTATTTGAAATCCGTACAACCTTACCAATTTTTCTATATACTGCTTACTTTGAGAAAGAGGTTTGATAAAGATGTTTTCTAGCCATTTGTGATGGTCCTTTATGTAACCTCATGAAAGGGTTGGTGGTGATAGTAAGCTAGATAATACCTTCCCCTTTGAGTATGATCAGGGAAAGTGGTGTTTATCTTGTGCCCCAAAGTATTGTACCCCTAGACTAGCAATATTTGAGGTATGGTGGATAGGTATAATTCTAATCCAATATAACTTTTTGAAAGTAGGTGAGTGAAGAAGCTAGTGCATAGCTCCAGTCCTCCTCCTGCTTCCCACAGATGTGGCAATCACAGGTTCCCTTGGAGAGGGGTGGGTGGGATCCTAGATCAGATATTGATCCAACCCACCCATGAGCTAATCTGTGTTTCTATTTAGACAACAATCAGACATGTCTATCATACATTTAGTTAAGGTATGTGCAGACATGGTCAAGTGCGAATTGGCACATGTTGAATCTTAACTCAGACTTGATATGCCACACCACTTGTCAGTAGGTATAGGCTCATGACACAAGTGAGCTGTGTCATACTGATAACTGTATTTGAATATGAAGCGTGTGAACTTGAAGTCAACTAATCTTTGTGCAGAAGTTAAAATACCATAATTTGTATTATATTTCTCAATGTCCTTCATTTTGGTAAGAATGCTACAATAAGGTGTTTGGTTTTTTTTAATCCCATCACTTTTTTAAAAAATGGAAACAACTAAAGAATGATTATGGTAATCATTTAAAATTTTAATGATTAAATTTAAT
The DNA here is from genome assembly GCA_028646595.1 of Phalanger gymnotis. Classification (NCBI taxonomy): domain Eukaryota; kingdom Metazoa; phylum Chordata; class Mammalia; order Diprotodontia; family Phalangeridae; genus Phalanger; species Phalanger gymnotis. Next base: position 242,093,235 of record CM053625.1, read on the forward strand.
TATACATTTTTATTTTTCTAAAAGTTTTTTTTGGGGGGGGCTAGTAATTTTTTTGTTAAAAAGGAGGTATTGCTCTATAGTTTGAAAACTATTATCTCAGTTGAGGGTTGTATGATTTGAAAGACTCATGATAAAAGACATCAACTGGTAGCCAACCTTCTGGGAATGAACCTCTCTGAACTTAGGTAGAGTAGTCCTCACATGATAGACAGGTAATCTGTATCTAGGAATGTACTTGGAGCTTTTCCAGCTTGGTGGAATCTACCAGAACTTGTGTCCTACTGGTATAGCCTTTGAGAACCCAGGGTCTGCTCTACACCATGAAGAGGCATTAGAGATTCCCAGTGCTTGGTACATAGTAGATGCTTAATAAAGTGCTTGATTGATTGGAGGGAACTTTAGTCGAAGTTGTCAAACCATTTTCCTTCATTTTTGCTTTAGAGAATATGATCACTGTGAACGTGGGAATCCCTCAGCCTAAATTTCTGGCTATCATTTCTCTGTCATGGTCTCCCATGTCAGAGTCACAACTAGTAATTCTTATGCTTGGGTCAAAATCAGTTGAATGTAGTGGGGAGCTGGGCAGGGCAGAAGTGACAATTCAGGTTCAGTAGCTGGGAGAGGAGACTGATCATCCCTTAGAGAGCCTGGATGTTGCCTCTACAAGGCCTGGAGGGAAGATGGGCCCTGGGAGAGGGCACCATGGTGATGATACCTTATGGATAGCAGCCAAGGAATAGTTATAGTACCCAGAGACGTTGGACAGTGAGGGACCTAAGAGTACAATTAGAGGTACAGCAGTCACCACCAAGAAAAGTCTTAAGTCTGCCTTTGCTCTGGACAGTCCAACACATTTTCAGAAAATGTAATGTTTAGCTATGAATCAAAACAATGCATTATCTCTTGATGCCCTGGGGAATGTCCCTTCTTGTCTCTATTCCCTATATACTACGCTCTTCCTTCTCCTTACCTGTCCCATAGCTGGGCCTCATTTTTACCTATTTTGCTGATTCCTTTAGGGCCCAGCCTGGCAGATTCCCAGGCTCGCGGCTGTTCTTCCCCAGGAAACAAGCTCTCTTCTTCCTCTAGGGAGGTCACAGGCTGAGAAAGACCTCTGACTGAGGCACCTGCTCCCTTCAGCAGGACGCACCAGGGCTCAGAAGGGTTGGCTGAGCAGCCAAGCTTTTCTCTCAGCAGAATCAGAATCAGGGAATCCTTGAGTACACAGCCTCAAGAGGCAGAATGCTGCGGGGCAGAGCGGGTCCTGAGGGGGTGGCCGATGCCGGGTAACAGAGCCACCTCTACGGTTTCTATCCAGCAGGGAATCGACCAGCTTGACTGCTGTTTTTTCCTAGCAGCCAGCTGCTTCTGACTGACATGATGGTTATGGCTGATTTTTCTTTTAGTTTTTCTTTTGGTAACCTTATTTACTTTAAGCAATATGGTGTGGTAGTGGATAGAACTCAGACCTTAGAGTCAGGAAGACCTAGATCAGAGACTTACTAGCTATTGACACTGGATGAATCACTATACCTTCCTGTGACTCAGTTTCCTTATCTAGTAAAGTGAAGGACCTGTTCTTGATGAGCTCCAAGATCTTTTCTGGCTTTAAATCTATGCTTTCTCTACTGGACGACCACCTCCACCTTCTCCTGACCTCACCTATTCTTTCAGTTCAGACTCCATCCCAGAATCCCCTCCCCCCATAGGTGAGTTTTCACCCTATTTTGCTGGGGTCCAGTTCTCCACACCATTTCCTGACTGTTACCTGCCCTCCCCCCACCCTTTCTATCACCTCTTCATGTGTTGTCTTCCCCTATAAGAATATAAGCTCTTTGAGCAGCTTGACTGATTTACATGCTCATATTTGTGTCCCCAGAGCTTAAGATGGGGACTGATACACAGTAAGTGCTTAATAAATGCTTTGTCTATCTTTAGTTATCTCCCCTCCTCAGTTTCTTTACCTGTAAAATGGGAGAGGGATGGGTGGGCTAGATCAGTTCCAGGTTCCTACATTCTGTATGTGTGTGTGTGTGTGTGTGTGTGTGTGTGTGTGTGTGTGTGTGTATGTGTGTGTGTGTGTGTTAACTTGGGGGTCTTTATCTCACCCAGGCTGGAAGAGCATCAGCCCATCATGGTCTCTATTCTACTAGTGATCGGCATGGAAACTTTCATCTATTTTGTTTTTCTGACTTGGACCAATTTATCCCTCCCTAGTGAGGGTAGCCTTCCACTCCTGGGGGCTCACTATTTCTGCAAAAGACTTATGTGAGATCACCCAGTTGGCTTTAGCCCTACTGTCTCAGACCCCCTGTTAAATTACAAGCACCTGAGGGCAGGGACTGTGCCATTTTTAATTTTTGTGTATCCAACATGGTCCCCCTGGAACATCGATGTTTTGTTGATTTGAATGAATGCAGGGACTAACCCCAGAAGGCAGTTCTTTCTCCCATCATAATGGATTGCATTTATATAGTGCCTTAGGGTTAATAAAATTCATGCTGGAAAGGGATAATCAAGGTATTTCCCTAGCCTGCTGAAGTCAGTAACAACAATCCCCACCCCAACCCTTAGATGTGCCCATGAACCATTTCTAATGCTCTTATGTAACACCTATTATACAGAGGCATTGATGTGCAAAGGTTTGTATTTTCTGCTATTGTTAGCCAAAGAAAAGAAAAGAAAAAATCTGGTCGTTTCATAAAAAATGATAACCACTTAGGAGTTTAGGTGAAAATTTATCAGAAATGCAAATAGCAAATTTACCTTAAAATCCACTGACTTTTTTTTATTTTGAAGGGCCATTATATAGCAAAGTGAATACAGAAGTTTGCCAAATTTCATATTGTTTGAAGCAAAAAAAGTGAATTAATTTAAAAACTCATAAAGTTAGAATGCTAATATCGGCCTCTCCTCTTTCTCCTCTTATTCGCTTTTCTGTTACTGTTCATTCTTCACCCTTTGCCTCAGTGTTCCTCTGCTTTCAATAAATACATGTGCACATATTTGTACTAACAATGATGTTAGGGGGGATTTAAACCCCACTCTTCCTTATTCCAGGTCCATCACTTCATCTTTATCTATAGACACATGCATGTATGTGTACACATGTAACATGGCACCCAAACCTACTTCAGATGTTTACGCAGGTCTAAAAATAGATAAAGAAGCCTACTTCCATGTCCTTACAGAGATGGAAACAGTTATAGCCAGGAGATAGGTTTCTGCACCAAACATATTGTGCCAGCTTTTGAATGTCATCAACTCTTTTAGCAACTTTTAAAACTTTTTTAAAGAAAATGTTTTATTTATTTTCAACATTTAAAAAATTTAAATTACTTTTTAGCAACTTTTTGCCAGTACGACCTATCCCATTAAATTACCAGCCCTGATTTAAAGGAATATCATGATCCCAGACTTCCCAGGGCACCACAGAAGTTCTCAGAATTCTGGAATGGCTGATGACATCTTAGAAACATTCAGGTTCCATGACACTGGCAATAGGATCCACACTTAACAGCTGTCATTCAAACTTCCTGGCAAATACATTCCCAGTCCCTACCAGTATACACAGCAGGTCACCGTGGGCTTCCTTCTTAAACCATTCTGCCATCCCACCCTCGGTTTTTAAGTGAACAAGTTGTCCTTACCTGAGGGGCTCACAGCCAGGACGAGGAGTACCGTAAAAAATTCTGGAAACACCATGATGTCTGTCAGTTTTTGGAGGGCAGTCTTTTTCCTTTTCCCAAACCATACACTCCCTTTCTAGAAAGGATTTTGAATAGAAAGTGCAATCATTCCCAGTTAAAAGAGGAACACTTGTACCTGAATAGATGGGTAAGTGGAATTCAAACCCTATCTCCCATCAGTCTGATGCATCTTAAAGCACATTTCATTGATTTCCAGGCAGCTGTCACGTCCTCTAAGTATCCCTGGGTCCTAACTCCTGACTTATTTATTTACTCCCTCACAAGGCTCTGCTGGGCAGTAGAGACTTTGCCAAGTTAGGAAATCAGCTGTATTGTGAGAGCTGGGAGGGGAGTTGCAAACCATCTCGGGCTGTTTTGGTTGCAGATGTCCAAGAAGAAGAGAAACAGCACCATGCACGTCCTTCCAGGAGGCCTGGAGGAAATGTACTAGGTTGCAGTGTTCTTATGTTAGCTTTTCTATTGGAGCTTGGATTTTTAAAATAACGACTAGGTGTATGAGGACCTGCTTAATACTGTGTCACAGGCCTGTGACTCTCGAGGATTTCTATCCCGTAGCCCCGTCCTGAGGTTCCCCGAGATCCCTCCATGATCCACTGCATTTCTCTTTTCCCAAAAGGAAAGTGGGTGGTATTTCCATGCTTTCGAGAAGGGGAGAGTGATGACAAGGCCTATCTGCTTCATGTGTTTCCAATTCTCATCTACTGCAGTGCAGGAAACACTGCAAGCCCTCGGGGCATGAGTGTTGAATGAACAGAGGGCTCTCTAAGGTGTACTGATCGGTCCTGCAGGCCACGCCCAAAGCTGGGGCTGGGGAGGGTACCTGCCTTGGGCTGGAGAGTTTGCCCAGGGATCTCCCACTCCAGTTCATTGCCCTAATGCCCTCTCTTACCTCCCAACAATGACCTCTCTAAACATGGTAAGGGCAGCTAGGTGGCACAGTGGATAGGGTGCCTGGCTTGGAATCAGGAAGACCCATCTTCCAGGATTCTAATCTGGCCTCAGACCTTAGTTGTTGTGTGACCCTGGGCAAGTCACTTAACCCTGTTTGCCTCAGTTTCCTCATCTGTAAAAAAAAAAAGACCTGGAGAAGGAAATGGCAAACCACTCCAATTTCTTTGCTAAGAAAAACCCAAATGGGGTCATGAAAAGTTGGACACTACACAGCAAACATAGTAAAGGGAGAAGCTATTATACATTTAATGGATTCCAAACACTGTGGAGATTGTTCGGGCAGTAGCTATATATCAGGAAAAAAAGGGCCTTGAACAGTGTGAACTGAAGGATTTCACAGTGGGTGTGGAGAAGAGGTAACAACTGACTGGGAAGTAACAACATGGGGAAGGGATAGTCACACAGAGCCAAAGTGGGTTAAAGAAGACGCTGGCTGCCGATCAGGGGACCAGAGAAAGGGTAAGTGCCAGGATCAAACTAAATTTGAGGGAGTAGCTAAAAGGCATGGTCTGAAAATAATAATAATGGTTAGCATCGGGGCAGCTAGGTGGCGCAGTGAGTAGACCACCGGCCCTGGAGTCAGGAGGACCTGAGTTCAAATCCAGCCTTACTTACTAGCTGTGTGACCTTGGGCAAGTCACGTAACCCCATTTGCCTTGCCTTCCCCCTCCAAAAAAAATAGCATTTGTTTCATGCTTTAAAGTTTGGAAAATACTGTTCATATGTTATCTCATTCTATCCTCACAATGACTGGGAAGGAGATGTTATTGTTATCCCCATTTTATAGGTGAAGAAACTGAATCTGAGGGACTTGCCCAGGATCACACAGCCAATAAATTTCTGAGACAGGATTTGAACTCAGGTGTTTCTGACTCCAGTGGTCAATCTACTGTGCCACCAAGCTGCCTGAAGAGTTCCCTCCTTGGTAGGATAAAGTTTCCTACAAAGATAGCAGAGAATACTTCACAGAGTTTACACAATTTTCAGTGTTCACCTTCTGGATGCACGTTCATATTCATACTTCTCATTTGAGACTGTCTATCTATCTTCTAGCATCTTCTAAACTGGCTGCCACATTAGATGCTTTATGTCTGTAATGCCCGATGGTTACCCTCAACTCACAGGAGCCCCCCCATCCCAATGGCTACTTCATAATCTGAATGCTACTTAAGCACCCCTGAAACCATAACTCATGAACCTCCACAAACGAATGCCTTCACCTTTAATAGTCAGAGGACGCAATTAATACAAAGCAAAGATATTTAAGGAACTGGTACAGTAAGAAAAGAACCAATTAAACATTTCATAGGAACAAACCATTTCTCCCATAAACCAGAGGCAATACACTTTCCCAGGATGAATGATGTCAGAGTGGACGCACACCAGGAACGCATGTGTAGAGGCACAGACCTAAGAAACACCTTGATCAAGGACAAATGTGTGGAGAATTGTTGGTGATCAGTAAAAATGTTGTAAGAGCACATACCTGGGAGGCAATTCACTCCTCCACAGGGCTGCTGATGTCTGCCAGTAATGTCATTATACCGCTTCCACTGGGTCTTCAAGATTCCTAGTCTCCACCTGATAGGGCTCAGTCAAATGCATGTCTCCGCCAGGTACCACTCCATTGGTTACTGCTTTGCCTAACGCTCATCAGCTGGACACAGTCTCCACTGGCTGCTGCTCAGCTGGATGCATAGTTGGGTTTCTGGATCAGTTGAAATTTTTGGCTCTTTCTTTAAAGGAAAGGCAGGTGCTGTGGTATTCTTTCAGATTACATAAAGTTTCTAGGCTTTGTCAGGTTCTTTTAGAAAGTAAAGAAAACCTTTGCCCTATGGTGCTACGAGTCTTGGCTCCGGAGACCTCTCACACCTCCCCAGCAGGAGATTCTTGGTCCCAGGTGCCAAGTTCTTTAGAACAAGGAACAGAATGCTCCCAGTTCCCAACCAGCTAATAACCGGAGGCTTGGTTTTTCCTTTGTTCCCTTGCTACTCCAGGGCCTGGATCCCTCTGCCCAAAACCTCAGACTAGTTTATGACAAGCATTTAATATACTTCCCAGTTTTCAGCACAACATAGGGAGGGCACACAAGCCTCTGAAGGCTATACTGTAATCCATGTAATGGTTATTTGCCTAACAATTTCCAAACATTTCTGGGGTTCGAGGTCTTCCAGTTTTAAAATTCTCAAGTCTCTTCCATTCTCACATGTAGGTGAATGGGTAAACAGACAAAGGAACAAGCTAGGCCAGGGGCAAGGTCATGGTGTCTGTGACCAGTCTAATCTGCATTCCTGGCCTGTGTGGTATGTACAGATAAAGCAAGCTCAAAGCTGCTCAGATATTCCACACCTGATACCCTTCTCAGATGAAAATGCCTTTTTATAGAATCATTCCATCACCCTCCAAAAAAGGTAAACAATCACCAGATACTTCTATTGATTTAGTCAAAGGTGTAAACTAGATATAAATTAAATGAAAGCAGATGAAACTACCTGGGAAATATCTAACGATTGGTTATAGAGAATCAGTCACAGCCTGTGGGACTTCAAATAAAAACAGCAGGCCATTTGGGAAGATGGAATTTCAACAGCAAACCCACCTAATTGTGGAGCGAAATGCTTAGGGTGGTGGGGCTAAGGGGGAAAATCTTTATTTCCCCCTCTCTCCCTCGACCAGAGGAAAACCTTATAACCTTCTAAAGGTCAGAATATTTAGACTTCTCAGGGCAGCAATGTCCCTGGAATAGGGATGACTGATAGCAACGTCTTTGCTGGCATTTAAAGACAAACTAAATACACCAAATGTAGGCAGCCTCAGGACTCTTGCAAGGGCACCAGTGTGCAGAGAGATTTGGCCACCTCAGGGGGACTTCATGAGTGCTCCCCAAAGGGAGAGAAGTACTTCCATCCAACTCCTTTGCCAAATGAGCTAAAGCTCAGATCAACTTTCCCCTGGACTCTATATATTTGTGAGAGAGTGTGCCCTAGATGTTTGGAGGAACAGTTTTGCACCAGCTGATTTTTCTATACTACCTATTTCTAAAAGTTAATTAACTGCCTGGCTAATTAATAATCCGTGAGGAGCACAACAGTGATAATATTAGAAAACTTCCCCTGACCCCTCAGAGTTACCCCTAGTATCCTGAAAGGAGGCCTGAGAGTCGGCCCAATCTACTCATTCCAATAAGAGGTGACCAACTACTCTCAGACAAGAGCTACTGCAGTAGGAAGCTAGGGATTCAGAGAGTAGGGAAGAAATGCATTCTGGGAAGGCGGGGTGAGGTGGGGCGGAGTGGGGACCACCTGTGGAAAGATGGAATGTTGTCAATTGGGAACTGCCAGCGGATCGGCTGGACCGAAATGGAGATGACTTAAGGAAGGGCGGTATGAAGTTAAGACTCCAGTGGAAAGGTAAGAGGGAGCCATATTGTGAAGGACTTTAAATGCCAGACTGAGGATTTTATATTTTATCCTAGATTTTTGAATGTGACATGGTCATATCTGTGTTTTAGGAAGATTTGTTTGGCAACTATGGGAAGGTGGATTAAAGGTAGGGGTGACTGGAAGCAGGAACACTCACTAAGAGGTTCATTAATACTATGTAAGTCACCAGAGCTAGCTGGCCTTTGCATTAAAAAAAAAAACCCACAGAAACATTGATTCAGAATTGGGAGGGACCTTAGGGAAAAATCCTGGGACCTAGGATGATCGTGGACCTGATAATGCACATATTTCTGCCACTTATCTTGTTGCTCTGTTTAATGAATCATTTTGCTGAAGTTCCCATAGTTAAACTCCCTTACTACATTCCAAAAACCTGACGACAGATGGCTAGACCTGCAACCACGGTTTTAAAGCAAGCCCAACAATTAGCTCTCCAGAAAAGAAAATAAACAAATGTGCTTTATCATATTGCCCCAGGTTTAGCAACCACCTCCCTGGTATGCTAACTTTCCCTAATGAACCGTGTAATTATTGGTTAATTATATGTAATCCTTGGGTTGAGAACAGAAACACTAACATAGATAGTCTCTATATTATAGTTTATAGCAATGTGCAACATATCCATTATAAAGTGTTTAATAACAGGTCAGCATTCAGGGGACTAGGCTGCCACTTTTAGCCTGTATCTTCTTCAATACTTCAAAGTTTTAAAATTTAATCTGTGTGGGTATTCCCTTCATCATCAGAGATCACAACTTCCCCACACCTTCTGTGGATGGTGTCCGAGTGCTGCTTTGGCAGAAGGATTCACCGCCCTCTGGCCAGCCCTGTGATATGAACAGTTAGGTTGGTCTTTGGACGACAGAAGTGTATATGGTCATCACTGGTCCATATTAATTTGTTGTCCAAGGACCGACCTAGCTGATTGTTCATATCACAGGGCTGGCCAGAGGATAATGAGTCCTTCTGCCAAAGCAGCTCTCAGACACCACATACAGAAGGCCTGGGGAAGTTGTGGTCTGTCTACATGTTAAGGTTTTCCATTTCAGTGGGATCTGCTACGTGTGTGCCCCTTGAGGACCCATACACTTCACCTGCATCCCACAAGAAGAGGGCTCTATCTACTGTGTTAGTTAGATAACAAGCATTTATTAAACATTTCCTGTCTGCCAGGAACTGTGCTAAGTCCCAGGGATACAAAGAAAAGACAAAATACAGTCCTGCCTTCAAGGGGCTCCTATTCTAATAAGAAGCAAAAAAATGTACTTACAAGTTGTATACAGTGTTAATGGAAAGTCATTTCAGAAGGAAGTCACTGGGGAGAGATGGGAGGTGAAGGGTCTCTTGAGAAGGCAGAATTTAAGCTGAGTATAGAAGGAAGCCAGGCTAGCCAGGAGGCAGAGGCGAGGAGGTAGACTATTCCAGGAATGGGGAACAGCCAGAGAAAACGGCCAGAATTGGGAGAAGGTGTCTTTGGTTAAATATTTCTATTTACCTGGCATCCACAAAGCCAGCTCTTCCTTTTTGACAGTAAATAGAATCAGGGAAGCCTAACGTTGAAAGGAAGCTTAGAGGTTATCTAATCTAACCCCAATTTAAAACATAAATTTCTCCTTTTTAAAACTTGGAGGTTCACCATCTTAAGAATCAGTCATTTTCAATTCCAAAAGACTTGTCATGGAAAATGCTATCCACATCCAGAGAAAGAACTATGGAGTCTGAATGCAGATCAAAGCATACTATTTTCACTTTTTTGTTGTTGTTTTTTTTTCCCTTTTAGTTTTGGTTTCCCTTTTTTGGTTTTTCCCTTTTGTTTTGATTCTTCTTTCACAACACGATGGCTGTGGAAATATATGTAATGTGATTGTACATGTACAACCTATATCAGATTGCTTGCTGTCTTGGGGAGGGAGGAGGGAAGGGAAGAAGGGAGAAAAATTTGAAACTCAAAATCTTACGAAAATGAACGTAGAATTGGAAAAAATAAAATACTACTAAATGCAAAAAAATAGAATAAGTCATTCTCCCAGCCTCAGATGTATATCATTGTTGATATTAACTAACTGGACGAAGATGAAAGTTTTGAAGGTGCAGCCACATTAGAGTACATGCGCATTATGTATGGAAAATATTCTAAGATTCATAGAATGTTAGAGGTGAAGGAGCCTTGGAGCCCATTTAGTTTAAAACCCTCATTTCTTAAAGGAGGAAAGAGCACTGAATTTAGGGACAAAAAGGCCTGAGTTCAAAATACTGGGTTCCTAACTGCTATTTCCTATCTGTGTGACCTTGGGAAAATCACTAAACCTCTCTGGGCCTCAGTTTTCCTTTTCTGTAAAATGAGAGTTTGACTGGATATTCTCTAAGGTCTGTTCCTTCCAGTTCTAGAGCTTATTTTCCTAAGGGACTCATCTAGGGTCTCCTTATTACATAGTGAAAGATCTGAGACTAGAACCAGACTCTCTCACTTCCAAGTTCAGCAACCTTTTTATCAGAGGGCCCCCGTCACCAGTGAGGAGGAGCACTTTAAATTTGGTGATTTAGAAATAACTTTTTATTGCCGTCTTTTGTTCTTACTTAACCTGTATTTCTGCGTGAATCCATCCTCCTTTCAGCTTTTAGAGAACAATCCCTTAAAATAAAGCATTTTGAGGCTCACCGGGTTGCCTAATAAATACAGAAATGTGGAAGAAAGAAACTGGGGGTGGGGGGAGGAGGTTACGGGTTCCAAGGGCCCCATCTGGCCTTTGAGAATCTTGCCCCAAGCTGATTTACGTGTCCCCCAGGTGCATTATGGGGGCTGAAGAGAAACTTAGCATCCTAGCTCTATCCCACCTCGTTTTCCATTTTGCTAAATGGAGACCCCAGATTGATTTGAAAGGATTCAAGCTAATGACCAGGGGCACAGCAGGGGATGACAAGACCAAATGAGATAATTTGTGTATAGCGCTTTGCAAACCTTAAAGCTAAACGACGTCGTTATCGCCATTACTGTAATTATTATTTTTAACCCCAAGTCCAATAGGAGACCAAGATCAGGGATTCCTGATGATTAAGAGAAAGGGCAGCTGGGTGGCGTGGTGGATAGAACGCTGGGTCTAGAGCCAAAAAGACCTGGGTTTAAATCTATCCTCAGATACTAGCTCTGTGGGGACAGCTCACTTCAACACCTATCTACCTCAGTCTTCCATATCTGTAAAATGCGGACAATAACAGTACTTACCTGCCATGGCTGTAGTGAGAATAAAATGAGAAAATGTTTGCAAAGTGCTTCCCAAACCTTCAGGTTCTCTATAGATGATAATTTTATTAATCTGAGTGAACGTATATCGTGATGTTTCCTCAGCATGTTCTAACGGGGATGGGGGCATGAATGGATGGGGAATCAAGTTTAGAGCTGGAAAAGACCTTAGAGAACCAATTCTCCCCATTTGACAGATGAGGAAACTGAGACCCAGAGGTCAAGAATCAAGGCCTGGTCCTTCCCACTGAACTGCCTCACCCCCAAGTTGATTTACATTGGGTGAACACGGGGCGGGGCTTAGGGAGGGGGAGCAAAGCCTCTGAGGGTCTGGAGAAAGCACCCTTGACATTTTTGTCTAGGACTTCACTTAAAATATTTACTACCATGGGGCAGTAAAATGTGAGAATTCTCAGCATAGGAAAAAGGTGTGCCCTGTGGGGCTTGGGCACCACCTAGTGGTTCTTAGTCAAAACTGCAAATATTAGCAAGCCCTTTCAGACGCCTGGGCTCTGTGGCTCTGGTACCATTTTAGCAGAAAGAACTCCAGGGCCAGAGTCAGAACTCCTAGGTTTGAGTCAGCAGACTAGCCTGCTTTCTCCGGTGTCTATCAACTGCATTCTCTCCCTTGCACACTCTCTGTGTCTCTCGCACTCTTCCTCCACCAAAAATTTTGAGCAAGTATATATTACTCTTTTGTAATCTAAATTCTTGTTTCCACACAAGCTTGTCACATGATCCAAGCCAAAAGTTTTGTTTTTTTTTTTTAAAAGGAAATTACACTCTGCTAAGCAGCTGGAATACAGACATTTTAAAATGTTTTCTTTGCCCTAAAGAAATAAAGCAGTTTGTAAAGAACAGAGAATTATATATGATACAACTAAAAAAATGCAAAATCATAGGATCATAGATGCAGGGGACCTTTGAGGCTGTGAAGTCCAAACTCCTCATCTTACAGATGGAGAAACCGAGGTTCATAAGCAGTGACAGTCAGGACTCAAACAACCAAGTGCTAGAGTAATAGTACAAAACAGAGATGCTTTAAGATTTAAGAAAAGGACTGGGTAGGGAGGCTTTTGTGGAAAAGCTGGACATTCAGGAACTCCTGGAAGGATAAATGTCAGATATAAACAGAGCTATAATGAGAGTGGGCAACTAGGGCTTTGTTCTAGGATGCTCCAAATCTGGGGATCTGTGTTTCCTCCCCTGGGGTCCCTCCATACAGGGTCCTCTACCAATATGGCACTGTAACCATCTTTGCTCCCTTGCCTGGCCCCAGGCTATTGTTTAGTCATGCCCGACTCTATGTGAGCTCACAGACTATTGTCTCTGGGGTTTTCTTGGCAAAGATACTGCAGTGGTTTACCATTTCCTTCTCCATTGTGTCCCCATTTTTCAGATGAGGAACTGAGGCAAATAAGGGTTAAGTGACTTGCCTAGTAAGTGTCTGTGGTCATATCTGAACTCAGATCTTCCTGTCTCTAAGCTGGGTGCTCCATCTACTGCACCACCTAGTGTCCCAGGTCACTACCCTGTAAATGGGTCATACTGATATTTTGTCCCCTTCCCAGGAGTCACTAGGTGGACTATAGCAGTACTGATCTTCTGGTCCTCTAGAGTCATGGGAGACAATTGTAACTTTCTCATCATTGTGTCTCCAGTCTGCAGCTTCCCCTCCTGCTGTCTCCTGAGAATTAGGTAAGGTCTAGGTGTATGGGTTGTACTCTTTGGGGAACAGACCATTCCTCTCCCAACGTGACTACGTCATACCAGGGAGGTTTTCCAGCTATGGCACAAATTTCCCAATTTGGAGCGTGAGCTTCTCAGGGATCCCCTCTTCCTCACAAGCATGGGAGCCTGTGGTAAATGGTAATGGAGGAATAGAACAGCGAATAATATTCGCTTACATAATTTTTCTATTTTCTTTGCTATTTGTTCCCAATTAAATGCTTCACTTTTTAATTTGTAATTGCTACTCCATCTGTTGGTAGCAAATGCACTAAGTAGGAGCCAAAGATGTAGTTCTATAGTTAGTAAAACAAACAAGTAAAAACAAAAAACAAAAACAAAGAACCAAACAAATAAACATACTAAACTTGAGCTAGTGAGGGGTTCCAGGGATGAGTGGAACCCCTGTCACATGGATACCTTTTGAGGAGATTTTCATTCTGGGTCATCAGATGCTTCTCAAGCTTAACTGCAACCACACTGTGGCACCAGAAGACCAACAGAAAACATAATTTCCTCTAGGAAGCAAAGTGGTGGCAGGAGGCTACAAGATGGAAGTTGTGGTCAGGGCGCGTTCCTTTTGCCATACTGTGCACAGTAAAAATCATGCAGAAACGATCTTCCAGTGCTCCTCTATGCCACCAACCTTGGTTTGGCACACACCTGGACAAAACTGGGTGCCATGGATCTCTCCTTCATGCCAGTGTAGGGATGGGAGGTGGTCAATTGAAACAATTAACCAATCACTCCACTCCACTTAAAGCAACAAGCAAGATAATCTAGACTTTATAAGGTAAGCAAGTGCCTACTGAATTAGTCAATCGAAGGCATTAAACCAGGTGCAAAAAAGCTCTTACTACATTTGGAAGGAGCAAAAGCCATTGGATGAAATGGAATGACGCTAATCAGGAAGTGTACTGGGCTTAGTAGAAGGGATTCAGTCATGCCCTGTTTAAAATAGTAATAGTAATATAGTTTGGAAATTGGGTATTCAAGTATCAGGCTAGTATAGAGGAGAGGACAAGTAAGTCCCCGAGAAAAAAAAAAACTGCAGGGGTGTAGAGTAGGAGGAGAAAGAGCCTCTGTCTCCCCTCTTCCCCCCTCCTCCTCATCTCTTTAGCCAAAAGATGACCTTGTGAACTTTGAGAGGCTGAAATATCTTGAACTTCCCATGATCATCCTAGCAGTGTCTCTGAACCAGGCGTGGCTGATATCAGTGTTTGCATTGGGAGCCAAGGGCAAAATAGTCATAATGAGGGAATCAGCTTTAAGGATTCTAGAAGGAGCCTGGTAGAAAACTGTGTCGGGGCAGCTAGGTAGAGCAGTGCCAGCCTTGGAGTCAGGAGAACCTGAGTTCAAATGTGACCTCAGACACTTATTAGTTGTATGACCCTCTGCAAGTCACTTACCTTTTGTTTGCCTCAGTTTCTTCATCTATAAAATGAGCTGGCAAAGGAAATGGCAAATCTCTCCAGTGTCTTTGCCAAGAAAACCCCATGTGGGGTTACAAAGAGTCAGACATGACTGAAAAAACGACCAAATAGCAACAAAAATTATCAATAAGGGAAGCACACCAGTGGGGGCCTATGAGCAATTCTCACAAAGTCTCTTCTAGAACTCTGAAGGGAAAAGCGGCAGTTGTCCAATGTGGACCTAACCTGACAGTGCAAGTTGGGATTGGGATAGTGGCCTCAGAGCCATCATGGTACACCATGTGGCTTAACATTTTCAGAATCTGATCACTCTCAATTACTGTGAATCTGGCCAGTCTTAAGAGAGGGTATTTTTGAAAACCTGTGTTGTTGATATGGTTATCCACTATGTCCTCTTCGGGTGGCTCACAGCTTTGAGAATTCAGGGTATCCTTTCTTATGAAGCAAATCCTGAGAAAAAAGAAAAACTGGATGGAAGAGATGCTTGTTGTCACTTTATAGATATGGATTTGAAAGCCTAGACTGTCAGAGTTTCTATTTTTTCCATGTTTTATATTTGAATTTTGGGTGTACAACGTGTACACCCAAAGTGTACAATGTTGCCCTGATATGGCATCATGGACCAACAGATTGTGCTTAGGCCAGGCACGGTTGTCTGAGAGAGGGAAGAGGTATTGAACATACAGCAAGCCAATCTGTTACATTTTTTAATGAAACATTGATTTTAACAAAGAAAAAAGTAATTGTTTCATATCATTAAATTTTAAAAATACTTATTAAACACCTCTTATGTACTGAGGCACCATTCTAGGTACTGGAGACACCAAGAGTGTAGCAGGTGAGAAAATACCCCCCTCTTTAGGTTCTTTCTCTCTTTCTCTCTCTCTCTCTCTGTCTCTGTCTCTCTCTGTCTCTGTCTCTCTGTCTCTCTGTTTCTGTCTGTCTCTGTCTCTCTCTCTGTCTCTGTCTGTCTCTCTCTCTCTGCTCACTCATTACTCAAATTTACACTAACGCTGATAGGCTGGGATTCCCCAAAGGGAGTAGCTACTACAAGTATTTTCATGATTCTAGGGGTAACCCTTAGTGTGGGTGTGTGTGGGGGGTAAATTCCTACTACTGTAACTCCTTAGTCCTTACCTGTGTGCTTCCCATGCACAAATTTGCCAGGTGACTCAATTAATTTTTACCAACAGCATTTACTCACACAGCAAAGCAAGAACCATAATTACATAGCATTCTTCCCATTTACCTGAGGTGTATTCTCCCACTACTGCACAGTGCTCTCTGTGTGAGGCCTCTTTTCTGATGGAGGTGAGCTGGAGGGAGTGCTGCACTCTCTCAGGGATGGCAAAAACCCTTAGACTGGGATTTGGAGAACTTTCTCCAGTGCTACTTCTCTGAACTCTGAGTTCCCACTCTCAGGTAGCAGGTGGCAGTACAGAGAGGTATTGCCTCTCAAACAGCTCTCTCAGGCAGCAGCTGGCATTGCAGAAAACTATTATTTCCTATGACCTTGAGATCTTTTTTAGACAATCTCTTTCGAGTTCAGGGTTGGTTCCTCTCAGGAAAAAAAACTCACTCTTGCTTATGGTATACATTACCAACTTTTTGCCTCTGTCAGTCAAGCCATAAACAAGAAATTTTTATTTGTCCAGTAATCACAAAACTGTTCTGGGCCTCAGGGATCCCCAGTTATAAACTCTGAAATTCTCCTCTTGGTTGTATGCAAGTGAGCAGCAAAATATTAGGGACAATCCTGGCCCTGCATAAGTGCATTATCTCTGGAGGCTGGTTTTTTTTTTTTGTGTGTGTTCTTTATATACAAGTCACACATTTGCCTCTGTCTTTCCCACTTCCAGTCAGCAAAACCACAAGAGTCTGAAATGCGTACAACCTTTATAGAAAGATTAAAAGAAAAGGCACAATCTCTGTTCTTAAGAAGCTTACATCCTAAAAGGGGTAGGAGTGGGCTAGCATGAAGCATGTACACAGATAAGTAAAACACAGAGTAGGGAGCGATAGGGGCAAACAAATCCAGACACAGAGCTCTGGAATAATTCAAAGAGGGAAAGAATGTTTTCACTTAGGGGAATCAGGGAAAAATTCATGCAGGAGTTGGTTCCTGATCTAAGAAGCTGGGAGACAGAACTGCAGGAGGTGTTCCTTCAGTAATACAACTCTTCCTATCTCAAAATGTAAGGTTTTTGAGTAGCATTCCTTTCTCCAGCAACATGGGAATTTATGGGACATGATACAATCTCTTGTTGGAGGAGAATGGAGCTGGGAATTATTTCATCACTTGATTATCTTTGTTATTTAGTTTGGGATTCAGTCCCAATTAAATGCTTTACTATTTGATTTTTTGGTTCCTAGTTGGTCTGTCAGCAATAAATCCTCTAGATGAGTTTTAAGTCATTTTTACATAACTATGATTAGTAAAACGCCAGAGATTGAACCTAGGGTAACAAGGGATTCCAGAGTTGTGTGAGACCTATGCTTCATTATGGTAGTTCATATGGAGGTATTGATGTCCCATAGGCCTTAGGCCTAGGTTTTTAGCACTATTAGGAGCTGAGTTTAGACAAACCCTTGAAAACATTAAGGCAGGTGTTATCCTAGAGAAGCGATAAACAATTTCATATTAGAGGTAAAAGAAAAAACAAGAGACTTCAATTTATGGGCAAGACTTCTGACTTGAGGGGTCCCTTTGACATAGTTACCACTGAAAGGCTTTTAAACACTGATGCAGACTCAAGAGATACAAAGTACAAAGAAAGGAATTAACAAAAGAGGACAATGAAACTTTAGCACGTGTCAACTGCCTGAAAACTATGGAGTTTTTCTTGGTCCTCAGAGAGATGTCCAGAATTGAGAGGCAGGCCAGCGTACCCCAGAGCACCCTAGTGTAATTTGTAGGTTCTAAAATAAACTTGAAAGGGGAGAATATTTAGGGTATACTCAGTCAATGGCGTCTAGGGGTAAAATTCCCTATGCAAATGCAAAAGTCCTTATTTCTCTCTTGTGAGGGCTTTGTTCCAAGATTAACTGTTTCCTGAGCGAAGCGAAATTCCCTTGTGAGGGTAACCTTTTGATAAGGTTACATGTGTCCTGCTGAATTAACTGCATCCCTTGCAGATCTGAATGCAGATCAAAGTATACTATTTTCACTTTTTTGTGGCTTTTTTTTTCTTTTGGTCTGCTTTTTTCTTTCACAACATGACTGATATAGAAATATGTTTTACATGATTGTACATATGTAACCTATATCAAATTACTTACCATCTTAGGGAGGGATGGAGATGGAGAAAATTTGGAAATCAAAATTTAAAAAAATGAATGTTAAAAACTATCTTTACATGTAATTGGAAAAAAAGATACTATTAAAAAAAAGAAGAGGCCAAATGGCCACTTATAATGAGAGATTGGTTCTTTTTGGGTATGGGTTAGATTAGATGGGCACTAAGGTCTCCTTTCACCTCTAAAATTCTATGATTCTGTGATCCTATAATCCCAAGTACTAGGACCTCTTCACCCTAGGGTAAGTCTGATGGGCTGTTATACATCTCTGGTGAAGATGGAGAGGTGTCTTGACTGTTTATTGGCTTGTATGTCCTTTGAGATTTGTGTGTTTCTCTTTCCTCTCACCTCTGGGTCAAATAAAGCTTGTTTTGTAGTACAAACACACACACACACACACACACAGAGAGAGAGAGAGAGAGAGAGAGAGAGAGAGAGAGAGACCATATATATCCTGAGTACTTGAATGGGAGCTGAGGACTCTATCTTTGTTTTGTGAAGGCCTGGACATGAGTCAAAGTTTGATATTCCCAGGGAAAGCCTGGGTTGGGGCATGAGCCAAATAAAGTTATTTATGTTCCAAGACTGAACTTAGTCTACCTAGTCTATATAAATCCAGAGTCATTGGTTCTGGGCCATGGGTTACATATAAATATAATCTCTTTACTTCTAGTTTTATTTCAATTTAAACTGTTTTTGATCTTGTCCTTCTATCAATTACAAATAATTTCCTGTCATTGTGGCCACCATTATAGTCTCTTCAAGTTCTTAAACTGGGGGTGGCCCTTTGCTTCTGACAGTAGATTAAAACTTTTCATTACTGTCTTCCAGGGTTTCCATTACTATTTGACAAAATGCATTCTTTCATCTTTTTTGCTGATCTATTTTGTATCTGTCTACTTTCCCTTTTTTCCTCCTCCTCTTATTTTTTTTTTTTGTGTTTTTTGCCCCACTTCTTTCTCTGGGCATTTCTTTGTGTTCTCTTGACCTGCCTCATCTCCTCCATTTCAAGACATGACTCCTAATCTTAGTGAGGACCCAAACATATGAAAGTATTTATGCTAACAGCATCTGGTGATTGAGAAAATATGTGATGATTAAATATGTGACACTATAATTTTAGCGATACATGTTAATCACAGACACACACCTATGTACCTTTGAAAGCAGTAGTGTATGCATGTGTGAGGCATATTTATTTGGTCTTAAAAACAAGGTATATTTGCTTACTAATGGATTTGCATATGGACTCTTGGAGGGGCTCATGACCCAAAGATTGGGAACTATTGATATAGAACATCCTGGTCTTACCAACATGGTAAGATTCTTCCTCTCCAAAGCTTTCAGAAATCTTTCTTAGATAGACAACCAGGGCGATTTTGATATCACTAAGATCTCAATCAAAATTTAGGGTAAAAAGATACTTTTTTTTTACCCTTTCTAGCATACTTATCTTTACCCCAGAAAGAATAAAATTAAAGATTCTTTGCTTGTAGAAAGGCACTGTAAGACTGAGGAATTCCTCAGATACTTTTGAAGATCTGCAATTTCACTAGCTGGACTCTTCACTGACAGTTAGCTGCCTCTCTCTCCATCCCTGAGGAGATAGATGCCTTCATGAATTGCTATCCAACAAAAAGAAATTCGTCACCTGGTGGCCAGACTCGAGGTGAATGAGCATCTCCTGACTTAGCTAGGCTCCTTCTTAGGTACAAAACACAGTCTACTCACTGGCAGGCCCACACTCCAAGTTTTTCCTGCCTGGGCAGACTTTCTAGTGCTCACACTTCACTGGTACAGTCTCCAAGAATCCAGGCTTCCATCCAAAGTCCAGTGAGGCCTTGGAGGAGGCTTTCAGTGGAGAAAGGCAGTGTCACAGAGGGTGGGAATGCATTAAATTTGTAGTCCAAGGGTCTGCTTTTGAGCCTCAGTTCTGTAAATGAATTTTGCTTCCTTTATTCTCCTCATTTGTAAAATTAGGATAACACACTTGCACCACCCACTTCACATGGTTGTTCTGAGATTAAATGAGGAGAAAAAGGAAAAGGAGGAGAAGAAAAAGAAGGAAGAGAAGGAAGAAGGGAAGAAGGAGGAGGAAGAGGAGGAGGAGGGCCCTGCAGTGTCCTTTTCAGTCCATGATATGAGGTGGGTACCATTTAAGATGCAGAATTTCTTTCAAGGAAGAGTCCAGGAGAAGTGGCCTCTTTCAGCTCTCTTAAACACATACCACCAAGTTTCTTCTGATCACAATTTGGGGATACCTCCTCCACTACCTGGGTAGTTCCCATCCCAATTATTCCCCTTCCCCTGGTGAGAAGGGCTTTGACACCAAGATTAGTCATATTGGGTCTCAAGTAAGAACTACTCAGTTTCCTCTACATTATATCACTCAGAGAGTGATGCTCATGCATCAAGACACTGAGGATGGATCTTGACTTCTATACTGACTAGGACCTTTGAATTTACTTGGAACTCATTTTTATTCTCTCATTCATTTCTCTTCTCATCCCCTCCTCAGAAAGATCAGTAATTTCCTAAGTGTGGATACTCCCTCCAGTAATGCAGTCCGCAGCCTTAGTAGATGACACCACCTTTCCTGAGTGGCTGTAGTGAATGACCACGGGTGATTAGCCTATCCAAAGTCGGCCAGACTGGTTCTTGAATGACAGGCTTGTGATTCCTCCCTGGGTCAATACTGGAAGCCTTTCTAGCCCAGTAGAACCAGTAATAGCTTGCTGCCTTTAAGAATCCAGGGTCACCTCTTCACCCCCACCACCCCTGTGATTAAATCATCAAAGGAATACCTTAAATGTGTGACAGGCCAAGCCAGCTATTATCTGAAGAAAAGCTGACTGTGGATTACTGTTCATGGGAAAGAGAATATGTTTCACATGTAACAAGGAGAAAATTGAGAAAAATACCATTTAGACATAATTATATTTCATTAAGATATAATAGAACTAGGGGTTGGGGGAGGAAAGGGGAGTAGAGGGAGATGTGCCAACCATGGAGGGCTGAGGATGACTTACTACCAAGAAAACATGTATTTAAGGTTGCTAATTAACCATTGCTCCAGTTAAGAACATAAAAGTTCTTTTCTGAAAAATCTGGATCGGTAACTGTTTGAAGCATGGATTTCTTGTACTTCCAGTGGGGGAAAAGATCAAGAGCTCGAAGGGACCCCAGGGGTCACAGGACCATAGACTTAGAGGCAAGAAGGACCTTATGGGTCAGCCAGACTAATCAATTTATACAAATGAAGAAACTGAGGTTCAGAGAAGGGAGGGGATCTGCTTAAAGTCATCCACAGCTAGCCTGGGATCATCTGTCATCAAAGATAACCTTTCAAAGGGGCCAAAGATGATCCTCAGGTATCTCTGTGGAATATTAATCCAGTCTTTCACACACATGAAGATAAAAGTTATTGTCTCTCATTGTTTTAAGGATTAAAAAAATTTCTCTTGAGGGGTGCTGGGCCACGGGTTACAATGAAATGCATTTATGCAATGAATTTATTTTATGATCCAGATTCTAGGTTCAAAATAATCATATCAATTAGGGGAAGGGGGTGAAGGCAGCTAGGTGGAGGAATGGCCCCTGGAGTCAGAAATCCAGGTTCAAATTCTGAGTTCAAATTCAGCCTCAGACGCTAGCTGCGTGACCCCCTAGGCAAGTCATTTATTTCTGTTTGCCTCAGTTTCCTCATGTGTAAAATGAGCTGGAGAAGGAAATAGCAAACCACTCCAGTGTCTTTGCCAAGAAAACCCCAGATGGGGTCACAAAGAATCAGATACAACTGAAATGACTCAGCAACAACAAAGGAAAGGGGGCAGAGAGAAACCAATTTTGGGGGAGAGGGAAGAGGTGATACATGAGAAATCAAGTTTAGGAAGAATGTGGTGCTTTTGAAAAAAAGGTGTTTATCTCATGTATGGTTTGAGACATTGTTTTCCGGTACACAAAGCATTGCTGAGAAAGACTAGGCAGGGCCTGATGATTGGTTGGAATGGGGTAGGATGGAGGAAGGAACAAAAGAAAAGACAGAGGGTAAAGGATAACTACCAGATGTAAAAACTTAGATTACAAGGAGAATGTTGGTGTGATTGAACACGTCAGGAAAGGAGGCTGACAGGGTAAAAATGATTAGTTTGGTTTTGGGTGTGCTGAGTTTGTGATGTTGATGGAACATCCAACTAGAGATATCTAGCAGGCTGGAAATTGGGAGCCAGGTTTGAGTTGGAGATAAAAATTTGGGAGTCGTCTACAGAGAGGTGATAGTCAAAACTGGTGATTTGAATAAGATTGCTGAGGAAGAGAGAACAGAGAAGAGAAGGCTTAGGACAAAACTTTGAAGACCTTTTATGTTTAGTTCTGTATTCAAGGCCTTCCATAGTCTTGCTCCAACTTGGCTTTATAGCCTTATATATTGAGGCTCTGGACTTACTCCCCCAGATCAAGGCTGTCTACATTTTCTCCTCAGGGTTCCTAAGGACCCTTCTGATGGGATCTAGGCAGTCCTCCAATGCTATCATCTTGAGAACCCATTTTGGCATATTCCCCTACTGTTAACCACCAGTGATTAGCACCCAGTTTCATTTTGCCAATTAACTTAGCTTTTACAAAAAAAATTTACTGGGAAGTTAAGTCAAGAATAGAAGTTAGAAACATTTTCCCCTAACAA
This sequence comes from Phalanger gymnotis, assembly GCA_028646595.1. Taxonomy (NCBI): domain Eukaryota; kingdom Metazoa; phylum Chordata; class Mammalia; order Diprotodontia; family Phalangeridae; genus Phalanger; species Phalanger gymnotis. The sequence continues at coordinate 242,115,719 of CM053625.1, forward strand.
TTAGCAGGTACACTCTCCCAAATACCTTGGTGCTAGGAGATAGTGAGCTCCAGCTTAATGCTACTTAATACTACAACAGTTCGTCCCACCAAGTTCTACAAATTTCAGCGCTGATGAATTACTGTCCCTGCCTTCAACCTATCCTGGTCAAACAGGTCACATGGAACTTTGACCTTCACCATCTGGCTCAAGAACTTACCACCTGAGCAGGAATGAGGGAGACCCAGAACCTTTGGCCAATTAATGTCTTCTTAAATCAGACCTGATTCTGGCTCAGCAACAAATCACAGAAGCTCCTTTTTCACACAGTAAACAGACCAGAGCCAGTTACAGAATGTATGCACATGCTTCAAATCAGAAAGCAGGGCCTTTCATCATGATGCCTCTTTGGAAGCAGGCTCCCTAGTGTCTTCCACATGGGGATAGCCTCAGAAGAACAGGATACACATGCTCCCCATTATATTTCTATAACATTATTCTTTTTTTTTGGAGGGGGGAAGGCAAAAAACAATTGGGGTTGAGTGACTTGCCCAAGGTCACACAGCTAGTAAGTGTCAAGTGTCTGAGGCTATATTTGAACTCAGGTCCCCCTGACTCCAGGGCCAGGGCTGTACTCTCTGCGCCACCTAGCTGCCCCAACTTCTTAATATTCTTAAAGGTCCAGTGCAAATGTCACCTTCTTCATGAAACCTTTCCACACCCAATAGCTGTGAATGAGCTCTTCTTCCTTCAAACTCCCATGTTATCTTGTTTCTTCCTCTTACGTATCTATGATATTATTTTATATTATAGATATTTATCTACATACCTCAGCTTCCCTATTAAATTGCAAGCTTCTTGAGTTCAGGGACAATGTCTTCTTTGTGAGGCAGTGTGGTAGAGTAGAAAGAGCCCTAGATTACAAATCAAGAGACCTGGATTTGAGTCCCTGCTCTGCCAACAACGAGCTGTGTGACCTTGGGCAAGTCACTGACCTCACTGGCTTCTTCATTTGCAAAACAAGAAAGTTGGACTAGAGGATACCTAATATCCCTTCCAGCTCTAAAAGTTAGATGGCACAGCAGAAGAGTGCAGACTTGGAGTCAGGAAGACCTGAGTTCAAATTTGACCTCAGACACTTAACTATCTGTGTGACCCTAGGTGAATCATTTCACTCTATTTGCTTGTTTCCTCATCCATAAAATGAGCTGGAGAAGGAAATGGCCAATCACTCCAGGATCTCTGCCAAGAAAATCCCAAATGGGGTCACAGAGTTGGATATGATTAAAAAACTCTTGAACAACAAAAATAGGGGTAATAATGGTATCTACCTCCCAGGGTTGTTATGAGGATCCAGTGAGAGCTTCGTGAAGTGCTTCGGACAGGGCCTGGTAGACAGCAAGTGCCATATAAATGTTAGCTATTATTACTGTTGTTGTATTATTAGATATCTCCCATTCTCCATAACAATGATTTGCACAACATAAGCGCAGCTCCAAAGACAACACACAAGAAGACACTTGTTCTACCATCTGCAGAGGCGGGAGGCCCACGGGTGTGGCACATCACACGTATTTTCAAACTTTTCAGTTTGATCAGTTTTGCTGATTTTTTTCCCTCGCTTCTGCTTTTAATTTTTTTTTTCTTTAAAATGTTATTATTATGTGTGACGGCTCTCTGGGAGAGGGTACTGGGAGACGTTTCAATAAAAAATCAATAAAATTTATTTTAAAAAAACAGTGACATGTTGAGTTGTTAAGAAAAAACCTATACACCGGTTAAATTTTTTATACCTTAAATTAAGGTTTTCTGTAGTTTCTATAATTTTCCATCTTGGAAAATGATTTCCTAATCAAGAGAAAGTACAGAGGATTCCATGGAATCCTTGAGTAAGGCTGAAGTTTCCTGGAGAAGGAAGGCCAATCGACATAACCATATTGGAGGGACATTTCTTTAGCAGACAGGTGGCATGACGAGATCTGAGGTTACTTGGGACTTTGTTGTCTCCTCACTTCCTGGAAGAGTCAGAAGAGGACATGGGGTGAAAAACTTAACTCCGTGATACTGCTGGCTTGGTCTAAGCCCTGTTTTTCACAGTCTATAATTAACTCGGCATTATAGTGTCAATCCCATCATGCTTTGCTGGGGATGTGCCCAAGGAGAGGGAGTAGCTCAAAGAGGGAAAAATACAGCAGGGAAAAGATATTTTAATCTTTCCCTTCTTAGGAAGATACCACCCAAAGCACTAGCTGCCACTCTGCCCCAACCTGGCCAACATTATTGTCTGAAAAGTGACAGAGAAGTTACTGATAATAGCCTCATAGCAGGATTTAGAGCTCAAAGGGACCTTGGATATCATGGTCTTGAATTGGCGTGATTAGTGAATCCCATGTAGTGGTGACATTATTAAAATTCACACCGCATATTTCCACTGGGCTACAGCCAATGACCATACTTTACATAATTATAACTTCACATTGGAATAATCATGACCACTTTAGGAAATTCATTATTTACACTAATCAGTGCAGAATTTTATTTATGCTAGTTTGGCTGTAGTCCAAAGAGGTCAGATGACTCCCCAAATTGATAAGTAGCCACCCGGAGATTCGAATCCAAGTCTTCTAACTCTAAACCCAGCATTCCTTACATTGTAACACACTGCCTTCCTCATGCCTGAGCAAAACTCCCCAGCACAAATCAAATCCTCTATCACCTCTTCTCTAGACCCCCAAGACCCCATTTTTCTCAGTGAATTAACCAACGTCCTATCCTTCTTATAAACTCAGGCCCGTAGTCAACCAACGGGATCTAGTCTCCCTTGTTTATTGTTCTGCATAAGGTCAATACCTGTCCCAGTTCCTTTCACACATGCATACTAGCCCGAGCAATACGCAGTGCAGAATGTTCACTTCTGTTTGAATAATCACAATAAAACGAGCAAGCTGTTCCTTTTCTATGGCTACAGCTATGTAATTTTTATCAGAATTTGCTCAACATATATCATAAAATTTTGTTTTATCAGTACCCAAATAGCATCCGTGGACACCCATGGCAGACCCTCTGGGCTACAGTAGTTAGTCTACATGAGTTGTTGTAACTGAAAAATTCCTGAATTTAGTTAGGTTAGTTTAGTCAGTCAGTCAACAAGCTTTTGTTAAGCCCCTACTATGTGCCAGGCACTGTGCACAATCTGTTGCTAGGCCCCTCCTCAAAGCCGTTCCATTTTGCTGTCTGCTGATATATCCTTCAAGGAATCATATGGGGACATCAGAATAGGACTTTTTTTTT
>CM053625.1:242119488-242137185 GCA_028646595.1 Phalanger gymnotis
TCATTCCCTCTTGGTAATCCTGGGTTATAGAGACGAGCAAATGCTGTGTTATGTGTGCATCCTGATAAGAATTTCACTGAGACTCATTGCCATGGGACTCATTTTCAGGGAGATCCAGGCCTTGGACACATGAATGAATGAATGAATGAATGAATGAATGACCTTTAATTTAGTATCTATTAGTGTCAAACACTGTGGTAAGTGCCTGGGGATACAAATACAAATTCAGTAGTCCCTGTCCTCAAGGAACTTACCTTCTAAAAGGAGGAGAGGGGAGAGCTGGATTGCTTCTGACTTTTTTTTTTTGTCCAGTCTGTTCCATAGACCCATTTTTCCCATTTAAAACTAATAACAAGTAGTTTCGAACAATATTGCTTTAGAATGTTTTGGGTTCTGGAAGCATCCTTCTTCATTGATTCCTATTGAAAAACAAACATTGTTTCCCTTAGGATTCTAGATCTTTCATTCCTCTAAATAAATTAAAAAATTTTTTTGTCTGGCTCTGTAAAGCACCCCTTGATATTTGGATTGGGATAGAAGAAAAAAAATCATTTTCAAAATAAAAATTATAAACTATAAATAAAAGTATTCTCCAAAGTATCAACAGCAGGAAAATACAACTTAAAATAATTTTCCCTTCATACAATGTACATTGGCAAAGATGATACAATGGGGACAGTTAGTGTTGGAGGGGATGTGAAAAGACAGGTATACTGATGCATTATTGATGAAGCTGCAAAGTAGGTCAAACATGATGAATTTAAATTTGGAATTATGTGAGAAAGATTACTAAACTGAACATATCCTTTTACGAAGTGATCCCACAACGGCCCATACACCCCAAGGAAATCAAGAACAGGAAAAAAAAAAAGTACAATGTACAGCCGAATATTCATAGTGGCACTTTTTGGCTTAGATCTGAAACAAAGTGGGTGCCCACTGGTCAGGCAGTGGCTGAAAATCAATGGTATATGAATTTAATAGAATAGTATTAGACTCTAAACATTATAAACATAAGAGATTCTGAGAAACATGGGAAGATTTTTTAAAAATCTTAATTTATATCTTTTGTTTTTATAACACTTTAATTTCTGAATGTCTCCCTGGTCCCCCTTCCCAACTCTACCACTGAGCAACAAAAAAAACCTGAGATGATTTATATAAGTAGATGCAGAATGAGATAAGCCTAAGCATGAGAACAGTATACACAGTAACTACAGCAATATAAATGAGAAAAAAAAAAACACTAGAAGGAAGTCAGACTCTGAGTAATAGAAAAACTAACAAACACACCTGAGAACAGATAATGAAACCTACCTCTTCTCTCACAGTAGGAAATCTGGAAGAATATTTGGACAGAATATTTAGGTACATTGTCAGTTATAGTCCCTGTGCTGGATGTTTTTTACTTAATTGTTTTCGTCTTTATGATTGAGGTTTCTTTCTTGGGTGTGTTGTTCAAGCAACTGGTATAAAGACAAAAGGTATCAATAAAGTCAATTTTTGTAAAGGGGCAATGTAGATGGGGCACAGGTAAAACTGCTGTTTCCAGTTCTTTGCCATCACAAAAAGAGGTGCTATGAATATTTTTGTACACATGGGTCATTTTGGTCTTTCTTTGATTATTTAGTAGTAATATCATTGGGTCAAAGGGTATGCACACTTTAGTATGTTAGCATACATTTGGTAACAAAGTAAATTACTTTCCTGAATGACTGGACCAATCCACAGTTCCATCAACAATGCATTAGTGTAAGTCACTTCTGCTATGACGCTTATCTTGAAAATGTAAATTTGTTCCAATCTAATTAATATATTAGAGAACAGTGTGAGTGTAACATGAATTTAGTGTTTAATTGTACTCGATTTTGTCATCTGGAAACAAGAATGCAGAAAACCCTACCATTTAACTATAACTCATAAGCTCTAACCCTTGAGATATCTACTTCCTAAGCAAACTTGGTAAGGTAAAATGCTATATTTTACTCTATAGGTTCTGATGTTCTGGTGCATTAGAAGCCATAGGTGGGGGAGGGCCAGTCCAAACCCATGTCTTCATCCCCATCCCCAGGGGGCCGGTCCAAACCCATCCCCAGTCTTCATCTTCAGCCCAGCTGCCCCTCCTGCCTCCCAATTTAGGTCAGGTTGCTTTATTTTGCCAGCCCCAGGCCCCTTAGGAATCTGGGCATGGATGAAGTAGCAGCCCAAGACCTTAGATATGCAGTTTTTGAGTGCTGACCCTGAACCCCATTTTCCCTGTAAGCTCATGCACAATTTTGTATGGTTTAGTGATTTTCAGGAATGTATATATTGTGTTATAGCAGAATTGACTGTACCTGTTTTCCCACAGCCCCTCCAGCATTTGTCATTTTCTCTTTTATGTCATCTTTGCCAATATGAAGACCTTTCTCTTTTTAACTTCTCTCACAGGTGATATACATTCTTTTTGGTAGGATTATTTGATCTGAACCCTTTAAATAGTTCTGAAAAATGAGGAGAATGGTCACCAGAATGGTTCTCTCTAATAACTTTACAATTGGAGCCATGAGATTTTGAACTCAATCTCAGAGGGCATAGTGATAAATTTGTCCTCCTGATTTAAGGTGCTACTATGAAAATCCATTAGCATACAGACTACCAAAACTGGATTGACGTTGCTTCTGAAATGAGTGCCATTTAGTACATGAAAATTCTATCTTGAACCCTATCCCTTCTAGCATCAGTCCCTGAACCACTGCATAATTTATGGGGATTCATATCTATGATTTGATGGAGAGAAATTCTGGTGTAAAAACACTCAGCCTCAGCCTACCCTTGGTAGATCCTTCATTAATTAGTAATTTATAATCCTAGAGAGTTGCCTGAGATTCTGAGAGGCTAAGTAAGTTGCCAGGTCTTCTCAGCTCCCAAGAATGGCATATATTCCACACGATCTCCATAGTAATAACTCATCTAGTTCCCTTCCTCTAACTCACAATATTACCTTGTGGCCTACGACTGAAAGTGTTCCCTGCTCTTGTAACACAATAATCACTGACCCACCCTTTAGGGTCCTTTGTGCCTAAGACTTCAAGCAGTTTACAGCACAGCCTAAATGTACAACTTTTCCCAGGGTCCAACAAACTCTAATGCACCAGGCTCCCCAGAACTGCATTGCTCTACTTAAAGTGGTGTCACCTGCCTCTCTAGCTTGCCTGCCAGTTCTCCCTTCCTCCTGTCTTTCCTCAGATATCACACTGCGTAATTGGCCAGCCCATAGAATCAGGCTCTTACTATTTTTATCCACTGCCTTAGGCAGCCTCCAAGTGGGAAAGATGCTGGTGACCTCAATAGGACTATTGGCAGAAGTTGATACCTCCTTGTACCATAGATTAATTGTCTTGCCTTTCTGAATGTAATACTGTTGTTCAGTATAATTGTTTAACTGTATTTGGGCCTGGGTTTGTGTAAGTGGATTGATGTTATTAATGCAATTTTAATGCCATTTTTGCCTTAATGCACTTTTTCATGGGGTCAGCTTCACTAATCTGATGTCTCTTCTTTCTCTTTCTGACTTCTCCCATGTTTAGTGAAAATTCTTTGCAGAGGTTATTTGATCTAGTTCTTTTAATTAGGTCCAGGAAATGAGAGGCAGCTAGGTTGGCTCAGTGGATAGAGTGCCAGGCCTGGAGTCAGGAAGACTCATCACCCCGAGTTCAAATCTGGCCTCAGACACTTACTAGCTGTGTGACCCTGGGCAAGTCACTTAACCCTGTTTGCCTCATCTGCAAAATGAGCTGGAGAAGAAAATGGCAAACCACTTTAATATCTTTGCCAAGAAAACCCCAATGAGGTAATGAAGAATCAGACACAACTGAAACAAGTGAACAACAAGAAAATGAAAATGACCACCCGAAGGGTTTGATGGTATATTTTAATAGACTTTTCCAATGAATTTTCAAGACAATTACAAATATACATTAACTTTGATATTCAAAAAGTTGTCACAAAAGAATACTAGATTGAGAATCAAGAATTCCATGTCCTGCTCCCAACTGCCTTTCATTTGCTATGTGACCTTGGGCAAGTCAATTGATCTCTTTAGGCCCTGGTTTTATCTTCAGTGAAATAGAGTTTAAACTGGGTGATCTCTAAAGTACCTTCAAGCTTTTATGTCCTAGGTTTTCAAGTCAATCCAAGATATTAACAACCTTTCCAGGATCTGTCTTCATAAATCTTAGATAGCTCGTATCCACAGGGCAGTTAGATGGCTCTGTGGATAGTACACTGGCCCTGGAGTCAGGAAGACCTGAGTTCAAATCCAGCCTCAGATACTTAGTAGCTATGGGACTCTGAGCAAGCCACTTTACCCTGTTTGCCTCAGTTTTCTCAACTGGAAAATGAGCTGGAGAAGGAAATGGCAAACCACTATGGTATCTTTGCCAAGAAAACCCTAAATGGGGTCACAGAGAGTCAGATATGACTAAAATGACTGAATAACAACAAATCTTTTATCCCTGGTATATTGATTTATAAAGTATTAAGAGAATTTCATTTTCATTAAGAGAAAAATTAATTAGAATATAAAGAGTAAGGAAATTTTACAAACTCTACATGAGAGTAGGAAGAACTATGATATGAGGGAATTTTAGGAGAGGAATGTAGCCTGAGTCCCAAAGTTCATTGGAATGGAACTCTCTCATTGATAGAGATCAATGCCCCACACCTGCAGAGTTAGTAAGGAGGGGCGGAGAGAGATCCAGTCTGTCAAATCTCTTTGGTTTCTCCTGGCTTCCAGCTTTGAGAGAAAAGATAAACAATGCCAACCCCAATTCAACTTGCTGAAAGGAGAAAAAGACTCTGGAAAGAAGATGAGAGGAGCTGTCAATCTCCATCATATCCCTTTCCCCAGCTAGAGATTCCAGGGAATCTTTCTCTTTGGATGAGATCTGCAATTCCCTCTCTCTTGGTTGAGCTGTGTTGCTTCATTCACAATGGGAGAGCTCCTTCGCTCTGCATTGTCTGGTGTATATTCTCCTGTGCATACTTTCTCTGACTTTTATTTTGCGATTGACTTAGATAAATTAGTTTCATTGCTATATATGTTCATTACAGAACTCATGCTCCCATGCTTTCCGAGGTGTTCCTTCAACGAAGATGAAAGTGGTATCAAGATCAGCTTCTGCATTGACAGCAAACTAATTTGAAAAGGTTACAGGCTAAGACTAAAGCGAAGGGAGAGTTGGTATATGATTGTGCACTTCATGTAGCCTCCAAGGCTGAGATGCAGCAAAGTATCGATCGATTCTCTGCCACTTGTGCTAATTTTGGCCTCACAATTAACAGCAAGAAAACAGAGGTTTTCCACCAGGCAGCACTGCACTATCCATATATGGAGCCATAAGTTAGAGCAAATGGAGAAATAATGAATGCTGTGGATAAGTTCACTTACCTTGGCAGTATACTTTCCAGGCATGTACACACAGCTGATGAGATTAGCACACGCATTGCCAGAGGTGGCTCAGTGTTTGGCAGGCTCTGAAAGAAAGTGTGGGAGAGGAGAGGTATTGGGCTGCTTATCAAACTGAAAGTCTACCGAGCCATTGTTGTATGCCTGTGAAACCTGGACAGTCTCCAGTGCCATGCCAGAAAATTGAACCGCTTCCAACCGAATTATCTTAGGAAAATTCTGAAGGTCACCTTACAAGATAAGGTACCAGACACGGAGGTCCTTTCTTGACCCGAACTGCCAAACAAACAAACTCTACTGCAGAGGGTGCAACTCCAATGCGCCGGCCACGCTGTTTGAATGCCAAACCCAAGTTTGCCTAAAAGACCATTTTACAGAGAAGGCAATTGCTCACGCGGAAGACAGAAGAAGCAATATAAAGACACTCTCAGGGTCTCTCTGAAGAACTTTGGAATTGATTGGGAGACATGGGAGACACTAATGTAGGATCATGCAGCATGGCACGCCTGCATCAGAGAAAGTTCTGTGCTGAACGAGCAAAGCGGAATTGCGGCAGCTCAAAAGAAACACGGGGCACACAAATTTAGAGACATCTCCCTCCCAAATGGTCATACAGACTGTGCCCAGCCTGGAGTAGAGGTTTCCGAGCTCCAAATGGTATGATTAACCACAGCTGGACATACTATATCTTGACCCTGACATTGTGTTGTAATTTTGATCCTCTTTGAGCGTGAAGGACAAACAACAATACTTACTGAACTGCTCTTTGTTGGGAAGCCAAGTCTTGAACATGAGGCTTTGGGCCTTTCTTTTCCTGTTAAGAAATAGAGATCAGCAATTTAGCTTGAACCCAAACATCCTAGATTAACAACATTCAAGGGAGCAGACTGATCTAATTCTCTAGGAGAGCAGAGGGGCCACCTCGAGCCCCTAACCTCCAGTTTCCCCTCCTGGTCAGAATTAAAGTCTTCATTGGGGAAGAGTATGGGGAGGAGACTCTAGATATGTATCTAGTCTGGCCTCCTGCCCCACCTTACCGGAACAAAACCAGTTTTCTAAGAAGAAGGCTGTGGGTGAAGGGGGAGGGGTAGCTGGAGAAAATGAACTAGAGCTGAATAGGAAGAAAACTGAGAAAGCGATTTGGAGGGCTTTGGAATAATAAAGAAAACCAGAGTTCAAATTTGGGGTACTTTAAGTGAAAGTTGAAGGAGAATGAGTTGAGGAAGGCAAAAAAGAAGGGCTCAATTTGAATGAAGAAAATGATTAAGGAGAAGCATTTATCAGGAAGAAGAGGAGGGAAGCCAGATTATACATAGATAAGAGGTTAGTGAGGGAAAGGAAAGGAAGTTGGATATGGTTATCTATGTGTAAACCAAGTGATAATCATCTGCTGGCCCTTTCGATTTAAAATTAATTGAATGGCTAGATCCAAATGTGGGTTACTAATGCTTAGTTTTGGGGGGGAGAAGTTATTCAGTAGAATGTCCCTGTACTTGTCTCGATGCTATTTTAGCATTTTTATCTGTGATTTGGAAAAAGGCATAGATACTATCTTGTCAGTTTTGCAGACGGCACAGGGTTGGAAGGGATGATTAATGACACTGAAAGCCAATCAGAATCCAAAAAGTTCTTGATAGGTTAGAACACTGAGCTAAGTCTAAGATGAAATTTAAAAGGGACAAAGGAAATGTCTATCAAGTGGGTTCAAAAAATAGACTTCACAAGTAGGAGATTGGAGAGGAATGGTTAGATAGGAATTTGAAAAAATTCTGGAGTGCAGGATATAAAATAAACCCACATAAATCATCAGCATTTCTATATATTATCAACAAAATCCAGTAGCAAGAAATAGAAAAAGAAATTCCAATTAAAATAATTGTAGATAATATAAAATATTTGAGAGCGTAACTACCAAGACAAACCCAGAACTATATGAACACAATTATAAAACACTTTTCACATAAACAAAGTCATATTTAAACAATTGGAAAAATATTAATTGCTCATGGTTAGGCTGAGTCAATATAATAAAAAATGACAATTTACCTAAATTAATTTACTTATTCAGTGCCATACTAATCAAACTACAAAAAAATTATTTTGTAGAGCTAGAAAAAATAGTAACAAAATTCATCTGGAAGAAAAAAGGTCAAGAATATCAAGAAAATCTATGAAAAAAATGCAAAGGAAGGTGCCCTAGCAATACCACATCTGACACTGTATCACAAAGAGGTAATAAAACAATTGGGCACTGGCTATGATATAGGTGGATCAGTGCAATAGATCAGGGACAAAATATACAGTAGTAAATGATCATAGCAATTTGTTATTTGATAAATGCAAAGATCTAAGCTTTTGGGACAAGAACTCACTATTTGACAAAAATTGCTGGGAAAACTGGAAAGCATTTTGGCAGAAACTAGGTATAGACCAACATCACATACTGTATATCAAGATAAGGTCAAAATGGTATATGATCTAGACATAAGGGGTGATACCATAAGCAAATTACAGGAGAAGGGAATATTTTAGATCTATGGATAAGAGAAGAATTTATGACTGAATAAGAGATGGAGAGCACTATGGGATGCAAAATGGATAATTTTGATTACATTACAAATTAAAGTTTTTTCACAAACAAAACCAATGAAGCTAAGATTAGAAGGAAAACAGAACACAGGGCGAGGGGGAGAATTTACAGCAAGTTTCTCTGATAAAGGCCTAATTTCTCAAATATATTGAGAACTGAGTCAAATTTGTAAGAATACAAGTCATTCCCCAATTGAACAATGATCAAAGGATATGGACAGGCAGTTTTCAGAAGAAGAAATCAAAGCTATCTATAGTCATGAAAAAATGCTCTAGATCTCTATTAATTAGAGAAATGCAAATTAAAACAACTTTGAAGTATCATTTTACACCTATCAGACTGGCTAACACAACAGAAAAGGAAAATGACAAATGTTGGAGGGGGTGTCGAAAAATTGAGACAATACTGAATCGTTGGTAGTTGTGAACTGATCCAACCACTCTGGAAAGTAATTCAGAACTATGCCCAAAGGTCTATAAAACCGTGCATACCCTTTGACCTAGTAATACTATTCCTAAGTCTGTATCCCAAAGAGATAAAAACAAATGTACCAATATGTACATTTATAGCAGCTCTTTTTTGTAGTAGCAAAGAATTAGAAATTGAGACGATGACCATTAGTTGGGAAAAGGCTGAACAAGTTCTGGTATTGATTGGTACCGATTGATCTCGTATCGACTGTGATGGAATATGTGTTATATGGAATATGCTATAAGAAATGATGGGCAGGATGCTTGCAGACAAAGCTGGAAAGATTTGCGTGAACTGATGCAATGTGAAGTGAACAGAACCAGGAGAACATTGTACACAGAACCAGAAACATTGTGTGATGATCAATTGTAAATGACTTAGCTATTTTTAGCAATACAGTGATCCAAGACATTTCCACAGGACTCATGATGAAAAATGCCATCCACTTCTGGAGAGAGAAGTCTGAGTGCAAATTGAACTATAATTGAAGTATAATTTTCTCACTTTCTTTTTCTTGTCATAGTGACGTGGCTAATATGGAAGTATATTTTGCATGATTTCATATGTATACTTGACATCATAGCGCTTGTCTTCTCTATGTGTGGGAGGAGCTGGAGGGAGGGAGAGAATTTGAAATGCAATTTAAGAAAAAAATAAATAAATAAATTTTGGAAAAAAAGAGAAAAAAAATCGGAGCCCTCCAAAAGCATAATGAGCCGTCTCTGGAAGAAGGGGGTTCTTTTGCAATACAGGTCATCAAGCAAAGGCTGCTTCCAGACCACCTGTCAGGCATGTTGTAGAAGGAAATCTTATTCAAGTATGGGTTGGACTCCATGGCCTCTGAAGTCCCTTCTAACTCTGTGATTCTATGATAATACTATAATTTTATAAGAATTTTGGAGCTCTTGGTGGTTTAGAAATCAAACATGTTGGTGACAAGCTCATGGGAAAGAGCCAGAGGGAAAGCCATCTATTTGACATGAAACACATACACTGTACACATTCATCAGTCAATTATATGTGGTGGAGACTTTTCAAAACACTTCCTCTCCCCCCTAATGAATATGTACTATCTGGGCAACATTGAATTCCCCTTTTGGCTCTCAATAAACAATCAACAGCGTCTGATGTCTATAATTTAGCATTCAACAGTCTATACTTACGATTAAATTGTGGATGAATCCACAGCCCCATAATCCTTAGAAATTGCACAATATTTGCCACCATTATTACTTAGCTCATCATTCATCAGAATGATCCAGGATCCCAGCCAAGCTGGCGGGTCATGCCGTGGGAGAGCCTGGTGATGGGAAGCAAAATCAGGATCATAGGGTCATAGTTGTAAAGCTGAGAGAATGCTTAGGGATCATCTAGGCCAGCTCCTTCATTTTACAGATGAGGAAACTGAGACTTATAAAGGGAAGTGACTTACTTGAGGTTATATCAGTAATAAATAAATAGGTTAGGATTTCAATCTAAGTTGAACATATTTAAGTGGAACTCATTATATTTGCTCCACATTTACCCATTTCCCTAGAGGATGCCACCATCTTTGCAGGCACCCAGGTTTGCAAACTTGAAGTCGTCTTTGACTCTTCACTCTTCCTTTTCCCCTATATCCAACAGTCGCCAAGTCTCATTGATTCTACCTCTGCAGCATCTTTAGTGTCTATCTCTTCTTCACTCCCATGGACATCACCCTAGTTCAGGCCCTCAGTGTTTCCTACCAGGAGAGTTCCAATAACCTTGGGCTTCTAAATTAAAATCTCTCTTCTCTGTTATTCATCCTCCACACAGCTAGAAAAATAATTTCCCTAAGGTAAAAGTCTGGCCATGTCACTGTTCCGCTTAAGAATAATCAGTGGGTCCCTATTGACTCTAGAATAAAATACAAATTCCTCAGCTGGGCTTTTAAAGTCCTTAAATATCTGTCTCCAGTCTACCTTTCCAGACTTATTTCACAATGCCATACTTCCTTTAGGGTATGCTCTTTTTCAATCAAACTGTCCTACTATCCCCAGAATTTGGCCTATTATCTCTTGCCCCCCAGTTTTTGTACAGGCTGTCTCACATGCTTGGAATGCACTTACTTCTTACCTCTGTCTCTTAGAATCCTCATCTTCTAAGGCTCAACTCAGCTGTCACCTCCCACAAAAATACTTTACTAATCCCTCTAGTTGTTAATACTCTCTCCTTTCTCAAATTATATTGTATTTACTTATTTCTTTAAAAAAAAGTTGTTTCACCTAATAAAATGTAAGTCTCATGAGGGCAGGGACTGATTCTTTTTTTTTAATTTTTGCATCCTCACTATCTGGCACCATACCTTCTTCATTGTATGTACTTAATACTTAAATGAATGAATTCAATTCAATCAGGATTTCTTAAGGATGTGCTATATGCAAGGTCTCTTTTTCCAGGCACTGGCAGAAATACAAATATGAAAAAAAAATCTTTCCTGCCCTTTAGGAGCTTATAGTTTAGTGGGGAGTGAAGGAGATAGGACCCATACCCAAAGGAGGGATTTAGACAAAGTGCTCTAGGAGAGGGAGAGAGATACTCTAGGAGAGGGATGGTTTTTTTTTTCATCAAGATGATATCAAATACTACAGAAAAGTCAGGGAAGAGAAAGACTGGAGAAAGGCTATTGGTTTTGGCAACTGAAGTCCCTGGAGACCATAGGAAAAAGCAGTTTCAATAAAGTAGTGGTGAGAATTACCCATCAATCACCTGTCCTGGCTCACCGTGCCCCTGTCTAGAAAAAGACTGGGAACTTCTCAGGTTAACCTGGATCTAATATTCAGTTGCTACTGCACTAATAGAGACCTGAGCAAGTAATACCGTAGCATCAGTAAAAACCTTTAATTGGAAGAGAAATGAAAACACAAGAGAAACATTCTCAGTATTCATTCCTTAAGTAAGTACCCTCCACTCTTCTCTTTTTAAAAAATTTTCTTTTATTCTGAACTTAAGAAATAAAATAAGCATATCCATAACATAGTAGAATAGAAAGAGATGAATGCACATGAAACTGCAAATCTATTATGTACCACTTGTTCTCCCCTTTAAATATATAATAAAGTTATCATGTAACTTTCCTTTTTTTCTTTCCTCTCCCCTCCTCCCTAGAGACAGTTACCATTAGACACCAATATGTATATATGTAATATATACATATATATGTCAAAGCATTCTATATGTACTATCTATCAGTTCTTTCTCTGAATGCAGATACCATCTTCTTCTGTAAGTCCTTTGTAGTTAATTTGGTTATTTGTAATAGTCAAAATCAATTTGTCGCTCAACGTTCTTAAAACAATGTTGCTGTTATTGTATACAATCTTCTCTTGCTTTTGTTCACCTTGCTCTTCATTATTTCCAAGTCTATCCATGTTTTCCTAAAATCATCGTACTATTGTGCTATAAGGAATGAATTCAATGATATTCTTTCCTAGTATAATCTAGGATTGGCAATTTTCCCCTCCCAGCTCCTGCCTGCAAATGGGCAAAAACAGGGTTCTAAAGCTGAGAACACACCCAAAGGATCTCATCATGAGTCAAGGTCTAGATCAAGGGTTCTTAACGTGTATGTTTGTGTGTGTGTGTGTGTGTGTGTGTGCGTTGGACCCGTTGGACAGTATGGTGAAGCCTGTGGAACTCTTCTCAAAATCCTGTTGTTTTTAAATGGATAAGATAAAATACACAAGATGACAAAACAAACTATACTGAAATACAATTATCAAAAGAGTAAAAGTTCCAAGTCGATGGATTCTCTTAAAGAGCGAGGCACTCCTACATGCTCTTAGTCAGTTTAAGTGCCAAGTCATCATTTCACCCTTGGAGGCAGCTCTCCAGCTACTCCTTGGCAAGGGCAGACTCTAGTATTTTCTATAGCCCTATAGGCTCCCATCTGCCTCGTGACTTGAGCAGCAGCCAGCTCCTAGCAGTTCATCCAAAGTCCTGGTTGGTTCTCCTACTTGAGACCCACTGCCATTCATGGCTTAGCTTCTACTTCTTCTTTCTTTGTCTACCCACCCGGACCATATCCTCTGTGCCATAGGCACTTTATCTCATGGGAATGTGAAATATTTCCACTCCCTTCGCTCCCCACAGTCAGGTCCAACTTGTTCAGGCCTGGGGCCCTATGAGAAATGTAGCTCCTAATTGGATGAACTGATGTTTGCTGGAAAGCATAAGGGAAAGTATAGGCTTGCTTGTATCTGACCCTATAAAAATAAAATCTAGATTGCAAGGAATGAATGAATCAAAAAGAAACAGAAGCTGCGAGAGTAGACTACTTTAGTAGTCTACAACTTTAACGGCTAGATAGCACAGTGGGCTTGGAGTCAGGAAGTTCTGAGTTCAAATCCAGTCTCAAACATTTACTAACTATGACCTTGGGCAAGTCACTTAACTTCTGTTTGCCTCAGTTTCCTCATCTGTAAAATGGGGATAATAATAGCACCTGTCTTCCAGGATTGTTGTGAGGATCAGATGAAATTGTATTTATCAAGTTCTTAATGCAGTACCTGGCACGCAACAAGTGGTATTTAAATGTTAAATATTATTCTTGTTACTTTACATCAAATAATATCTTAAGGGCAGGGCAGGAGCAAGGAAATTTTCTCAAGGATGTAAAGCATGTTTGTAGGCTGCTAAAGACCCACATTCTGCAAAAAACCTTTCCTAGGTTCCTTAATGATAACACCTTCCCTCTGTTGAGTATCTCCAATTTATTCTGTATATTACTAGTTTGAATGTAGGTCTCTACATGTCATCCCCCCCATTAGTCCCTGTTCCTTGAGAGCAGGGACTATCTTTTACCTTTTTTATATCCCCAACACTCAGCCCAGTGCAAGGCACATGGGAGGCACTTAATACATGCTAGTTGACCTACTGACGGAGGAGAAAATATAGAGAAAAATGAAGAGACTGAAGGACATAGAAAGGGAGAAGAGGAAGTTGAGGGGATCAGTGAAACAAGGTCACCTGAGTTTATGGGAGAAGACGGGATAGATGCACAATGCAGTGGTTTATCTTGGCAAAGGATGCCTCATCCATTGAAACTTGACTCCAGCATAGCATTATTATTTCGGTCCTCTTCGAGAACAAAGGACAATAGCCAGCCAACCAACCAACCCTGAGACTAGAGAAACGGAGCTCAGGAGAAGGGGGCAGGTAGCAAGGTTCTGAGGACAAGAGCAGGAGAGAGAAAAGCTGGAGGAGAGCCACCATCTTGTCAGTAAAGTAGGAGGGGAAGCGGCTCTTTGGGCTTGAAGGGAGAGGAGACTTTTCAGAATAGCCACTGCGGGTGCTGCAATAAGAGTTCAAACAGATGACTTGGAGAACCAGGGTGAGACGAAGGCCACTTAAGCCTTTCACTTACGTGGCGGCTGCACACACTTCCACTTCGGCACCCAGGTTTCTAGCTTCTGGGTCAGTGAGAAGTTTGGGGATAGGACCCAAAACCAGCTTCCTCGAGCCATGCTGGGGATCCATGCTTTTTGAATGTTTCTTGAAAGAATGAATGAGTAAAAAGCACAGGAGAGAAAGGATTATTCTTGTTGTGTCTTTCGGCCTCTTCATATTATTAGGATTGTTGTGGTTCAATCATTTCCATACTCTTTGTGACCCCATTTGGGGTTTTCTTGGCAAAGCTACTGGAGTGGTTTGCCTTTTCTTCTCCAGCTTATTTTACAGATGAGGAAACTTAGGCAAACATGGTTAAATGACTTGCCGAGGATCACACAGCTAGTAAGTGTCTGAGGTCACATTTGAACTCAGGTATTCCTGGCACTCGATCCACTAAGCCACCTATTTGCCCCTTCTTAGGGATTACTTTATACTAAAGAAGAACGACTTCTCTAGAAAGTTGAGGCCAAGATCCCAAGGAATGAGACAGAAGACGGGAGGACACTTAATTTATTCAGGGTTCCACTTTCAGGATCATCACTGAAGGAAACACAGATGCTAGACACTGATCCTCTTGGTAGAACTTACAACCTAATCGAAACAAATCAGGTAGTCAGTAATATTTTTTAAATGCCTACCAGGTGTCTGGCACTGTGCTAAGTACTGGGGATACAAAAAGGAGCAAATGACAGTCTTAGTCCTTTGATCTCAAGGAATTCACAAAGTGTAAAGCACTAAGAAACAAAAGTAATTACTGGTCTTCCCTACTTTTAATCTCCCCCTCTCCTGGGAATCTATCCTTCACACACTTTCCAAAACAATCTTTCTTTTTTTAAAATAATATTTTATTTTTCCCCAATTACATGTTAAAACGATTTTTAACATTTGCCAAAAGGATCTTCTTACCATGTCACTCCCTTGCTCAAAAATCTTCCATGGCTCCCTATCCCCCTAAGATGAAATACTAACTCCATGGCCTGTCATCTATATTTTTTTTTGCAGGGGATAAGGCAGGGAAATTAGGTCACACAGCTAGTAAGTGTGTCAATTGGCTGAGGCTGGATTTGAACTCAGGTCCTCCTGACTCCAGGGCCAGTGCTGTACTCACCATGCTACCTAGTTGCCCCCACAGCCTGGCATCTAAGTCCCTGTGATAGTGTGGCTCCAACCTACCCTTCCAATCTTCCTTCACATTATTACCCTCTCTGCACATTTCAGCCACCAGTTGATCCCCAGATATTCATTCCAGCCCCTGCCAGGGCACTGATATTGCCTGTCCCACACGGTCAGAATGATCTCCTTGCCTGTCTCCACTTTTCAGATTCCTTCTGTAGGAAAACTGGTCTTTGACCAGCAGCCCCACTCCAGAAAGCCCCGCGTGCCATCACCAAAGGTTAAGGTCAGATAACGGGGTATCCAGCTAGTGTGGAGGCCCCTAAATCCACGTGTTAGACTGTGTGGATTCTTCGTGGCTGCCTCTGCTCGAACTTCTGCCTTTTGGGCTCTGAGCCGCCTTTCAGCATCTCCTCTCTGTAAGGAGCTGCTCAGGTTCATCCTCCATTGCTGCCTTCACTTTTTATTGTTCGACCTCCCTTGAACTGAGCCCTCTTAAATGGCTCTCATCTCTTATAAGGTCTCATTGCACTATAGCCATATAGATAAGGCATGGCCAAATTTTGTCCATGCAGTGGCCAGGCTTTCCTTCCAAAGTAGTCGAGAAGAAACTGATTCTCACTTCACAAAGAGAGTGGCCCCATCTTTGCAGTTAAATACCTCTAGTGGATATTTCTAGTGGATAGAGTGCTAGGCCTGGTCTTCCTGAGTTCAAATCTTGCCTCAGACACTTACTAGCCATGTGACTCTAGATAAGTCACTTAACCCTATTTGCCTCAGTTTCCTCATCTGTAAA
This sequence comes from Phalanger gymnotis, assembly GCA_028646595.1. Taxonomy (NCBI): domain Eukaryota; kingdom Metazoa; phylum Chordata; class Mammalia; order Diprotodontia; family Phalangeridae; genus Phalanger; species Phalanger gymnotis. The sequence continues at coordinate 242,135,320 of CM053625.1, forward strand.
ATGCGCTAGAGAAGGAAATAGCAAACCACTAAGAAAACCTTTGCTAAGAAAACTCCAAACGCAGTCACAAAGGGTCAGACACAACTGAAAAAGGACCCATTATCTGCTCTGTGTGCTCTGGGATAGCATTCGGGTTTTCTGGGCTAAAGGGGTTGGTCAAACCCTGACTCCTCTATACTTACCTGCGTCTTGTACAGTTGGCAACCTCAGACTTTAAAACAAACCCCCACTTTTGTCCTTGGTTGCTCCGAGGCTGTGGCTTCTCCATGCAGTATCACGGTGCATTTCCAGTTAGGCACCACAGCCAGAGACGAGTTTACAGCGGCCTTCCACACAGCAAGTGGGTTTTGGCCAATTGGAGCCCGAGGGGCTGGTAGCAAATGAGAAGACAGGGCAAAGTACAGGGGTGCTAGCATAAGAGGGAGGCGTAGATCCAGATGAGGAGCCACAGCCTGTGTGCTCCTCCCCTCTGAACTCCAGTGAACAATACCCTCAGTTTGCAGAGTGTGCTGAAGAAGTGCAGGGCTTCAGTGGGTGGGCCTTTCTCAGAGGTGGAAGGCATCCTAAGAGGGACAGTGTGGCCCAGTGGATGGTACGCTGGACTAGAGGCGGAAAACCTGGGCTCTTGACTTGGCTCTGCTTCGCAGAACCTCCATGTCCTCCTCTCTTCCCCATCCACCCCCATCTCCACCTGAATCCCTTTCTTTCTTCAAGGCCCAGACTGCAGGGGTGGGGAACCTGCGGCCTTGAGGCCACATGTGGCCTTCTAGATCTGCAAGCTTGGCCCTTTGACTGAATCTGAACTTCACAGAACAAATCTCCTTAATAAAAGGATTTTTTCTGTAAAACTTGGACTCAGTCAAAAGGCTGCACCCAAGGATCTAGAAGGCCGCATGTGGCCTCAAGGCTGTGGGTTCCCCACCCCTGGCGCAGAGCATAGCCACCTCTTCCATGAAACTTTTTCTGATGTCCACCATGTCAAAGCGATCTCTCCCTCCTCAAATTTCTCATGATATATTGCTGAGATTTTTCCTTTTCACATATTCCATTCTTCATATCATCGCTATCTGTGAAGAAGCTAGGTGGAAGAATGGAGGAAAAGCTGGACCTGGAGCCAGGAAGACTTGAGTTTGAATCTGACCTCAAACACTTATTAGCTAGCCATGTGACCCTGGACAAGTCACTTAAACTCTGCCTGCCTCAGTCTCCTCATCTATAAAATAGTTAGTAATATTAATAGCACCTATCTCTCAGAGTTGTTGTAGGGATCAAATGAGGTAATATTTGTAAAGTGCTTTGCAAACCTTAAAGTGATAGATAAAGACTGGCTATTATTATTATGTGGACTTCTTCTCACCTCACCCCGTTAAATTGATAGGTTCATAGATACAGAGCTAGGAGGAACCTCAGACACCAACTAGCCTAAGCCTTTCGATTTACATATTAGTGAATTGACATTCAGTAAAGGTAACTTGATATAATTGTTTCCATCGGAATCATATTATATTTTATTTTATACACTAAAAACCTTATTCTGAGAAGGGGCCATAGGCTTTGCTAGACTGCCAAAGGGGTTCATTACTCAAAAAAGATTAAGAACTATCTGTCTGAGGTCTATTGATTCATCGATTGGGATGTGTTCTAACCCAGTTAGGATATCTGGGCTAAAATGGGGTGGCATCATTCAACCTTAACCTAACACTTTTAGATGATAATGATGATGATTGTGGTAGTGGTGATGATGATGATGGTGATGATGATAATGATGATGGTGGTGGTAGTGGTGATGATGATGATGGTGGTGGTGATGATGATGATGATGATGGTGGTAGTGGTGATGATAATGATGATGGTGATGGCAGTGGT
>CM053625.1:242143768-242154002 GCA_028646595.1 Phalanger gymnotis
TTTTTTTATAGGTTTTTGGAGGGACTTGGTGGGGAGCTCACGCCAGTCACTGCTTCCCAGCCACCATCTTGGCTCCTCCCCTTCTGTATTTCTTTTAAAGCCTCCAGTTTTCAGGATTAAAGAAATGGATCACAACGAGTGGCTCAAGTACTTGGAGGCTGAACATGGTTTGAAGAGTGAACTGTTTAAATTAGAGCTAAGAAGTCTCCTTGCAGATTGCCTCAGAAATGCCCACAATGCTTTGAAACATCAAAGTCACCATTTACAAAAACATGAAGAGGAAGCGGAGAAAAGCAGACTGATATTTTAAAATCTGAAGTTAAGACAAGAGGTATTGTTCTTTCTGGGCACTTTCTTTTCAAATCTAGAAGAGACAGAGAAGTTAAATGATTGATCCAGGGTAACAGCTAGTCAGTCACTGAGACAATTCAAACACTGGTCTTCCTGACTCCAAGTCCAGCACTCTGACCGCTATATTGCATTAAAAGCAAAATTTGAGACATTTTGAAAAGTCTTTATGTAACTATGGTTTTATATTTACTTATTTTTTTGGCCTTGAGTTCAGTCAGTTTAATGAACTGTAGTTACCAGACAAACTTAGGTTCTCTAAGTATAGTCGTAGAAAATCACAAAGGAATCCCAACCACACTGTGCGTTTGTCCATGCTCCCTTAGTTCCTAACCCAGCTCAACAATTACCAATTAAAAAAAATCTTTCAGGGCTAGATACCACAGTACTGGTAGAGAAAGGGGGATAGCGGAAAGAGAAACTTTAAAACATAAGAGAGTCATAAGAGAGAAAGATAAAAGACATGTCTTTTTTAGCTTTCACATTATTTCTGAAGTTGGATGGGTGAGAGAGAAGAAAAGGCACCTAATTAACATGCAGTTTGCAGAAGGTAAGAAAACGAAGTTTCTAGAAGTAATTAGATTCCTACACACAAGAAACAGGAGCAGTTCCTGTTAGAGCTCTTAATTAACAGGTATTATTTTGAACTCCTACTCCATTTGGTCCCAGTTTTTTACCACTTTATAATTACAGAATCACTAGGCAATCAGAACATCATATTCAAGATAGCTTCCCTAAGCCCAACCCCCAGCTCTGCTGAAACCCATCAAGCTACAGGTGTGCAGGCCTGCCCTTAGCTGTTGATAGGCCTTTGCTCAGGCTGGCCCAAATGCCTCAAGAGCACCCCTTATTCATCTCTACCTCTTAGAATCTTTAGCTTCCTCCAAGGAGTCACCTCCTATGGGAAGTCTTCTTCAGACCCCATTGGTCCTTATCTGGGGCTTAGTTATCTGCCCAGTGGAGTGTAAGCTCCTTGAGGGCAGGGACTATTTTTAGTTTTGTCTTCATATTCTCAATGCCTTTGAGAGAAATTATTATTTTGCCATTATATTAATAACCAATTATTTAATTGAGATCTAGGATTTTCTCGATTTCCTCATTAAGGCCCAGCTCCCTTAAAAAAATCAATCTCTGAGGGATATGACTGATTGAGATTGCCCCTAGCCCTCAAGAAACATGCTCCTCAATCTTGGGCAGGACTCCACCCAACTAGGAGACCTAATTTCTGTTTAGAGTATAAACAGAATCCAGTCTGGCTGAGTTCTTACCCCAGGGAAAAAGCCCCTGTCCTTGTACCCCTTCATTAGAGTTTAGGGTGACCAAAACCAACCAGAGTGGTCTGGATGGAGATGGATTCCCCTGTCCAGATTTCTGGAGACTGCTGAGGCTCATGATCAAGCCATGTTCTCAGCAAGAGGAGATGAAGATTTCTAGCCCAGTCCTCATTAAATGTCCACAAAACAGGGTTGATTTTCACTTGTCAGGGGCATTCCCTTTCAAAAAGTATTGAAGGCTTTCAGGCTCTCCATGGGTCATCTTTGGTTATCAAGAGAAACCACTGACTGTGAATTTATTGATTGCCTACTAGCCTAATTACTAAGTTGATTATTAATTACCCAGAACCTCTGTCTCTTGGGATTTTTCTTTTATTTCACCTTGTACATTGCAGATATTCAATAAATACTTGTTGAATGAATGAAGTGTTCCCAAAAATATACTGTTAGGTGAAATGAACTATGGGGAGAATTTAGTGTCCCAAAGCAACAATAGGCCCTAAATGGATAACCTTACTACATTGAAAATGATTCAATGTATAACCATTTAACTTATACAGAATGTTTTAGGGACATATTTTTGTTCCAAAATTTGTTGTAAAATGAAGTTCATGTATGTAAAATAGGACTATAAAAAGCACTAAGGGTCCTTTATTATAACAATAGGAAGGACTTCATGGAACAAGTGATAATACAAAGGGTTTATAACCACAAGATCCTCAGAGCTCTCGAATGTAACTCAGGCTTCTAGGGCTGGAGCACTTTGCCTACAGTTTTGCATGCAGAAAGAAACTCCTGTTGGTTGAGATGCTGAGGGGCAAAGTAAGTGTCAGAGCTGCTTCAGAGAGACATGAATGTGGTTCCAGACTCTCTTTGGGAGAGACATATAGAAAGACAGAAATACTTTGGAAGCTGTAGATGTGCAGGGGGAGCTAGTGCCTCAACTTGGTCCTATTTATCAGTTTGCCTCCCTAGATACTTTGGAGAATTTCCTTTTGAATGAGATTGGACTCTCTCTCTTGGTTTGATCTGAGATCTTTCACTTCAAGTTCTGCAGTTCACGCATCTTTCCCAAAGAGAATCTGGAACCATGCAAGTCTTCCTTAAAGCAACTGTCTCATGAACTGCACAATTCATTTGAGTACTGGGTCAACATTCTCTCTACTGTGTAGGAGTCTCCTGCGTTATTCAATGATATGCAAGATGACCCAGGCTTGGAAGTTTGGGGTTACATCTAACATCTAATGTTCAATCCCGTTATTTTGCAAATGAAGAAACTGAGGTCTAGAGGTTGTGACTTGCTCAGGGCCACAGATCTTGAAACCCAGGTCCTCTAGAATTTAAATTCCCTAACTAGGTCTCCCTTAAAAAAACAAACAAACAAACAAACAAACCAACAAACAAACAAACCAGGAAGGGTAGAGCCAAGATAGCAGCCGGAAAGCAGGGACATGCTTAAGCTCTCTCCCAAATCCCTCCAAACACCTGCAAAAAATGGATCTGAACAAATTCTAGGGCTTCTGAACCCATGAAATAGCAGAGGGAAGCAGGTCTCCAGCCGAGGAGAGCCTGGATGGTCACTGGGAAGGGTCTATCACATGGTGCTGGGAATGGAGCACAGCCCAGCATGGACCGGCTAGGACAGACCAGACTGGGAGTGGGCCAGAGCAGGCCATAGGGCCATGAATCATTGAGCTGTGGCAGTTGCCAGACTTCTCATCCCACAAAGGCCAAAGACCACAGAGCAGATTGGGGGAAAACTGCTCGATCGGGTTAGAGAGCTATCCAGCCCCAGCCCTGGGGGTGGCAGAGGTGACACAGCAGTGCCAGCAGCAGCAGTAGTAGGAAGCTCTTGCGGTTGCTTCTAGAGCTCCAGCATCAGCTACTTCCAGAGTCACTGGCTCATAAAGTGGGAGGAATCAAGCGGCAGATAAGAGCCAGAATGCAAGGAGCACTTTGCTGGTGCAGAGGCAGCTTTGCACTGCTTGGATCTGGGCCGCAGTCCTGGTTGGTGGTTCTTGGGGGAGGAGGAGTGCTGCTGTGACAGGGCCTGCTGGGTAGAAGCAGCTCTGAAAACAGCAGTGCTTGGCCTCTAAAGTGTGGGACAAAGTATTCTCTACTTTACAAGCAGTCATACTCTGACAAAAAGCTCAAGGGTCAAGTAGTTGGCTGGGAACACTGCCGGGCAGTGAAAAAGGACTGAGACTCAGACTTTTTTTTGGTGACAAAGAAGATAAAAACATACAGCCAGAACAAGTCAACAAAGTCAAACAGCCTACATCAAAAGCCTCCAAGAAAAATATGAATTGGCCTCAGGTCATGGAAGAGCTCCAAAAGGAGTTGGAAAAGTAAGCTAGAGAAGTAGAGGAAAAATTGGGAAGAGAAATGAGAGTGATGCAAGAAAACTATGAAAAACAAGTCAATGACTGGCTAAAGGAGAACCAAAAAAATACTGAAGAAAATAACACCTTAAAAAATAGACTAACTCAAATGGCAAAAGATCTCCAAAAAGCCAATGAGGAGAAGAATACCTTGAAAAGCAGAATTAGCCAAACGGAAAAGGAGAAAAGGAGGTCCAAAAGACCACTGAAGAAAATACTACCTTAAAAATTAGATTGGAGCAGGTAGAAGCTAGTGACTTTGTGAGAAATCAAGATACTATAAAATAGAACCAAAGGAATGAAAAAATGGAAGACAATGTCAAATATCTCTTTGGAAAAACCACTGATCTGGAGAATAGATCCAGGAGAGATAATTTTAAAATTATTGGTCTACCTGATATCCATGATCAAAAATAGAGCCTAGATATCATCTTTCAAGAAATTATCAAGGAGAACTGCCTTGATATTCTAGAGCCACAGGGCAAAACAGAAATTTAAAGAATCTACTGATCGTCTCCTGAAAAAGATCCCAAAAATAAAACTCCTAGAAATATTGTTGCCAAATTCCAGAGCTCTCACATCAAAGAGAAAATAATGCAAGCAGCCAGAAAGAAACAATTTGAGTATTGTGGAAACACAATCAGGATAACACAAGATCTAGCAGCTTCTATATTAAGGGATCAAAGGGCTTGGAATATGATATTCTGGAGGTCAAAGAAGCTAGGATTAAAACCAAGAATCACCTACCCAGCAAAACTGAGTATCATGCTCCAAGGCAAAATATGGATTTTCAATAAAATAGAGGACTTTCAAGCTTTCTCAGTGAAAAGACCAGAGCTGAATAGAAAATTTGACTTTCAAACACAAGAATCAAGAAAAGCATGAAAAAGTAAACAAGAAAGAGAAATCATAAGAGACTTACTAAAGTTGAACTATTTTGTTTACATTCCTACATGGTAAGATGATGTGTGTAGTTCATGAGACTTCAGTATTAGGGTAGCTGAAGGGAATATACATATATGTATATATCTATAGACAGAGGGCACAGGGTGAGTTGAATCTGAATGGATGATATCTAAAAAAATTAAATCCAATTAAGGGATGAGAGAGGAATATATTGAGAGAGGGAGAAAGGGAGAGATAGAATGGGATAAATTATCTTGCATAAAAGTGGCAGGAAAAAGCAGTTCTGTAGGATGGGAAGAGGGGGCAGGTGAGGGGGAAAGAGTGAATCTTGCTGTCATTGGATTTGACCTGAGGAGGGAATAACATACACACTCAATTGGGTATCTTACCCCACAGGAAAGAAGGAGGAAGGCGATAAAAAGGGGGGATGATAGAAGGGAGGGCAGATAGGCGGAGGAGGTAATCAAAAGCAAACACTTTGGAAAAGGGACAGGGTCAAGGGAGAAAATCGAATAAAGGGGGATAGGATAGGAAGGAACAAAATATAGTTAGTATTTCACAACATGAGTATTGTGGAGGGGTTTTACATAATGATACTCATGTGGCCTATGTTGAATTGCTTGCCTTCTTAGGGAGGGTGGGTGGGGAGAGAAAAGGGGAGAAAATTTGGAACTCAAAGTTTTAAAAACAGGTGTTCAAAAAAAGTTTTTGTATGCAACTAGGAAATAAGATATACAGGCAATGGGACATAGAAATTTATCTTGTCCTACAAGAAAGTAAGGAAAAGGGGATGTGGGGGGAGTGGGGTGACAGAAGGGAGGGCTGATTGGGGAATGGGGCAAGCAGAATATATGCCATCTTGGAATGGGGGGAGGGTAGAAATGGAGAGAATATTCGTAATTCAAACTCTTGTGAAAATCAATGCTGAAAACTAAAAATATTAAATAAATTAAATAAATAATTTTAAAAAAAGAAAAGAAAAGAAAGGCAGAATTAGCCAAATGGAAAAGGATCCAAAAGACCACTGAAGAAAATAGCGCCTTAAAAATTAGTGGAAGCTAGTGACTTTATGAGAAATCAGGATATTATAAAACAAAACCAAAGGAATGAAAAAATGGAAGACAATGTGAAATATCTCATTGGAAAAACCACTAAACTGGAAAATAGATCCAGGAGAGATACTTTAAAAATTATTGGACTACCTGAAAGCCACGATCAAAAAAAGAGCCTAGACATCATCTTTCAAGAAATTATCAAGGAAAACTGCCCTGATATCCTCGAACCCGAAGGTAAAATAGAAATTGAAAGAATCCCCTGATCACTTCTTGAAAATGATCCCAAGGAGAAAACTCCTAGGAATAATACATTATATCTAGTGCATGTGTATGTATGGACAAGATACATGTGTGTATATATACATATAGATTGCTTTTATTTCTTAAGCATATCCTTCTAGATTTACCTAAAATTTTGACTTAGTTATGATTTTATTATGCTCACTTGAACTAATCATAATGATTATACATGTTGCCCAATAAATGATATTTTTGTCATTGAAATTACTTTAATACTACCTTATGTTTACAGTTATTGACATCCAAAATTTTCTAAACACAAAATGAAAAATCAAATGAAAATGTTGTGCAATGGTTGGAAGAACTAGTAAAAAGGTAGAGAATACTTATTTATGCATATGTACCCTATAATTTATGTTTAAAAAATACTCGCAATAAGAAATTCAATTGAGACAGGGTTGGTAACACAAAATTCCTGCTACTAGGGGAGGCTGAGGATCCTAGTGGTCGCTTGAGTTTTGGAGTTCTGAGCTGCAGTGGGGTTAATATCAATTTGGTATCCACACTAAGTCTGGCAGCAATATAGTGAGCCCCAAGGGCAAGGGTCACCAATCTGACTAAGGAGGAGTGAATTGGCCCACAGTCAGAAACAAAGTGGGTGAAAGCTTCTATACCTATCAGCAATGGAATTGAATATTTGGCCATTTCATTTCCAGGTTGGGCAAGAGAAGAAGAACCAGAATTAAAAAAAAATTTTTTTTTCAACTCAAAAATAATGTGGATTTTTAACCAGGATTGCTCACTTAGATGAGTAACCTTTTGTTTATAAAGTCTTGTTTTCAAAGTCCAGTTGGTGTTACAAATGAACTAACCTAGAGTAATCTCACATGATTTAGCTCCTCAGGTGGAACTAAGCTGAAGTTGGTTGTTACACTATGGTTGGCCACTTTGCTAAATACATTAAAGACTCCAAAGGAATGTCTTCCTAACTTAAATTGGGCCATTTTCAAACACTTTGAACCTGTTTTAGCAGAGCTACTTGCATGAAAACAATGTAATGAATTCTTATCTTTTTTTTAAAGTAGGTCCAACAGAATTTTTGCTTAGCAGCACTCAAATACAACTTGGTAGTTCTGTTACCACATCAAGAAAAATTGAAAATAATACAAGTTTATTTCCTTAAAAGTTTATTATTCAGAGAGATCTTTTCTTATGTTTATGCTAATTACAGCAGTTTTTGAAGAATTTCATTAACCGTATAATTTTTACCTTCATTAAAGCAGTACTCTGATGATTAATCTTGGCATACAAATAATCTTAAATTTTGAAGACTATGCCAGCGGAAAATAGCGTATTTCATTGCATAATTGTTGTAGATTTCATGGTAAAGTTTTTGCAAACAAAGTGGAGTGTGACCAGTATGTGAATCATTACTAAACTGTGTTGCTGGTAGATGAACTGTACAGTTTAGCTAACATGGGATGAGGCAAGTCTTTCCATATCACATGACTTACTCATGGCAGTTTCACCTGCCCACCTGCTCCCTTTGCTCTTCATCGAGTTGGGTGACAACACCGTTAGTACGGCAGCTCTCTAAACAAACCACTCAAGTTGGCTGGCAATTCGTGACAGATACATGCATATCCATATGCCACTGGTGAATACATTCTTGCTCAATATATTTTGGTCACAGAAATTCTTAAAGACTGTATAAGTCAGACAGGTCATTAGAGTCAGATTCCAAAATGGAGTTCATTAACAATGATGATGATGATGATGATGTAATTATAGCTTCTCCATGTTGGAAGGGATCTCAGAGGCCATGAATCTCCTACACTATTCTAAGAAAGAGGTGATCCAGGCTTTATTTGAAGACCTCCAGAGGGAGGGAGCGCTTACTCAGCACATTCTGCTTGGAGTCATGTCTAATTGTTAAGGAAGGCTTCACTTATATTAAGCCTAAATTTGCCCCCTTTGCAATTTTTGCCCATTGATTCTAGTTTGTCCTCGGGGTACAAATAGAACAGGTCCCTGCAAGAGCCCTTCAGAAATTTGAAGACAGCAACCATGTCTTTTCTGTTGTTGTTCAGTTGTGTCTAACTCTTTGTGACCCCATTTTAGGGTTTTCTTGACAAAGAAGCTAGAGTGGTTTGCCATTTCCTTCTCATTTTACAGATGAGGAACTGAGGCAAACAGGGTTAAATGACTTGCCTAGAGTCACACAGCTAGTAAGTATCTAAGGCTGGATTTGAACTCATGAAGATGAGTTTTCCTGATCCCAAGCCTAATGCTCTATCCACTGTGCCACCTACCTGCCCATCTCTTCTACTCTAGGCTAAATATCGCTAGTTCCTTTAACTGATTCTCATATGACATAATCTTGAGGCCCTTCGCCATACTAGTTGGCATTCTTTGAATACTCTTCAACTCATCAGTGTCTTTCCTAAAACGCATAACCAAGATGGAACATAATTTTCTAGATATTGTTCTGGAGGATAGCAGAACTCTTACTTCTCTATCCAGGACACTATGTTTTTCAACGCAGGTTATGATTACATCAGATTTCTTGGCTGCCGTGTCATACTTTTGACTCATATCAAGCTTGTACAATTGTAAAACTGTCAGGTCTTTGTTTCAGACTTGCCAAATCCCCCCATCTCTTTCTTAGGAACGTAAAAGCCTTTCTGGTGTGTCCTTATGAGAGTAACAATCCTTTTGGATGCCTTGTGAGGGGGTCTAAATCACTAAAGACCTCGGCAGTTGCATTAGTTCCAAGTATGGGAAGAGAAGAAGCTTATGAAAGATCAGAACTAGAATGTGGGGTTTTCTGCTATAGCAGGTTTTTGAGAAAAAGGAAATAGGGAGAGAGGAAAAGAGGGAGGGCAGTGCTTGCTTCCCTCAGCTATATGGAGCAGCAGCATGGGGGCACCATTGGCACCTTCCTCAAACCCATGACTATGGGGAGACTAGCAAGCATCAAAGTATAAGACTGGGGTTTTTGTTTGTTTTATTGTGGCCAATTGCTTAAGTGGCTGAAGCATTTAGAAGATACAATTAAAGGGTTGAAAGGGTGAAAAAATTGGTGGTCCTTATCCTCTTCTGTTTTACTTTACGTAGGTGTGACTAACACTTATTTCTAAGCATGTTTTTTTATTGTTAAAGACTGAATCTGATGATCTTGTCTTATTTTTCTTGAACCCGCCCTGTGAATTTCCTTGTATTTCTTTGTTTGTGTCATGAGAGCACAAGACAATTCTGAGAACCACACAGGGCAAAATTACCTTTTCCAGTGGGCTGTTATTCCAACCACTTGGCTGATAGTAATTTTTTTTCTCTCTAATTGGAGACAATCACAACAACTGCATCTGACCCAATTATGCAACATTTTGTACCCAATGCCTCCTATGTCTCTGACAAAAAGAGAGGTGCATTTCCTCATCTCTTTTCCAGAGCCAAGATTGAGCATTATATTTATTTATTTTATAATTAAGATTTTTTATTTTTAGTTTACAACACTCAGTTCCACATAACTTTGAGTTCCAGATTTTCTTCCCCGCCCCTGCCCCCCACCCAAGATGGCATGGCATATCACATATATATTCTACATGTAACTTCACATTGAACTTACACAATAATCAAGTTGTAAAGAAGAATTATGACTGATGGAATGAATCATGAGAAAGAAGAAACAAAACCCCCCAAAAAACCAAAGACAAAAACAAAGGAGAAAAAAAAAGAGGGGGGTGGGGGAAGGCGAGCATAAAGTGTGTCTCAATCTGCATTCAGACTCCATAGTTCTTTCTCTGGATGTAGACAGCCTTCTCCATCATGAGTCTTTTGGAGTTGTCTTTGCACCTTGTGTTGCTGAGAAGAGCGAAGTCCATCAGGGTTAGTCATCACAGAATCCATATAATTGTGGCTGCGTATAATGTTCTCCTGGTTCTGCTCCCCTCGCTTAGCATTATATTGTGTAGGTTTTTCTAGATTATTATGAAGTCAGTATCATCCCCATTTCTTATAGCACAGTAGT
>CM053625.1:242169983-242248318 GCA_028646595.1 Phalanger gymnotis
TGTGGAAACACAATCAGGATAACACAAGATCTAGCAGCTTCTACAATAAGGGATTGAAGGGCTTGGAATATGATATTCCAGAGGTCAAAGGAGCTAGGATTAAAACCAAGAATCACCTACCCAGCAAAACTGAGTACCATGCTCCAACACAAAATATGGATTTTCAATAAAATAGAGGACTTTCAGCTTTCTCAATGAAAAGACCAGAGCTGAATAGAAAATTCGACTTTCAAACACAAGAATCAAGAGAAGCATGAAAAGATAAACAAGAAAGAGAAATCATAAGGGACTTACTAAAATTGAACTGTTTTGTTTACATTCCTACATGGAAAGATAATTCGTGAGACCTCAGTATTAGGGTAGCTGAAGGGAATATACATATAGATATAGACAGAGGGCACAGGGTGAGTTGAATATGAAGGGATGATATATAAAAAAATAAAAATAAGGGGTGAGAGAGGAATATATTGAGAGAGGGAGAAAGGGAGGGATCGAATGGGGTAAATTATCTCACATAAAAGTGGCAAGAAAAAGTAGTTCTGTTGGAAGGGAAAAGGGAGCAGGTGAGGGGGGATGAGTGAATCTTGCTCTCATCAGATTTGACTTGAAGAGGGAATAACATGCACACTCAACTGGGTATCTTACTCCACAGGAAAGTAAGGGGAAGGGGATAAAAAAAGGGGTGATGATAGAAGGGAGGGCAGATAAGGGGAGGAGGTAATCAAAAGCAAACACTTTTGAAAAGGGACAGGGTCAAGCAAGAAAATTGAATAAATGGAGACAGGATAGGATGGAAGGAAATATAGTCAGTCTTTCACAATATGAGTATTGTGGAAGTGTTTTACATAATGTACATCTGTGACCTATGTTGAATTGCTTGCCTTCTTAGGGAGGGTGGGTGGGAAGGGAAGAAGGGAGAGAATTTGGAACTCAAATTTTTAAAAGCAGACACTCAAAAAATAAAAGTTATTTTTGCAAGCAGCTGGGAAACAAGATATACAGGGAATGGGGCATAGAAACCTATCCTTCCCTACAAGAAAGCAAGGGGAAAGGGGATGGGGGGGAGTAGGGTGACAGAAGAGGGGTATGACTGGGGAACGAGGCAATGAGAATATAAGCCATCTTGGAATGGGGGGGAGGGTAGAAATGGGGAGAAAATTTGTAACTCAAAATCTCGTGGAAATCAATGCTGAAAACTAAAATATTAAAAATGATAAAATTTTTAAAAATAAAATTAAAAAAAGAAATGTAAAAGACAATAAAAATGTCTGTTTATATATGTTGTTAAGTCTCCTGTGTCTAATATTCAAAAGAAATAATTTTATATTTAAACATGATTTCATTATAATCTTTTTGTTCCACCAAATGACTAGGTCATATCATTTATGAAAGAGAAGAAGCACGGTGTGCTGCTTTGGCCCCTTCTCTGGCTCAGATATATCCACAAATGGTAGACTCTATGAATATACATAAGAATTTCCAATCTATAATTTAAGCAATGTCTGTTTCCTCGTCTCTCATCCTTATAACAGCTCATATCTCTATAGAACAATAAGGCTCATGAAGACCTTTCTCCACAGTTATAGCAGGCAGATAGTATAAGTATTGTTATCTCCAATTTGCTGATAAGCAAACATAGGCTCAGAGAGGGAACTGGATTACCCAGGATCACATTAATAAATGGCCAAGATTTCATAACTTCTTGGAGGTGGCATTTGATCTGGGGTATAAAGGAGGGGTAGTATTTCAACAGCTGAAGGTGAGGAGGCATAAGGGATTCTGGGAGTTAAGAACAAAGGGAATAGCATGAACAAAAGTGGATCTGGAAAAAGGTCATCTATGGGGGAGGAGGAAGAGTACTACAGTTTAGAAGGAGAGCAGTAGGAAGAAGTCCCCAGTACCAAGATCTTTTGAATTTAAATCATGAGAGATTAGGCTGGAAAGAGAAGTAGAAGAAATTAAATTAACTGATGGAATACAGACCCTTATCAGTGAATGTTCTGTGTGGCCCACTGTATATATCCAGGACAATGCCAACCATGCTTCACTTTATTCCCAGTCCTCTTACCAGCCACGTTACCTTTTTAAGGGCTTAACTCCATCAGCTCCAGAACTCCTGCTCTCCAGTCCTCCTGATCTGACTGGCTCCACTCATCAATCCTCCAACTTCACAAACAAAATTACCCTCTGTGGCTACCACACCCCCATATAGAATATAAGTTCCTTGAAAGTAGGAAATGTCTTTGCTTTTATATTTTATTCCTAAAATTCCTAGCTTAGTATGTAGCAAGTACCCAATAAATATCTTATTCATTCACAATATTTAAACCATCAAGGAGATTACATTCCAGTGAGATATGGGGTGTACTGGCCAGTGTTTTAGTCTGGGAAGTCAGGGAAATGGTGAGTGGAAAAACAGGCCAGTTAAGTCACATACTCTTTCCAGAAGCAACAGTAATATTGGCTTGATTATCAATCAATGGCATTATGGATTAGTTTTTGAAGTGAAGACGTGGAAAGTGCCATGCACGATATAACTTTAACTATTTGAGGTACTATGATGTCCAATTTTCACATCTAACCTCATGTTTTCATAAACTTACCTTCTCGCATACATGAAAAGGCCAAAGCTAACAAGAATCACTATCAGGTACACATTGGTAGCCTCATTCCAGGCTTCATGAACAGTGTAATCGATAGAGCCATCATCTCCCATCACTCCATAACCTCCAGCCATGTTACTATAATAGAAAAAAGAAATATTTTCTTATGATTATGTTGCTAGGACTGGCCACTTAACTACGCCCTACGATTAATTTTTATTATCCTTGACTTTCAAAGACTTGTTCTAGGGGTGATGGTTCAGGCTTCTCGGAGTAGCAGAGTGGCTAAAGGAAATTGGTTGGGATGGTCAGCGCACACACTTTCCAAATCTTAATCTGACCAACGATGAACAAAAAGGCAGCAGGGCACTTTAAAAGAGCAGACCAATAGGGTTCTGGTTATGATGTCAATGCTGCAAAAATGATACCAACCTTGAAAAGTTGGTAGTCCTAATACTATTTTCTAGGTACTGATGGGGTTAGAACTCTCTCCTCCACACGCTTGATTACATTGATAGAAAAATTGTTTTGTTATTTATCTGATCTATATATGTTCTCTATGTCCTCTAAAGTTCTGTTCTGATGATCATTATGGCACAGAGGTCCCCTGGAGTCTCAAAGGCCACCAAGTTTTTCTAAATTGGAAAGATATGAACTGGAGCAAAGGCCCAGAGAAAGATCATATGTTTGTTGCCAGGGGACTAGGTTGGCTTCAGAGTGAAGAATTTTTAGTCCCAGAAACTTACTAAGACTTAGAGAGTTTCTGATATGCTTCAGTAAGAGTGCTCACAATGAGGAAATCATTGTATCCTTGAAGCTGTTTACATTATGTCCCTGCTCAAAAACCTTCAGGGGCTCACTAGTGTCTGTTGGATAGAAGCTCCTTAGTATGGCATTTGAGTTCCTCTACAGTCTGGCTCCAGGCTACCTTTCAAGCCTTATTTCACTATATGTCACTCTCTAAATTCTACATTAGAGCCAAACTATACTACGGGGAATTTCCTGATCTTACCCTACCCTTTTACACTTTTGTGCATTCACACAGGCCACCTGCCATGCCTGGAAGGCACTTCCTCCTCATCTCCATCTATAAATATCCCTCCCTTCTTTAAAGGTTCAGTATAGGTGTCTTGTTCTTTCCTTAAACTTTTCCTCAGTGAGATTTAGGTGATCAGAAAGGTGACATGGGCTTCAGGTCTGTGGGTTTCCTTCTACGTCTAGATTTCTTATGCTCTGTTCTCCCCTTTCTGAGAATTCTCAATTCATTCTCTAACTTCCTCTTTTGCCCTTACAACATTTTGCCTTTTATCATACTTGTTTACTCCCCTAAGTTATCTGAAGTTAGAGCCTCTTGCTTTTCATCTTTCAACCTCTAATGCTTAGGACAGGGTATGCATACGTGGTAGGTCTTAATAAATAAATGCTGAATTCGAGTTTGTCTTCTACTCAAAGGAAGTATCTTCTCCATGTGATGCTTTCCATTAAAAGTACAATTAACAAGCTCTTGTCCAAAGCAAATGAAAAATTAAGGCAACGGTTTTATTTTTATTAAGTAGTTAATTAAATCTTTGCCTAAAGAAGAATATTGTTGAATAGTTTAAAATAGAAATTTTTCCATAGGATGTTCTAATATCTAATGGAAGTCCATCTAGTTATTATGAACATCAACAGAAAAAAGGTTAAAACTGAACAGGTGATGGCTGTTACTACAGATGAGTCATTCATTTTCTGATACTGAGAGTATCTAGACTGTCTAAGAAGTCCTTTTTGAAAATTTTTCTATGTTGCCCATAGCAATGGAAGTACTGCATGGATCCTTATTCCACTATATGAGTACTGTAACCCTTCTTCCAAGTTTTAAAAATGGTCCATTTACGTAATCATCAATATGGTTTTTGAGTTAAAAAGTATTCGCTGAGTGCTAGGTGGGTTTCCATTCCTGAAAGCGTGTGCCTTGTGTGAATGAAATTTCTCAAAGCCTGTTCTTAGCCACAAAGCATTTAATAATAGTTGACGTTTACACATCACTTTAGGGTTTGTAAAGCTCTTCTCATACATTCTCCTTTCATTTTCACAGCCTATGAGAGAAGTACTATAACTATTACTATTTCTCTTTTACAGATGAGAAAACTGAGGCTCAGCTATATGAAAACACTTGCCCGTCATCACATGACTACTAAATGGTAGAGGCTGGAGGCAGAGGAACCTTGGCTCCTCTAGACTCCAAAATTCTTCAAGCCTGGCAATTGTATCACTCAATCACACTGCCTTTCATTCAGAACCTTAACCAATGTTTTTGGACGTCCTGGACTCACTTAATTCAGTGGGTACTATGAAAAGTCAAGTTTAACTTGGTTAAAATTAGAGTGTTGGGTATGCAAGCACTTACTTTAAAATCAATTTGCATGTTGATGTGAATGAAAATATGTCCTCTGGACATCAGCCAGAAGGAAATAAAGCACTACGCCTACAGTGAGGAAGACAGGTTCAAATCTGGTCTCAGACACTTAACTTAGTGGTGTGACCCCGGGTGAGTCACTTAACCTTTGTTTATCTGTTTCCTCATCAGTAAAATGGGGATAATAATAGCCCCTACCTCCCAGGGTCGTTGTGAGGATCAAATGAGATAATGACTGTGAAATGCTTAGCACAGTGCCTGGTACATAGTAAGCACTATGTAAATGTAAATTAATATTATCATTATTAAATAGCAATATGTAGACATTACAGATGCTATATCCACATGCAATGTTATATGATACTGTACTGAACTACTTAATCTTCAAAAGTCTGGCTGTCGATTTTCTTCTGAATAAAAGCAAAACAGGTTTCTTCTTTAAAAAAGATTGTTTTTAGCAGGAAGGAAGCAATAGTTTTTTAGTTGTTTAGGATTTGGCTGATACATTGTTATGGCCCTGTTTAAATTCCTATCCATTCAATTTAACCTGCTATATGTAAGGCGCAGCTTATATTCTCATATTATTCACACTGATAGTAAATACAAGATAGTCTGAGGAGGAAGAAAGCACTAAAACTAGGGGAATAAAGAAAGATTTTACTTAAGAGATGGCACCTAACCTGCACCTTGGAGTTAGAAGAGGATTCTGAGAAGAGAGACAGGATAAGTGAGTGCATTCCAGGCATGGGTGTTGACATGACAGCCTGTGCTAAATCACGAAGGCAGGAAAAGGCATGTCCAGTTCAAGGAACTGTACTCCAGTTGGTTTAGAATAGAAATTATGAGAAATAAGGCTGGAAAAATAGGTTAGCCTAGACCCAGACCTCCAAGAACCTCAAGTATGAGGCTGATGAGTTTCTACTTTAGGAGCCACTAAAAGGCTTTTGAACAAAGGAGTGAAATGATCAGACCTCTGCCTTACGAAGATGATGTTGAAAGCTGTGTAAGGGACAAACTGGAGAGGGGAGATCGGAGGCATGGAGACCAATTAGGAGGCTATACAATACAGTACAGGCAAGACGTGATGGAAGCCTGAACTTGGGTGGAGATTTTATGATTAAAAAGATGGAGATAGACAGAGATGTGGAGGCATAATCAGTAAGACTTGGTAACTGGTTAGATACTGGAGGTGAAAGAGTCAAGGAGGAATACAGCTAGAAGAATAGAAATAGAAATCCTGAAGCTTAATCCTGGGCTTAAGAGGGAAGATAATGAGTCATATCTTTAACATGCACTGTTTGAGATGCACACGGGATACACACATGGAGATGTCTAGCAAGCATTTTGAGACAAGGAAGTAGAATTCAAGAGACAGATTAGGGATAGGCCTAGAGATCTGGGAGTCATCTACCTAGAGAAGATAACTGAATTTAAAAGTACTTAAGAGAGGGGCAGCTAGGTGGCACAGTGAGTAGAGCACTGGCCCTGGAGTCAGGAGGACCTGAGTTCAAATTTGACCTCAGACACTTGACACACTTACTAGCTGTGTGACTTTGGGCAAGTCAATTAATCCCAATAGCCCTGCCCAAAAAAAAAAAAGTACTTAAGACAACCAAGGCCAAGGATGTAGAGAGAGGAGAGCCTAGGACAAAGCCTCAGAGGGCACCCGTGTAGGGAAGGGAGTTGCATGACAGTCTTGAAAAGAAGCCTAAAAATTAGTCAAATAGACTGCAGGAGAGCACTGTTGCAGAAGCCAAGGGTGAAGAGCATATGTAAGAGGGGGTACAGGCAGTATTAAAGCTGCAGTGAGGTCAAAGATGAGAATGGAGAAAAGACCTTATTACAATTTCCTGCTAGTGCGTCTGCCTGCCTCAATCAAGTCCTTCCCCACTTGACTCCATTCTCCACCCAGGTGTCACCCAGAACTTCCTAAAGCTCAAGCCTGACCACATCTGCCCTGTATTCAATAAACTCCTGTGGTTATCACCTTCAGGACTAAATATAAAATGCTCTCTTTGGCTTTAAAACCCCTTCAAAACCTGACCCCTTTCCACCTTTCCAGCCTTCTTACACCTTACTCCCCTCCACATACCTTTTAATCCATTAACACCGGCTTCTTTGCTATCAAACAACATGCCATCTCCCAATTTTCAGTGCCTTTTCACTGGCTGACCCCAGGCCTGGGATTCCTTTCCTTCTCATCTCCACTTCATGGCTTCCTTCAAGTCCCAGCTAAAATCCTACCTTTTACAAGAAGCCGTTCCCAATCCCTCTTAATGCTACTGCCTTCCTCATAGGACTTTATGCAATTGATCTTGTCTATATCCTGTTTGTACATCGCTGTTTGCATGTCACCTCCACCCCCACCCTCACTCCCCCTCCCCACTAGACTGAGCTCCTTGAGAGCAGAGAAGGCCTTATGCCTTCCTTTGTATTCGCAGCACATAATAAGTGCTAAAATGTCAACTGACTGATTTATAAAACTGATCCTGTATCAGCAGGACATGTTCTGAATCAACTCTCTAGTACAGCTATGATGAAAGGTTTGCACTGAGTTTTAGACTACAAAGACTGCCTCTTAAATTATAATGGGGTTTGTGGTCTATCACATAAGAACTGACCTCGGGCAAGTCACACCCTCACAACCTGGTCCTGTTTCCTTATCTATAATATTAAGAGATTGGACTAGAGATTTCAAAGGTCTCTTCCAGTTCTAAATTCTATCAACCCCATAGTGTTTCATAAAGCACTTTTCTCCCACCATCCCTGTGACAAGTATTTTGAACTCCATTTGAGAAACGAGTTAACAGGATCAGAAAAGTTATTCATTCCCAGTCAAAGAACTAGAAAGTGGCAGGGCCAGACTTAAGTCCTCAGAATCCTGGTCCAGCACTTTTTCTACTCCATTAACCTGACCCTCAAACACATTCTTGAATAGTCCCCATTGTGATCAATGATATGCATTGTTAATGAGATGACTAACTGCCAGGAGTATGGGCCTGGGACCATGGTACAGAATAATACTACATGACCAACATGGGGATGGATCCCGACCTCAACCAGAGGAACCAGATGTATACACAAACAACTGTTGTGTGGTTATAGCATGCCACCAAAGCCTTCGACTCTAGTTATGGGAGCAAAATGTCCAAGGGCATTCGTTCCTGAGGCACCCACCTAGCCAGTTAATGTTTCAATGAGATTCCTGATAGACTAGTCATGATTAGAATGTCATTTGGGACTCTCTACAATGCCAAATGACCTTTGTCACAAACTGTGTTTGTGAAGGACTGCAGTTATTTCAAAAAGGAAGTGAGATGCAGAGAAGCTAGGTGGATCTGACAAACTCCAGGTAAAAATTCAATCAGATCAGGATAAAATGGCATAATACGATGTAGTCAAAACAACCTTTGTCAGGAATTTCAGGGTTTGGACAAGTACATAAGTTGACTTGGGAATCAAATGGCTGTGTCCTCAAGCCTTGACCTTGGTACCTTGATTATAGGTCCCAGAAATATATGAAATTTTTGGGCAGAGGTTTCATATTTCTTGATATACAGAATGTTAAGCTTATGAGAAGGCACTGGAAAGAACTAATGTGTAATCTTGATTCTTATGTCCTAAGGAAATTTTTCAATTACCTTGCTTCTTGCTGTCTCAGGACTTCAAACATAGGTCTAAGGGATTGTAATGTTAACTCCAAATTTGTAAGACCTGAGTTCTTGCAAAAAATCAAGAAAAAAAGCCTGGGCTGAAAGGTATATTTTAGCAGGGAAAGGTGAAGAAAATGTCTAAATTAAGGTGTTTTTCAATGCAGGATCGGGCAGGGAATTCCCATCAGCAATATTGCCCAGGTTCTTAAAAATAAATGAGTGAAACCAATTTTGAGTTATATGACTTGCTACTTTAAAAAAAATTCCTCTAAAATCAAATAACTCAGAAAATTTTTTATTAGGATATTAGAACTGAAGGGGACTTTGGAGTTCATCTAGTCCAACTCTCTCATTTAGCAGAATAAGGAAAGTTAGGCTCTAACGGCCCAGTTTGCATTGGAAACGCTAATGGTCAATCATTTTTTCCCAACATTTTCTCTAAAATTTAAATGGTATGATCAATGAGGGAGCAAAGTAGTATATAAGAAAGCTGGTTTTGTAGCCAGGAAACACCTGTGCTCTAGCCTCATCTCTGACACAAACTGGGCAAGACTTGCTCAAGTAATTCTGGGTGACTTAAACTCTCTATACTCTAGGCAACCATCTAAAAGCATAAGTGGCAAAGAAGGTGCCACCAAAGAAAGGGAATTTCCTTACCTGGGAATACCCTGTAACACTGAAATCACTATTGCTATTCCTATCACCAAAGAAATCTGGGAAACACTGCTTCTTGTGATTCCTGGAGAATTTTAGGAATAAGGTAAACAGGGAAAACTCATTACCCTCATTACCCAACAAGTTCAGTGGGAAGTGAGCAGACAAAGAGAAGGGCTAAGGGAAACTGTTAAGAGAAGGAAATGAAGACAAGGGAAGAGTCTGGGAGTGGGGAAAGGGAAAAGGAGGAAGAGAAAGGACCATGGAGATCTACAAGGAACCTGAGAGGTCATCCAACCTCTTCTTTTACAGACGAAGAATTGGGAAACCTGAAAGCGTAAAATTACTTGCCTAATGTGGCAAAGAAATGGGGGGTGGGGGGAGGGAAGGATTATTCGGTTAGTAATCGTTCCAAGCTGAATTTGAACTCAGATCTTCCTGACTCCAGGTCTATTCTATCCACTGGACCCCGTATCCACAGTGCCAACTTATTTTAAGAGGTGAGGAACCTGGGCCGAAAGTCACACATAAGGAGGACAGGAAGTCTGGTTTTGAGCTCGGGTTCTCCCTCCCCTTCCCTGGCGAGAAGAGAGGGAAGAAAAGGAAGAGAATGGAGTGGGGGAGGGGAGAAGAGAAAAAGGGGATAAGGGAGCAGAAGCACTGGGACAAAGGGAATGGAACAGAAAGCAGGAGAACGAGTGGGTAAAGGGGGAGGGGGAGACGGAGAAGAGGAAGGAATGGGGGAAAGGGGAAGGAGCCGGGATAGAGGAGCCAGGGGGAAAGCGAGGGATCAAGGATAAAGGGAGAGAGGAGGCAGCGGGGAGGCGGGGCGAGCCGGCGTCGGGGGCGGGGCCTGCGGCCGGTGACGCGACCTTCGCGCGAGGGGGGAGGAGGGGAGAAGAGGACGGGGCGGGGAGGGGGGCAAGGAAGGGAAACGGCTCCAACTCACGCTCGGGAGGCGGCCCCGGGGCCAGCGCCTCGGCCCGCTCGCAGCCTCCCTGCCCCTAGCTGGGGACCCGGCGCATAGGAATTGCTTAGAGCCGGCGGCCCCGGCCGACCCCTGCCGTCGTCATTTCCTGCCGGCCAATCTGTTTCCGGAGAGGAGGAGAAGCCTGATATAGATTGATATCACCTATATCTGCTTATAGCCTATATGTTAGTTTTTTTCCTTGTTTTCTGTTTTTGTTTTCTCCTTTTCCTCCCAATTTTTGACCGGGACAGAAGCTGCGGCCCCGGTGCCGCCTCCGGGCGCGTGAGTGGACCCGGGTTCCCCTCCCCCTTCGTATGCGTCATTGCCCCGCCCCCTCTCGAGACCCCCTCCCCTTTTCTCCCCCTCCCGGACCCGAGCTGGGGGGGGGGTCCTCGTTTATGGTCTCGCAGAAAGTGCGCATGTCCGCCAGAGACCACCGACCGCCCCCTCCCTTTACCCCTCCTCCGGAGCCGCGGGCTCTCGGGGAGGGAAGGTGGGGACCCCTTTCTCGAGACAGGGCGGAGCCCTTCGGCCCGCCTTAGGGGGTGTCCCCCTCCGCGGGTAGGTGGAGCCGCGACCCCGCCCTCTGGCCGGCAGTTTCTTCCCCGCTCCTCGCCGCGCCCCTTCTCCCCATTCGAGGGTCCTGCCAACCGGTTCTCCCCCTCACACGCTGTTTCGCCTGAGAGCAGAAGGGGTGGGGTGGGGGGGGCGATTTCAAGCCCCGCCCCCGCTCAGATGGAGGGCGCGAGGCGGGGGGTGGGGCCTTCCCCGGGAGGCGAGGCGGGGGGCGGAGCCTACGAGCGCTCCCCTCTTCCCTCCTTTCCCCCACCCCTTCCTTGGGAGGTGAGGCGGGGGGCGGAGCCTTCCAGCGCCCTCCCCCTTCCCTCTGCCCTCCTCCCCCCTCCCCGGAGGTGGTGGGGAGGGGCGGGGGAGCGAGCGGCGCCCAGGGTGTGGGCGGAGGATCCAAGGCCAAGCGCGGTCTCGGTCCGGCTCCCCTGGTAGACCGGACCACGTGCGCAGTGGGCTCGCCGGCGCTAGGCAGGGAAGGTTGACTGCTGGTGCGGCCCCAGCCCTGCCCTCGAGGGTGAGCTCTGGAGCCCCTGGTGCGAGTGGAAAGGTTAGGGTTGGGAAAAGAGGTGGAAGGTTTGAGGGTGTTCCACGCGTGGGCGGGAGAAGGAGCGTGGTCCGTCGGACTGTCACGATTAAGCAGTAAAAATGCTAACTTTCTTCAGTGGGGGAGGGCGAGAAGGGGGAGGACGAACAAAAGTCGCGGTTATCTTGTAATGTTGAGGGGCACTACTGCTTTCCAAACAAATGGCTTTCGTTTTCTTGCCCCCAGTTTACAATCCTGCTTCTTCTCTTCGAGTCTTTGGGATGGAGAATAGGAAATGGTCTAGGATCAGGCTGTGGTCCGCCGGCTGTAGTGATCGGCAGTTGAAGTCAGTGTTGTTCCAAAAGTTTTATAGTTTGATAAAGTGATATTTTTGGGGTGGCTTATGGCTCTCAGTTTAAGGGCAGGTGATAGATTTTCATAGGTTTTCACCAATAATATTGAAGTATTAAAGATTTAAATGGTTGAGGCAGCTTTGCCAATAACCACCAACCCAAAGTGGCTACTAGCTTGCGTTGGGCAAATATGGTAGTAAATTACTGCATTAATAGAGTGCTGGTTTTGTTGAGTTTACTGCTGGAAGGAGTAATAGACAAATTCATAATAGATGAGTAGCTGGAGGAGCTGATTTTTGAAACTGCAATGGCAAATTCCCTCTACGTGTTTGGTGGGCTGTAAGTTAAACAATAATAAAAAGAAATTACATTGTATGACTTTGTATAATAGCACATGAGGTACAGTTCTAATGATTTCATAATAAATTAGACTTGGGTATAAATAATTATGATATGTATAGATACAGTCAGAACAAAGGTTGGGGAATCAGGAAGTCCTTAATGATAACTCCTGACTCTAATCTTTCATACATATGCTAAATACTTGGGAATGCTAATTTTTCAGGGTTCATTAGACAAATTAACATTTTATGTTTGAGGCCTGTCATTAGAATCTCATATAAATAGGAACTGTTCAACCACATCTCAACTATCCTCACAATTCTGTGGCTTAATTGCATTAGGTCGGTTACCCCATGAGCAATGTGTGATTGTATAATGGAAAAAGTTAGGCCAGATGGCATGGTAGCCTCTGTCTAAATCTTGCTTTTTTTTTTTCTGGGTCACAAAATTCACTTCTTAATTAAATGCAATTAACTGGCATACAGAATAATTATCTTAACACAAAGCACAGGAAATGGAAAACACTGAAGTATGTTGATAGTATTTACATCCCATCTTAAGTACCTATGGGTTGTTAGGCATATTCAATGATGTTGATATAATTATAGATACATTGTAGATGTTTATTTTCCTTTAAGCATCTTACTGTATATTCTGCTTCATTACTATACATTAAGTCCTCATTTGTTTTAATTTTGTTTATTATCCCTTTAAAAAATCAACTGGGTAACTGAAGTTAAATGACTCATCTAGGGACAGTTGATTCAGATTACTTTTGATTTGATACTTATGGCTTCTGAGAGTGGCATGGTTTGGAGTTTCTGTCTTATGAGGATGGAAGATGAGTGATGAAATAAGCTCCAGTAGAGAATGAGAGGGAACGGAAAGTCTGATTGTCTTGAACTACTTTCATGCATTTATTCTTGGGTTCTGTCCTGAACCTTCTCTTCTCCATTTACATTTTCTCCTTTGGTGAACTCATCTGGTCCCATGGAGTCAACTATCATTTCTGGGCCAATGACTCCCGTATCTACATATCCAGCCCTCATATCTCTGCTGAATTCCAGTCCCACCTATCCAGTTGCCTTCTGGATATCTCCATTTGGATGACCCATAGACATCTAAAATAGAACTCATCATCTTTTCCCCAAACCCATTCCTCCTCTTCACTTCCTGTCTGTGTTGATGGCACCATGACTAATGGTCATCTAGCTTCATAACCTCCAAGTCATGGCTAGAGTCTTAGTTTTCTGTCACCAGCCATATCCAAAACAGTTGCCAAGTTTAGACATTTCTACCTCATCAACATATTACTTCCCCTCTTGAAATCTGTGTTGAGCCAAATTGTCCTACTTGCTATTCCTGGTACACAGCACTCCATCTTCTTTTTCTGTTCCTTGCACTGCCTGTTCCCCATTCCTAGAACACCTGTCCTTTGTCACCTCCACCTCTGAACCCCTATCTCCCTTCAAGGCTTATCCTGCACCTTAACTCAATTGCCATCTCCTTCAAGAGACTCCCTCCCTGAGTCCCTCAGTTGATAGTGCCTGCTCACTTCAAATCACTTTGTATTTTTTTTTAGAACATATCCTATATTTTCTGTGAACACATTTTATCCCCTCTTGTCTCTGCCCCCTCCCCCATAGATTCTTAAGGGCAGAGAGTGATATACTTTTGCATTTTGTAACTGCAGGACATATAGTTCTTAGCACATAATAGCTAATTAGTATTTACATGCAATGCTTTGAGGTTTTAAAAACACTTTACATCTTACTTGATCCTCAGAACAATCCAGTGAAACAGATGTTGTTATTATAACCATTTTATAGGTGTGTAAACTGAGACCGAGAGTTTAAGTGACTTTCCTGGGAGTTACACAGCTAGTAAGTGGCTGAGGCAGGATTTGAACCCAGAGCTTTCTGACTCCAATTTTAGCATTCTGTCCACTAGGCTGAATACATCCCTATTGATTGATAAAAGAAAGGTCTTGTATTTGATGAAAAGTGATGTGTCTTATATTTCACTTATAGATAGATGCGTGGAAGGGGAAAAGATTTAGATGATGTTTTGCTATGGCTGTTTCTATAGCTATGTTATATTTGCAAGAAGCTACCTTTGCCTAAATAGTCTATGCCATGGAAGGTGGGGAGAGGATGGGTTGGGATGGGATGGAGGAGACAAGAGACAATTGTTAAAATTGAAAAAAAGAAATAAATGCACATTTATTATTTGAAAGTTAATCCTATCATGTGAGACTGTTCCCTGACACCATTTGCATTTCAAAGCCTTTTCTCAACTGATGTCTTCTTGGAACTGTTAACTGTTGGGTGTAAATGAGAAAGTGGAGCCATTCTTATATGCGGGGCAGAATCCAAGAAGACCATATCCCTGTTCTTTCCCCCTCCATTTTACAGTTGATAACCCTGTATTTTAATTGCATAGGCTTCTAAATCTCTTCAGCTTCACATACTGCACTTGCCCACAAATATGTAGATATTCCTCTGAAGAAGCCTTTTAAGTCAGGAAATGTTTAACTTGTTATATATTACCTCTAAATCTAGTCTTGCTGAATTTTTGTCTCCTCAGTCTGTAACTTCTGGAACCTATTTCTGTCCATTGTCACTGAGGCCAAGTCACTGTGACCCTGATAATCAGTCCCATTCTCCCAGGCAGTACAGGCTTGGCTCGGGAACCATTTTACTCATTCCTTAATTACAAGCTTTTGTTGTTGCTATTTCCCCAGCTGGAATGAATGCCCTTTACCCCACTCTTTACCTTCATGGATTTCTGTTTCAGCTTAATCCTTCACGGCCAAGTCAAGATTTCACCTGTTGTACAAAGTCTCCGTATCATTCTTCCTTCTCTAATAGCACTCACTGTCAGTTCTACTAATTTGGTCATATTTTTAAAACTTTTTTTCATCTTAAAGTGAAATTGTAAACTCTTGGAGGGCAGCAGGAGTATCTTGGGCAGTACTGCTTTTGTTTTCCCTATCATTTCCTGGGATGGTATTAAACTGTGTTACAAGCTTATGAATGTTTACCGAGTGACTGTCAGGTGCCAAAGGGGTATAGCTAAGAATTACAAGATATGGTTGGAGCCTGAGGAGACAAAATTTCACTTGAAATTACAGGGCTAAGTTAAAATATGACCATAGTGGGGACCAGAATGTGACTCTCCTAGCAGAGTGTGGAAAGATCAAAGAACTGGAACCGGTCTGTTGTATAGAATAGTACAACAATCTTGGACTGCCTTGATGCTGTACGATTCTGGATATTTCAAATGGAAGAGACATATGATGAAGGGGCAGTAGAGGAAGAATACACTTTGAGATGCCTGAAGGCAAGAGGGGAAATGTTTTTTTGAGATGCTCAGAGACAAAACAGTCTAAGTAGAACCGGATGGGGATTACAACTCCCAGCAGACAGCATGGGGCAGAGATTTTTATTTTTGCTTTGAGCCATATGATTTTTCCTCATGGGAACACAGCTCCCGTTTTTCAGGTTGTGTGGGAAAGTAGGCTTCTATATATAGAAGTGTGTTTTGCAGACATTTTTCGAGGAATTTATCTAGTCAGTACACAGACATTGAACAGCCGAAACTCAGATCCTCCAGATCCGTGTCTTAGGGAGTCTCTCTGATTATGCTACTACAGGTAAATTTCTTAAGGTGGCATAAATATTGGCATCAATAATCCATCGCTTGAGTGAAATAATACAGAATGATAGTTGGTATCATAATGCCTTTCCTTCCTTTCAAGAAGCCTTTAGTGGCAGTAATTTTCCAGACTACTCTTGTCCCTTCAGGGTTTCCTGTGTTTTGTTACCTGCTTTCTTTGCCTTTGCAAGGAATGACGTCCAGTGTTCAGCTTGTGCTGTGCGAGATAGACTACTTGAAGTTTGGGTCAAAGTGGCTTCTACAGGATGTTTCTGTGGTGGGGAAGGGAAAAAAGCAATATGTAAAAACACACCTTAGTTTTTGTCCCAAACCAGTAATAAAGTAGTTTTGGAGCATTTGGAGACGAAGATGAGGGCTTGCAAACAAAATATGGCAAAATCTGTGAAGGGCACCTGGTGCTTTCTGGAAACCCAACAAGTCCCTTTTGTTGGGAAGTGACTAGATGCTATTTTGGGCATCAGGCCATCCATAGAGCTATTGAATTTGAATGACACCACAGATATGGCAGTTTAATACACCACCACAACAGCTGTCCAGAAATTGGAGAAGGAAGTGTTTATCCTGGGATGAAGCATCGGCAGCAAACCTGGTCCCTGGTTAGCAATCAGGGAAGGACACGTTACTTACAGGTATAGTATTCGGTATCATAAATCAGCTACATTTAGTTAAAAGCTATTGTTTGTCTTCTAGGCTAGGGCTTTGTAGAAGAAATGATAGATACCATCTTAATAGTGTATTTGCACACATTTTGTCATTCTGTCACTGAAACAATTAGGATTATGGATTTAGAGTAAAGGGACTTCAGAGGCCATTCGATCCAATCCTGTCATTTTACAGATGAGGAAAGTTAGGGCATAGAGATATTAGGTGACTTGCCCAAGGTCACGTAGGTAGCATTAGAGACAGTTATGAATGCTGTTAAAAATTCTGTATTCCATCTCAATACATGTCATGTGAACTTGGAAAAATAGAGGTTCTTTCAAATCATTTTATTGCTACCTAATTAGTATGTTAGACTTAGTCATAATTCTAGACAATTCCCTTGGGTGTGGACTATGAAGGAAGAAGAAACTGATAAATTGACCTGTTTATTGTAAACTCCCCTACAAAGAAAGCTCCTTTCTCACTTCCTAGATCACAAAATCTTAGAATTCAAAGGGACATATATGATTATTTAGTACATGTAGGGAAGCAAGCATAAAGGGATTTACTGTTTTGCCTAAGGTTGCACAGGCTATGGTGATAGGACATAGAATTATAGATCAGCAGGAGATCCTAGAGATCATTTAGTTCAACTCTTTCCTTTTGTAGAAAACAGATTCAATTAAATATACCAGCACATAATTTGAATTATTTATTTTTAGACTTTTTCAGCATGTTCACAAATTGTCCATGCAAATGCAGAAAACTAATGTTTCCTGAGGGCTATCTGCCATGCCAGAAAAAAAAGTACTGAAGTAAAATTTTGCAGGAAAATACAACTAACATTTTAAAGTATTTTAGGTGAATTCTTCTTTCATTATAAACTTTGTATATAAATAAACTCTTAATGGTCTCTTTACTGATTTTTTCTGCTTAGTTTAAAAACATAGTATAATTTAATGGACTAGAAAACTAAAAATTTTAACTCCCAATATTTCAATCTCAGCTGTAACAATTGGACTATTTTAAGAATTTGTACTGCCTACTATTTAGATATTTCCTAAAATTTGGTTGATTTTAAGAGAATATGTTTGTTTTTTTCCAGGTGTTTTGAAGGGCAGCTAAATTCAGCAGCAGTGTAATCTTTGCATATCAAGGATTGTATGTATACTAGATTCAGTATGTTCTCAGTAGCCATGGATTACCAGGAATGCTGTTCTTCAAGAAGTTCCTGCCTTCAAAATCCAGTAGAACACCTAGGGACCCATCACCACTGTTCAGAAGTGAACTGAGATGTGTCAGATATACTTGAACAAGATCACGGAATGTGTGGTGAATATGTTAAGATGTTCATGGAAGAAAGGAAAAAGAAATAACACTGGGAAAAGGGGAATCATCTTGAGGAGTCTCCAGTGCCAATAGAATTACTGAGATGCAATGAAAAACATTTCAGAAAAATCAGATGCCTGTAAAATGTGGGCGACACAACAGCTTACAGAGATGTTATGCTTACCATCTACTTTGGTATACACTTCCAAATTTTCTCCTTCCTATGTCATCACATAGATTCTGTTTGCAATCAAGATGCTATTCACTATGAATAGAGATACCAAAATAGAAATGTAGATGAAGAAATGCCACCAATTCATTGGAGTGATGGCAACCAGAAATTTATGTCTAATTGAACAGTATAGATAAATAGGTACTGTGTGGTGGTTTGAGTCTTCTTATCAATATCAGTTTTAAATTGTAGCTTCTTAGTCCAGTCTTTTTAGCCAGGAGACCCACTTCTTTCTTGAATAAATCGAATACCGTTCAATCTGTGATTGAGTCGAAGATTTGATTTACATAATCTTTCTAACTTTAAAAAAGGACCTCGTTTTAATTTTCATTTATTGTGGTCATCGTACCTTGGGATATCTTCCAAAATGCAGGTAACATCTATATAATGTCTTACATAGACTTCATTGGGAAAGAACTAGAGAGCTCTCATTCTTTAATAGTGTACTTCTTTGCAATTTCCACTTTTCCTTTTTTACAAGGTAGGCCTTTTATAAAAATGCTGAAACAGGATTGGTATGGTGGACAAGGTACCTGTTGTCACTTTGAGCATGGTGAAAATATAAAGTTAAATTGCTATCCTTTTATTTTAACTTTTATATTTCAATGAAAAAGCTAGTATCATTTGAATTTATTTCATTGTTTTGAAATGATGATGTAAAAGACTTATTTAACCAATTTTTTAAGTTATTTCAATTAAATTCAGTAAGCATTTAATATGTGCCAGGCATTATGCTAGAAATGTGAAAAGAAACAAAAGAATGAGCAGAACCAATTCTTAAGAGATTTGGTGGAAAAGAAATATTCTAAGAGCAAAATAATAACAATTCTGTCTTTTGTTTTAGCATTATCTCTGTTTTTAGACAGCTTTTTGATATGTATTTAATACTTAAGACTACACTTAAGACTTGAGACTATTTTTTAAAATATGCTGTTTCCCTTATTTTGATAGAATTGGAATGTCATATGCTTAATCCTTATCTATATTATGTTGTAATTGTTCATGATTATCCTGAAAATTCCATTAACATTAACTAACAATAGATAGTTCATATGTGGGAAAGCTACGAGCAGCTTGTATGTGTTCATACTTTTTCAGTACTTTGCCTAGATGTAACGGAAAGACAATGGTTATGAACTTCTAGTGCTTTGGGTTGGTTAATGATTTGTGGTATCTGGTTTTCTTAGATTCATGTATTATTAGGAGTGATGACTTAATGCCTGTTAGCTAATTTTCTCCTATGTTTCTGAAAAGCTGTTGGTTTAACTACAATTCAAAAAGTAAACTTTTCAAAGAACAAAACCCCAAATACTGTAAATTATGATAAATTTGTGAGATTTTAAAATGTCTTCTGACAAATTTATGTTGACTTTCAAATGTCAAGTTCATCTCTTATTGATCAAACTGATCATCACTGGGCTACAAACGGGTCTGAGATAATCCCGTCCCATGAGTGGCACTCAGAAACAGTATCCAAACAAGGATTGATCCATACAGAGTCAAAGCCTAGATTTTTATGTTTCCCATTCCAAGTCTGTATGTACAAAATGTGAGATGAGCCAACTGCTTTTTCCTAAACAATTAGAACTTTTATACTCACGTGAGTGTTGTCCTTGACTAGACTCCCAACATGAGACTCATAAACTCATTTCTTAGCTCATGCACTTAGAACTAGTTGTTCCTTCCTTTGAGCTGGAAAGGACTTAGAGACTGAAGCTAAGCCCCTCTTTTTACAGATGAAGAAACAGATTCATAGAAGTTAATTGACTTCCCTAAGTTCACACAGGGAGTAGATAGCAGAACACAGATTGGCTCCCCTGTATTTTAATTGAAAATCCAGTATTCTTTCTACCATTACCGTATTGCTGTTCAAAATGTGTTTGAAATTCTACCTTTCTTTTAAACCAACTGTGGAATTATTTGGTCTGGTCACTCACCTTGTTCACAATTTTTGGGACTAAAAGATCTCGTTTACAGCCAATGGTAGGCCAGCATGAGTGAACTATTCACCTATGTAAATTGACTCAGCGAGTTTCTTGGGTGTCATTCATTGTGGCTCCCCGTATAATGAAGTCCTCTGTGTGATCATATGTTACACAATTGTAGTAGTTAGGGGTAGTTTAAAAACCTACCATTGCAATAACTAGTTTCCCCTGGTGACTGAGATCACATCAGTCTTTGAAGGAGATAACAACTTACGTAATTTCTATTAGATTTGTTTTTAAAAAATCAGATACTCATGCCTCATACAGTGGTTTGATTTATGTATTGAAATGCAGAATAATTTAATAATGTAGTCCCATGGATGATATCTCAAGATTTGGAAACTTAAGCAAACATTAAAATGTTCACTTTTTTCTCTTCCTTTTTTTCCCCTTTTTGGAGCAGGAAAGGCAGGGCGATTGGGGTTAAGTGACTTGCCCAATGTCACACAGCTACCAAGTGTGTCAAGTGTCTGAGGTCAGATTTGAACTCAGGTCCTCCTGACTCCAGGGCTGGTGCTCTACTCACTGAGCTACCTAGCTGCCTGCAAATGTTCATGCTTTTAAAATGGATTATTTAATTGCATTGACATTTCCCCTCTGGACAAGGAGGATAGACCTCAGAAAACTGACAGCTCTAAAATTATTTGGTTCTATAATGTATTTCCTTTTATTAGACAGTGCTGAGTGTCCCTTTCTTTCTCTAATGTTGTAGAAGTTGGCAAGCATATCA
The DNA here is from genome assembly GCA_028646595.1 of Phalanger gymnotis. Classification (NCBI taxonomy): domain Eukaryota; kingdom Metazoa; phylum Chordata; class Mammalia; order Diprotodontia; family Phalangeridae; genus Phalanger; species Phalanger gymnotis. The sequence continues at coordinate 242,190,646 of CM053625.1, forward strand.
GTTTATTTGTTGTTCTGCCTGTTGATGACATTTCTTTCTAAACCATTACTCATCATTTCTTTAGAATACTGTTTTCTGCCAGATCCCATGATAAGCTGGATTGACTAATCTAATGCTTTAGATGAGGGAAATGAACCCTTCTGGCACTAGGTATTTTTTTCCCTCTTTATTGTTAAGTTTAGGAATCCTGGCTCACCATATAATCAGTTTTGTCTATTGTGTTTTATGTTTGTATGTGATATAGTTATAAAATGATGAGTAGTTTTAAAACTTTTCAGTAGCAGATATGAAGACAACTGCCAAATGAAGTTGTCATTTAAGTAATTAGCATTCATATCTTTTAATGCCATCTTAAATCAGCTCTTTTATTTACTTAGAGAAATTGGGCTTGTAATAATTTATGGCTAGGTGTTAAGAGGTTGCATGATTACTACTACTTTGACAATTGACAATCTCCAAAATAAAATTTGTATCATCATCAAGTATTTTAAACAAGTTAATTCTTTATTCTTCCATAAAAGGAGATATTTGTATGTTCCAAAGGTAACTTTGAACAGTGGGAAGAATGCTAGATATTGGAACCAGGAGACACCTGAGTTTGAATCCAGCCTCTGATCCATACTGTTTCTGTGACTGTGGGCAAATCACTTTACCTCCTTTAGACTCATCTGTAAAGTAAGGATAATAAAACAGAGATAAATGATTATTTCTCTCATATTAATAACCAGTTATTGAATTCTGACTAAGGTTTTTCCCCTTTCCCTTCCCTTACTTAGAAATCAGTCCCTGAAAGTTGTTCAGGCAACCTTTGAAGTACAGGGCTTAAAATGAGATGAAATCTTGGGCAAAACTGACCAAATTAGAAAACTCAGATCTAGACCAGTAATATGGGTTTAGATAAGTCTCTTTGTCCAGGATTGAGTGGTCAGAGTCATGTGCCCCAGCCCCTCATTAGAATAAGCCCACCTTTCTTTATAATATTCATTCTCATTAATTGTTAACCAGTTAAGTTGATTGCCACCCTCAGGAACACCCACTCTTCTAAGGGCATGTAAGTGTTGAGTGGGTTCTTTGAGGGGTCTTTGGCATTGGAGAGTGCCAGTGAACTTTTATTAATTATTGATAGCATGATTAATAAAATGATTACCCAGAAACAATGTCTCAAACTTTTTATATGCCACAATACTCATAGGACTTCCCCTCACAGAATCTATATGAGATCAGATGAGTTAATATATATAAAGTGCGTTTCAAACCTTAAAACCTTAAGCAAATGTCAGCTGTTACTTTTATTATTCTAATTTTTAGTTTAGGGTGGTTGATGATTAGGAAAGTTCCTTTCATTTTTAGTTCCTAGGGAAATTACCAGAGATTTGAAAATGTTAATAGTGGCAAGGTTTAACTTCCCTTTTGAGTTGATTAGCTAGTGTGCTGGGGCAAAGCTGCAGACATTGAACATTGTTTGTTTCACTAGACTAATTTCCCATACCGCCCCCCCCATATCTTTTGAGTACCATACCTTGTGAATACCTAATGTGTCTTCATTTTTACTTTTGCATTTCTTGGTTGTTAGTTTTGATCCATACGCAAATTCAGTTGCTGTTGGTTTTATAAATACATATTCTTTTGAAATAAGGATGTCTCTAGCTCCTGTGCCCTGAAGCTGTATATCTTAACATTCCTTCTGGAGATTGATTGGTAAGGGTAAATGTTTTTCGGACAACCTTTTTTTGGGACAGTGTAAACATTTATAAACAGCAGCTGTTGGTCTTAGCTTTGAAGAGTTTAGATTCCATTGTACTGTACACAAGTTAAAATTCATCGAAGTTGAATAGTCCTATATACTAACCAGTTTAAATAGAATTAAATAGCTTGTAATATACTTGCTGGGTGGAAGAAATGAATCTTTTCAGTTACCAAGAATTTTAAATATCCTTTGAGATGAAATTGTTTTTAATACATCACATGAAGAGAGTTTAGATTCCATTGTACCGTACACAAGTTAAAATTCATCGAAGTTGAATAGTCCTATATACTAACCAGTTTAAATAGAATTAAATAGCTTGTAATATACTTGCTGGGTGGAAGAAATGAATCTTTTCAGTTACCAAGAATTTTAAATATCCTTTGAGATGAAATTGTTTTTAATACATCACATGAAGGATTTTTAGGTAACTGAATTGTGCTAAAATTTCCTAACAAAGTTTTCTAAAATTAAGTAAAGCTTTGAGTTGATTGTCAAGGTCCCAGCTCTCTGTGAAGTTCCCATTAATGTAATTTTTCAGCCTTCTGCTCTCTACGTCCCTGTCCAAGAAAAAATAATTTTTTGCCTCTTCTTGGCCATCTCTATCTCCTCTTTTACATGAAAATTTTAGTCCACCCACCCATTCCAGTGGGTTGCAGCCTGGTTTTCATCCTCACCAATCTACAAAAACTACTGTTTCCAGTGACTCCTTAGTTGCTAAACTCCAGCCTTTTCTCAGCCCTTATGCTTATTTATTGCTTATTGATTATTATGTACTTGTTCTGTGACACTCCTCTTAATCTAATTCCACCTGTCTCCCCCCCGCCCTCCCCACCGTGTGATTTCTCTCAGAGCTTTGTCCTCAGGCTGCATCTTCACCTTGATGCACTTAATGTTCAACCGTTACCTCTGTGTAAATTACTCTCAACTTTTTGTGTCTAACCCTGATCTCTCCTCTGATTTCCAGCCGCCTATGGGTAGAAATTATCTACCAGCTCCTGAAACTCAGCGTGCCCAAAACCAAACTCATCTTTTCTTTCAACCTGCGCCTCTTCCCATTCTCCCAGGCACTCAGGCTGGGAAAATTTATTGTAGACTTTTTCTTCTTCCTCCCACTTTCTTCACTCCCCACTCCCCTTCAGTCTGTTGTCAAGTCCTGTTGATTCTCCTGCCACAGCAGTTCCTACATCCTTCTCTTTCTCACTACTCACACAGCTACTACCCTAGTTAAACTCATCAAATCTTCATTTCCTGCACTAAACTTAAAAGTTTTCTGAATGACCTCCCTGTCTCTGTTCTGGTCCTTCTCCAGTCCATTCTTCACATGGTTGCAAAATGTTCCCAATTCAAAGGACTGACCATGTCCCTCCCCTCCCCTGAACTTAAGGAGCACCTGTTGTTTCCAGGTTAAAATACAAACCGCCTGGTATTTGAGGCATTTCAAAATCTTAAAGCAGTCTTTCCAGCCTTTTTTTTCGGTTGTTACTTCCTTTGTGAAGTCTTTCCTGCTCTTGCTTTTCCCACCTCTGAAAATAATCTTTCATATTTCTTATCACACTTTGTCCAGCCTTCACATTCTACCCTGTGTCATGCTTTGAGTTCTTAGGTGTTTTATTTCCCCAATTAGACTGTAAGCTTCTTATGTTTTCATTGTTATATCCATAGTGCTCAACACCCCACACATAACATCTGTACATAGTAAGCATTTAATAGATGTTTGTTGTATTGAATTGAACTGAATTTAACGAAGGAGAAAATTCCATCATGGCTTTGTGCTCTACCAGGGTAATCTCATAACAACCATCATCGTTCTTCCCCTTCCCTCCCTCCCAAGGTGGGAAGACTGGGGCCTGGTGGTGCTAAAGAATTATTTTGAGAAACTAATCTTATTTTGAGAGATACATCTTGACTATCTGTGCCATTTTACTAAGATTAGTCACTTAAAGAACATTAGGAACATTTAAGTTACCAGTTTGAAAAAAAGGTACATTATTTTTATAGAATCATAGCTTTTTGGAGCTGCAAAGAACTTTAGGGACTGGTTAGACCAGTCCTGTTTTACAGCTGAGGAAACTGACACCTAGAATCATACAACTTGTAAAGTGGCCAAGTCAAACCTAGAAACAGATCTCCATTGATCTTTTTATTAAACCACACTGCTATTTTAATGTCACATCTTTCTTTGAAGGCATTCTTCTCAAAAACACAGTGGAGCTTTGCTCCTATGGCACCTAGCAAATTGGAAAATTTTGGTTTTATGAAATCCTGTTCGAGATGTCATTGAATGGGGGTTTAGTTATCCTAAAATACCAATTTAACTGTCATTAGTTGTGTGATCTGTCTTGCAATTTTAGCTTACAGACTAAGTAGTTAAGTAGTTGAGTGAGTTATAGTGAGGCTCTCATTCAGGAGTTTATAACTTGTGGTCTCTTTTTGGGGGGAGGACCTTTAAAAATATTGCTATAATTATTTCATTATAATTGGTTTCCTTTATAATCCTATGTAGTTTATTTTATGCCTTTAAAAACATTCTGACAAGGGATCTACAGGCTTCCCCATACTGCTAAACAGGTCCATGACACCCACAAAAAAGGTTAAGAACTCCTTTCTTAAGTGTGTATTAATTGTGTCCCCAATACAAAGAAAATAATTCTCATAGCTAGGACCTTTGTTAAAATCCTTGTCTCAGTGGTCTTGCCTGGAAATAATTATACTATCTGTCATGAGATGCTTAAAGAGACCGAGAAATAAAGGTTCAACAATCAATATGTTAGAATTGTTTTATGTTCTGTTGTTATGTCCATTAATGGGAAAAAGGTTTGGAGGGCATTACTTTTCAGATTTCTATCAGGTTGAAGCCATGGATATGATGGTGTGAACATTCTGCTCCATATCCCTTTATAGTTTAAAAAAAATGTTTGGGAAATGAGATCTCTGTACTTCACCTCTTGGATTAAGATGCACAGTTTCTGAGGAAATCAGCATCGTCATTGATGTTCAAGAAGATGACTAGAAAACATACTTCTGGTATCAGAGACTATCTAGAAAGCCAAACATACAAAAAAATGAATTCTCTTCAAGCAACATACTAAATGGATTTGATTACTCAGCTAACTATTACCAATCAGGTGATTTATCAAGTCTTTCAGGACCTAGGAGTGTCACCTACCTATTTCTGGAAGTAATTTTTCGAATGTTCAAGGGGCAGAGTTACATTCTTTGGTAATTTTGAAAATAGGACAATAAATAACGTCTGCATTGAGGATTTTGTCTAGTACAATAATTTTCTTCACTTATCTGTTTATTTACCTAAAAGTGATCAAGTGAAGCCTTTTGATGTGTTACATGAATTTGGAGGTGGGGTGAAGTGGAGGGGCAGAAATATTTTTTATTTTTGCCATTTTAAAACTTGGTAGTCCACTTCATCTCACTTAAAACTTAACCCATAATAAATAGAGATGTGCCTTGATAAACAAGGTGGTTCTTTATAAGCAAATACATTATCTCATAGTCTACTAAGGCCCCCATTAGTGGGCATATGCTCATTTGTCCAAGCTAAACACTAGGTTTTCAATGGGGTATTTTGCTTTTGGTGATGATGCTGCTACTTCCCTGCCAGCAGTGAAAAGTGGTGAAAATGGTTACCAGGAATGCTTTCCTCAGAAAACCGGTTATGAAGAGAGACAGTCACTGTATGTACGCCATATATATTTTACACAGGAAATTACAGAGACCCCCATAAACTCAGAAATAGGAAATGAACACCAATCATTCACGGGTGGAGAACCTGCAGCTTTGAAGGTCCTTGGGTATGGCCTTGGGACTGAGTCCAAGTTTTATAGAACAAATCCTTTTATCAAGGGGATTTATTTTGTGAGGTTTAGATTCAGTCAGAGGTCTGCACTTAAGGACCTAGAGGGCCACATGGGGCCTTGAGGCCACAGGTTCCCCACCTCTGATCTAGACTGACTCCTACCTTTCGACTCTCACTTAAGGGCCCTGCATTCTAGCCAAACTGAACTACTAGCTGTTAAAAGAACACTCAAGCCAATTTAACAAATACTTCAGTGTCTTATATAGAGAAGGTACATACTTGGTGCTGGGGATATAAAGACAAAAACGGAACAGGCTGTACCAAAAACGGAACTAACTAGCTACTCCATCTCCTACCCCTGCCTCTATATATGAATCTCCTATTCCTGGAACAGACTCCCTTCTCACCAACACCTCTTGACATCCTTGTTTTTTTTTAAGGCTAAGCTTGGGTGTCACTTGGTGCAGTCAGTGTTCTCATCATTTGCATTATGGTACAAGTTGTATTCCACCAACCCCCAGCCCCACTCATCACATAAGCAATTAATAAAAATTTGTTCAAAGTGTATGAACTAAAATATTAGGGAATAAGACAATTCTCTTAATATTTTATTGATGTACTGTCTTTTCTCCAAGTCAAACTAGCCTGCAAGCTATGTAGTTCATATATGATATTTCATCTTCTAGCTACCTGCGCTATATTTGAAATATCCTCCCCCCAATCTCTGCCTCGCTATATGAGACTTTTCTTGCTTTCCCCCAGTTATTTTTTGTTCTTTTCCTCTTGAAATTATTAAGGATATTTTTTGTATTTAATTTCTTGTCTACATGTCACATTTCCCTCTTCCCTTCTCTCCTCTTGGCCCCAGTAGAATGAAAGGTACTTGAAGGCTGGGATTATTTATTATTTTTGTGGGGCGAGGTCTTTCTATGACCATTACCTAGCACAGGATCTACATGATGTTGCATATTGTAAGCCTTTAATAGAGTCTGAGACTTTTCCTCTATCCCAGTTTTATTTAGCAGAAAAGTGATAAAAGCTAAATTTCTGATTCTTTGATATTTAATTTCACTTGATTTTACTTTTTTCACATGATACATTTCTATAAAAATCACATTTATTAAGAACTTATTTTTGGAGCATTGTGCTAGGTTCTGGTACTATCAACATTCACTTAAAAATTTTTCGAGTTCCAAATTCTCTCCCTCCCACTCCCCCCCATCCTTTGAAGAGACAAACAATACGATATTGATTATACATGTGAAGTCATGCAAACCATAGGGGACTTCTAAATATGTCCCTACCTTCGAGATGCCCTAGGAAGGGAGATATGTGATAAAAGAAGTATAATAAAAATAGATCATAGTAAGTACATAAAGAAGCTTACAAATAGGTTTTAATAAGCGAGGTCCAGATCCAACAAACTTTCCAACTGGAAGGATAAAACCTTCCTGGCAAAGGTGACATTTCATCCGGGCTTCAAATGATGTGCAGCATTTTAACAGGCAAAAGACAGGGGGAAGGAAGGATAATATTCTAAGTGTAAAAGTTGACATGGGCAGGGACTATGGAGGGAGAAAATTTATAGGAGTTGGGAGAAGAGCCTTTAATGGTATAATTTGGAGCATGAACTGGCATAAGTGATCTGGGGTTAAATAACCAACATTAGTTTCTCCTCCCTGGAATTTTAGGTAAGGAGATCTGAAGTTTTTTTGATAGGTCCTAGTACCAGCGCATAACTGCCATGTTACTTGATATGGGGAAATTTTTTTACTCCGTTTGTGTCTATTTTTAAAGTGACTTTTCTAGTTCGTAGGGACAATTTACAAGATGGTATTAGTAGGTTCTTTCCTACTTTTACATGAGGGTTTGAAGAAAGTTGAATGCTTCAGAAAATAGTACCTTAATGCTGTCTTTAGCCTAGAAATATTACTTCACTAATGGTTTTTCCCCCTTTGTGTGAGTTGACTTTGTTATTGGCTTGTTTAATTCTTATGTTTCCATTGACTGTTCTGCTAATGATTATCTCGATCTTCAAATTTTGGCTCAACTTTATTTACTTTTCTGGATTGTTGAATACTTTTGAAGAAGACTATAGACTTTGTGTTGGAAGGGATCTTAGAAGCCATTTATTCCAATGGTGAGAAAGCTAATTCACAGAGAGGTTAAGTAACTTTCTTCCCAAGATAACACAAGTAATAAAAGGTAGAGCTAGAATTCAGACCCAAGTTCTTGGATTTCAGATCCAGCACTTTGCACTCCACCGTGCTGCCTCCCATAAATTCTTCCACCGCAGATTGTTATTAGTTGAACAAAATTTGGGCAAATCTCCCATTCTTCAACAAATTCATACATATTAATATGTCATATGTCATTTAATGATTATAAAGTTCTTTGAAGATACAAGGTACAGTGCTCTGATGGAGCTGCGATCTCATTAAATTGGGTGTGCCTTCCATTGGTGGAGATCGAGCCCCATCTGCTCTCATTCTGTGAAACCTTGTAAGGTTTTTCTTTCTAGCTCTAAAATCGTGATTCTGCGCTCTTTGTAAAAAATCCCCCGAGAAGGAGTTCACCCAGTATCTTGGGGGAGCTTCTAGGACTCTCAAAACCTCGTGAGTACTAGTGGACTATGCAAGCTTTCCATTAGTTTTACTTGCTTTTTGCTACATGACAGGCTCCCCTCATTTTAGGGCAGACAGCTCTTTGCTTACATCTTTTAGACCTCTTCCTTGGAGCTGTACTTCACTGGAAATGTGTTGTAGCTTAGTCACCTACCATTTCATGCGCTTCTCCTTTGCTGTTTTGAAAGTAACCCATGGTTTCAGTTCTTCAGAGATGGTGGTATCCTCTACAACCATACTGCATGAGTAGAAGAATAGAATTGTTTAAAAAAAAAAAAAGATGGCCTTTATTTTAAGGAGAAACTTGAGGTTTTTAAAAATACTGAAATTTCCCAGAGGCAGTCCAGTCTTCTGTCCCATTCAGTTTCTGGGTCCTATTGTTCACCTACAGTATCTCTTCAATAGGTGTGTGTATATGTATATGTGTGTTAATATATGTGTGTATATAATATTTTTATATTAAAAATCTGTGTGTATATGTCTATATATACATTCTAGATAGAGGGGATGGAATTTTATAGGGCTTGGTCCAGTCAGTACAATGTTATCTATAAGCAGGAGCATGTGGAGGACTTTACCAACTATATAACAGGGTTTCTTATTCTTTTTGTATATCTTTCACCGCATCTGGGGCCATCTCCAGTTGTCCTGATGTGTATCTGGCCACTGGACCCAGATGGCTCTGGAGGAGAAAGTGAGGCTAGTGTCTCTGCACAGTCCTCCCTCACTTAAATCCAATTCACTTGCATGTCATGGCATCACCTCCATGATGTCATGTTCCTCTTTGAGATCGAACAACGAACAATAGCCCTGTGTGTCATGGGCTTCTTGGGCAGTCTGGTGAAGCCTATGGACTTCTACACAGAATAATGTTTTTAAGCTCATAATGTAAAATACATGGGATTATAAAGGAACTAATTATATTGAAATACAGGTACAGAATTTTTTTTTAAAAAAACAGATTCATGGACCACAGGTTAAGATCCCCTGATCTATAAGGACTTTCTCTTCCATTTGGACTTCTAGTCTTTGCTAGACTTCATTAATTATGATAGGAAACTAATTTGGCAAGCACATTTCCCTTTTAAACCTCACATGATGTTAATAACCAGAGGATCTTTTGGACAAAGTTTTTTTTAGTTATTCTATGTTTTGAGGAATCTTACATGCATAGGAAATACATTTTTAGAGAAATGTGTTTAAAGCTATATTTTGCTTTACCAAAGCAATACTTTTTTTTAAAGTTGTCAAGAAATAATGTATACATCTTGTTTTCTTTGCACCATTTAGTCAGTTGTGTAACTTTAAGGATGCTATTTAATACAGGCTGTTATTTGCAAAAGCCTGTTTTTTCCCTTCTTGTGGATACTTTCAGGAAGAACACTTCCATGTGTGTGATTATTCTTGTAATTTTGTAGGGATAGGAAATAGTTGCTGATTTTCTCTTGATTGCTTTTCTTTTAGTTAGGATAATTATCGAGGGTTTTTTTCCCCCAGAGGCTTTAGCATCCTTCCTCCTTTCATAGACATGGAGAATCCATCTCTCAACCCCTCACCTCCTCTGTATAAACTTGGTCTAAGCCAAGTAGACCTTCTCTTTGTTTACCTGATTGCCATTCCTTATGTAGCTCAGTGTCTAAATGACAGCTTTTCTTTAATTGATAGGGAAGAAAGTTTGTCACAGAAATCTTTATAGATATAACTTCCTTGAGATGTCCAAGTTGGATAATCTTTTTAAGTTTTTTATAAACTCATTTTCTCCTATACTACTTTTTATTTTAAAGGTGATAGTACACAGTCTTCCTCCATCTTCTTCTGTAAAATATAACAAATCTTTTATGCATGGTGAAGAGATAAAATGTTTGCTGACTGAAGTGGTTATAAACCTTTTGGGTCTATTCATTATGGTCATTAATTTATATTGGTTAAATTCCTTAGCAGATGATGATAGTCTATGGCAATATCTGTTCTTTTGTTCACTTCCAGTTTTTAATAGGTTTAATAGGTTAGGTTGAAGTTATTTCAGTTACGTACCATACATTCACATTTTTATTCTTATTTGGTATTTATTTTAAAAGTTGGTAGTCTGATTATATAGACAGCTGATTCAAAAACTGCTCCCACAGAAATAATCAATAATTTCCTGTCATTTAATGTTTCATTTTTTATGATTTTTTTGTTGCTCATTATATCTATCCCCCTAATTCTCTTCATGAACAGTATTACAGTTGTAGGAGGTTGGGCTTCTTAATACTTTATAAACCTTTGCCCTTTCTCATTTCTTCCATCACAACCATATTTTTTTTAAAAAGCTTTTAGATTTTTTTTTATTTTTAGCTTACAACACTCAGTTCCACAAGTTTTTGAGTTCTAAATTTTCTTCCCCTCCTTTCTTCCTCCCCAAGAAGGCATGCAGTCCAATATGGGCTCTATACATCCATTCCTATTAGACACATTTTCACATTAGTTATGTTGTATAGAAGAATTATAAAGAAAGGGAGAAATCATGAGAAAGAAAACAAAACAAAAAGAAGAAGAGTCTACTTCACTCTGCATTCAGACTTCATAATTCTTTCTCTGGATGTGCATAGCTTTTTCCATCTTGAGGTTTTTGGAGCTGTCTTTGAACCTTGCATTGATGAGAGGAGTCAAGTCCATCAAAGTTAGTCCTTACACTGTGTATAATGATCTCCTGGTTCTGCTCCCCTCACTCAGCATAGCTCATATAAGTCTTTCTAGGTTATCATGAAGTCTGTCTGCTCCTCATTTCTTATACCACAGTAGTATTGCATTGCATTCATACACCACAGTTTGTTTAGCCATTCCCCAATTGATGGGCATCCCCTTGATTTCCAATTCTTTGCCACCACAAAAAGAGCTGCTATAAATATTTTTGTACATAGGGGTCCCTTTCCCCCTTGTGTGATCTCTTTGGGATACAGCCCTAGAAGTGGTATTGCTGGGTCAAAGGCTATGCATATTTTTTATAACCCTTTGGACATAGATAATTCCAAATTGCTTTCCTGAATGGCTAGATCAGTTCACAACTCCACCAACAATGTAACAATGTTCCAATTTTCCCACATCCTCTCTGGCATTTATCATTTTCCTGTTTTGTCATGTTAGCCAATCTGACAGGAGAGATGTGGTACCTAAGAGTTATTTTGATTTGCATTTCTCTAGTCAATAGTGATTTAGAGCATTTTTTCATATGACTATAGATATCTTTAATTTCTTGCTCTGAAAACTGCCTTTCATATTTGACCATTTCTCAATTGGGAAATGACTTGTATTCCTATAAATTTGGCACAGTTCCCTGAATATTTTAGAGATGAGGCCTTTATCAGAGACACTGGTTGTAAAGATTCCTTCCCAGCTTTCTGCTTCCCTCTTAATCTTTTTTGCATTGGCTTTGTTTGTACAAAAACTTTTCAATTTAACATAATCAAAATTATCTATTTTGCATTTTGTAATGTTCTGTATCTGTTGTTGGGTCATGAATTCTTCCCTTTCCCATAAATCTGACAGGTAAACTATTCCTTGCTCTCCCAAATTGCTTATAATATCAGCCTTTATTCCTAAATGGTTAACCTGTTTTAACTTTATTTTAGTATATGGTGTAAGATATTTGTCTGTGCCCAGTTTCTGCCATACCGTTTTCCAATTTTCCCAGAAGTTTTTGTGAAATAGTGAAATCTTATCCCAGAAGCTGGATTCTTTGAGTTTATCAGAGTAGATTGCTATAGTCGTTGACTGTTGCATCTTGTGTACCTAACCTATTCCACTGATCCACCACTCTGTTTCTTAGCCAGTACCAGGTAGTTTTGATGACTGCTGCTTTATAGTACAGTTTGATATCTGGTGTGGCTAGGCCACCTTCCCTAGCATTTCTTTCCATTAATTCCCTTGATATTCTGGAGCTCTTGTTCTTCCAGATGAATTTTGTTATTATTTTATCCAGCTCTGTAAAATAATTTTTTTGGTAGTTTGATTGGCATGGCACTGAATAAGTAAATTAATTTAAGTAAAATTGTCATTGGTAATTGTCATTAGGTAAAATTGTCATAGCTGCCCAGTTTCCCAACCTCTGCCACGACAGCTGACATCAAACACTAATTTTTTTTTTAACATAGAAGGAAATAGGCAACACAATAACAAGGCAGAGAGGAGGTACTGCAGTTCCTTGGAAATAACAACAGCCATATTAACTCAGCCTAACCATGAGCAGCTGACGTTTTTCCATTTATTTAGATCTGACTTTATTTGTGTGAAAAATGTTTTGTAATTGTGTTCATGTAAGTCCCTGCAGTTTGTTTGTTTGTTTTTTTTAATTGTGTTTATGAGGATAGAATGGGAGAAACCCGATTGTGTTACTTTGTCATGTGAAAACAGGACTTGGTGCTATTCAGTGATCAGAAACAGAATGTGACAGAGCTGCTTAAAAAGCTTCCACCTTCTTATCCTGCATTAACAGAAGTGTTGTGTTCAGATTTCCCCAGGTAATAAATAGTTCTACTGTACTCCGCACTGGTTTTGTGTTCAGCACCAGGCACGTGGAAATATGTTCAAAAGTGGCCGGTGGATAATGGCAGCTCTAGAAAACACTCATTTGTTTATTAGCAAAGTATCTTTTAAGGAATAGTCGAAGAAATTGGATGTGTTTATTCTCTAAGGAGAGAACACCAAAGAGAGTCGGAGGAGCTGTGTTCAGAGGTTTGTAATGCTGCCATGTGTAAGGAACAGACTTGGTCTATGTTCTGTGTTGTGTAGAAACAGGACCGAGGGATGGAAGCTTTGAGGAACCAGATTTTTTGCCCGACACAAAGAAGTTAATACAGCGTAATGGAAAGAGCCCTGAACTTCAAGTTGGAAGGACCTGGGTTTTAGACCCAGCTCCAGCACTTAACTATAATGCAACCTTGGGGCTGCTAGGTGGTGAAGCAAATGGAGCACAGGCCCTGGAGTCAGAAAGACCTGAGTTCAAATCCAGCCCCAGACACTAGCTGTGTGACCCTGGGCGAGTCACATCGCTTTATTGGCTTCCTCAACTGAAATGAGTCAAGCACAGCCTTGGGAAGATCTTTTAATCTGTCCAAGCCTCAGTTTCCTCATCTGTAAAATGAGGATAAAACACTACCCAGCTCACAGGATTTTGAGGAGATGTGAGTTGTAATGATAATATTAATTATCAGAGCTATCCAGCACTGTGGTGGGCTTGCCTTGTGAATTTCTGAGCTCTCCTACTGGAGTTTTTCAAGTCAGCCTGTCAGTAAGCATTTATCAAGCGTCCACTACTGCCGTGCACCCTGCTGAGTGCTGGGAAAACACACTGAAGGAACTAGGATACCTAAGGGAGGGAGAGCCTGGGCAAGTGTGTTCGGGTAATGGGGAGAAGTCTAGAGTTGTGCTGCCCTGTCGGGTGGCTGCCTCCCTAAGAGGTGACTCTGGAAGGAGCTCTCTGCTCAACCCCCCCATTCTGCGGGAAGGGTCCTGACTCTCCTGGTGGAATGGGGTGGGGGGTCACCTGAGAAGAAACTACTTCCTAGGTCGAGTAGGAGATTAGAACCGATGGCTTAGAATCGCCCACTTCTCATATGACATTGTACAAAATGGTTAAACGTTGGCAGTGTTGCTCCATAATCCTGCCTTTAACCACTAATCTAATGAGGTTCAACTCTGGCTGTTTACCGCTGCATCTTGTGGGTGAGTCATGAGAAATACTCAAGAGGAGAGGAAATGGCAGGGAAGGGAAGGAAATAAGCATTTATATAACACCTGTGGACTATGCCCTGTGCTGTTAGATAAGTGCTGTTATGACCCCCATTTTGCGTATGAGGAAACAGAGGCAAACAGTGACTGGCCCAGGGTCACACAGCTAGTGTCTGGGGCTGGATTTGAACTCAAGACTTCCAGACTCCATATGAAGCATGCTATCCACTGGGCCACCAGTTGCCTCTGCAAAATGATCAAGTAAAGATGATTGGTTGGATGTAGTAGAAAGGTCCAGTAGGCATTCCAACCTTTTCTAATACGGTTACCTTTTTTGGGTGATTGTGAAGGAAGAGAGAATGAATGAGGGAAATATTCTGTGGCACAGGAAAGCCCAGAAGCCAAAGTTTCAAATGTCTATAAACTCTTTGTAATTACATGGGTCATCATTAAGGTCATTTTTAGCATCACAGTGTAATCCAAACCACCAGTCTTTATGAAGTACCTGCTGTATGCAACTAATGTGCTGGGTTCAAGGAATTCAGAAACAGAATGAAAAAGAGCCTCCGCTCTCCCAGTTTATATGTAACTGAGTGGCTGCAACATGTAAACAGGATAATCGGGAACAAGGAGAGTGCCCGCAACTAGGGGAACCAGGAAAGGCTCCCTTAAGGAGGTGGTGGGTGATGATGCAGGACCTCCGGGGGAAGGAAGCTAGGGCTTTACGGGGCAGAGGCAGGACATTACTAAACTTCAGATTTGGTTATGTCTTCTTTACTTGACACATGAAGATATATGTTTAGAAGACCTAGAATTATTTTTATGCTGAAAGCAACTATTCATTTTGCCTCATGGACTGTATTGGCTTAGTCATTGATTTAAAGATGCCAGTACATAGAATGGTCTCTAACCATCATGAATTACTGTTCGATATCGTCTCTGGCCCAACCATCTTAGTTATTGTTTAATCCCCTTGGTTATTTTAGGCAGACTTCTTCCCCCCCCCCCATTTATTCCTCACATTTATTTAAGACATTCTAGCCCATAATCATTTTGGTGTAACAGTGACCAAGGACTTGCTTGCCTTGGATACTTTGAGTGTGATTTTTCTGGTCATTGTCTTGGGGCTTTTGGGGTTGCCGATGTAAAGATTATTAGGTCTAACAAGAAATAGAGGGGCTTTGCTACTATGTGTAAGGGAAATTAAAGGAAGATTCCCACTTGGTGCTTGTATAGAGACTGTGCACCCTCGTGTTTTAATAATGCAAGGTTTGAGAGGAAGAGAACCCAGGTGTTCACCTGAAAAGGATCCCATAAAAAAGCACCGTCACCCTTGCCCTCGTCCCCCCCTCTTCTTTCCCCTCCCCCTCTCCCTCTCTCTCTTCCTCTCCTCCTTCTCTCTCTTTCCCTCTTCCTCTCCCTCTCCTCCTCTCTCGCTCCCTCTCCCTTTGCTGGCTCTCTCTCTTTCCCTCTTCTTCTCCCTCCCCCTCTCCCTCTCTCTCTTCCTCTCCTTCTCTCCCTCCCCCTCCCCTTTCCTTTCTTCCTGATTCCCATTATATTCCTGGCTCATCATTTCTCCTGTTGTACTATCGTGTAGTTCTATGGCTTCTACCCAGGAGTGAAACAATCATCTCTGCAGCTTCAACACTGTCCCTGGGACTATATGCTGGATGCGGATTCTGCTTCTATCCAGAGCTTCCCAGTTTCCCAACCTCTAGCATGACAGCTGACATCAAACACTATTTTTTTTTAATATTGAAGGAAATAGGCAACACAGTAACAAGGCAGAGAGGAGGTACTGCAGTTCCTTGGAAATAACAACAGCCAATCCAAATGCTTCTGGCTACAGAGGCCAGAGAGGCTTCCTCTACTAGGGAAAAGGATAAAGTGATTTTGGAAGAATAGTTAGTTTAAAGGGGTAGAATCCTTTCCAACTCTGTGATAGGGAGGAAAGGACAGAATTAACCTCACCAGTCTGTGCTGAATCTCAGCAAAACTAGGACCGCTAGAAATTGCGATTAGTAGCTGAATCTTTGTGGGGAACTATGCATAGTCCAAATATTATTGACATAGAGGAAGACCCCTGCAGTGAGCTCTCTGCCTTTTGCCGTGGCTTTCTCTCCCCTTCTTTCCCAAATTCCTTGCGAAGAATCCAAGATATCTCCAATTCCATGATATCCGTGGCTAGTGGAATTTCAGGAAGTATCTCTTGGTGATACCAGTGCAGGGTTAGATTCTGACACAGGGTATAACACTCCTTCCTGGGGCTGCAAATTTTCAAATCCCTTGTAAAAATCAGGCAAGGTATACCTGGAATCTATAACTATACAGCAAAATCACAGACAAAATTCTGAAATCAATAAGGCTAGTTTTGTTGGCATCCTAGGTAGACATCCCATAGTGCTATTGAAAACAAATTCACATTTTGCAGGACATGGAACAGGCATAATACTGTGTAAAGCATCATTAAAACACTAGTTTACTTTCCATTTATCAATTGATGTTTGAGGTTATAATGATCAGACACAGCACTCTTAAGGGAGAAAAGTATTCTTTACCATATATATAAGAAAATTTGAAATTTCAATTTGATACATTTCTTACAGGTTGGCTATACTTAATTATGGAACAGCCTTCATTTATCTCAATTTGACCATTAACCTGAGTCTTGAATAATGACAAAATTTTTCTTGCTTAAATCAGAAACTGGTTAGAATCTGTGAACAAATTGACTTTTCTCTACTCCCATCCACCCCCATCCCCACTTAAAAAGAGAAAGAAAAATAAACCTTATGTTGGGTGGGGTGGAATATTAGGAATTATTTTTATTCCTCCTCTTCTCTCTGTATCCCCTCAGTCTGCATATGATAGGATCTCAGTTTGGTATTTTTTTTCTTTTAAAATTTTCAGTTTATTGAGACCAAATGCTTTTTGTTTTGGTAGATACCGGGGGAAATGGTGAAAAAAAAAATTCATCTGTCCTTAAAGGGAGGCAGGAATATGAAGTTAAAAAGAAATAGATGAGGAAGGAAATGCAAAGGGCCAGTCATAGGCTGAAGACACAGTACAATGGTAGTTTGTACTTGTTCAAAAGTGAAGGACCAAAATTAGAACCACCCTATTCCTTTTCCCCCTATTTTCAGTCTAAACTCTGCTAACTATATTGCCATATTGTGTGTGTTTATTTCTCTCTTCATGAACTCATTCATCTTTAAAGGGACTTATCTCACTGGCCCTCCTCAAATACCATAATAGCCATAGTCACTAGTAGTTCTTGGAAAATAGGCTCCTATTCTTTTGATTTTTAAAAACGGATTCAACTGTGAACATTGGACGTATATATTGGAATATTCTCTTTGATGGACCAAAGTTGTAATGCTTTAGGCCAGTTTCTGAATGTTTATTCTAGGACAAGCTAGGGCTGCCCCCTGGAGGAGATAGTTATGCATTACAGTCTTTATGTCAAAACACCAACCCCTTTCCCCCAGAATTGGTTCTCAGTATTTTGTTTTCTTTTTTCTTTTCTTTGCTTTTCCTTGCTTTTCTTTTCTTCCTTCCTTCCTTTCTTTTTTGTGACAGGGAGGAGAGAGAAATCATTTTCAACTGCTTTCTCTAAAACTGACCCCTGGATGATGCACCAAAGACATTCCAAGAGATGCCATTAAGATTCAGGATACGTTATAAATTTTCCAAGTTCCTTAACCCCCCCCCAAAAAACCCAAATAGCCCCCCCAAACTATCAAGCTATTAATATTAAATGTTAATTTCTGCAGCATATCTATAATATTAGATGAAATCCTCATTACTAGTAGTAGATTGGGTGCTATTTCTATTAATAAGGGGGGGGACCCTAAGAGAGTAGAGCCTAACTTCATACTAGTAAACATCAAAGACAGTAACATGGGTGTCTTGGCCTCCCAGAACCACCCTGCAGTTTAGCGCAACATAACAGACATTTATTAAGCACTATTATCTGTCAGGCATTGTACTAGTCAGTAGGGGAGGAGGAGGAAGAGGAAGAGAAGGAAGCTTGGCAGTGGGACTAGAGACGTCTGGGGAATGGCCAGTAGGCCAGTTTGGCTTGAAGTAGGGGGCGAGAAAGGGAGTCATGGGAAATGGGTCTGAAAAGACTGGTTGGAGCCGTGGTGAAGGGTATGGTATTAAAGGCTAAACAGCAATTTGCATTTTAGCCTGGGGCAATACCTGAAGGCTTCACACCCTCCAGGCGCCCCAGGCCTGGGACTTGGAGTCAGAAAAAGCTGAATTCAAAAGCTACGTCAAACACTTCTCTGTATGACTCTGTCTGCCTCCTGTTTCCTTCTGTGTAAAATGAAGATAATCCTAGCACCTACCTCCCAGAGTTGTTGTGAGGATTGAATAAGATAATAATTGTAAACCACTTAACATAGTGCCTAGTACATAGTAAGCGCTATATCAGTGTTACCTATTATTATTATTATTATTATTATTATTATTATTATTATTATTACTATGGAATCAACAAACATTTATTAATGTGCCAGATACTGTGCTACCCTAGAGATAAAAATAAAAAACTGATTACTCCTGACCCCAGTGAATTTACACATTCTACTGGTGGATACAATACAGTCACAAGTCAGTAAATACAGTATATATGCAAAAAATGCAGTTAGAGACAGAGTCCTTAGAACTGGGAGCATCAGGAAATGCTTCTTGGAGGAGATCGTGCTTGAACGGATTCTTGAAGAGAACTTAGGTTTCCAAGAGGCGGAGGTAAGGAGGGAAATCATTCCAGGCCTGTAAAAAGGTATGGAGAGATGGAATGTCGCTACCAAGGAAGAAAAACAAGAGCAGTTTGGCTGGAAAGTTCAGCGTGTGAGGGGATACAACAGTCAGCCCGGAAAGACTGACTCCAGTTAGATTTTATGCCAGGGGAGTTTGTATTTGACTCTCAAGGCAATTGGAATCACCAAAGTTTTTTGAGCAGAGGGATAACATGGTCAGACCTGTACTTTAGGAATATCAATTTATTAAGTATCTACTTTTTACTTGTGCTAGGTGCTTTCTGGGCTACAAAGATAAATAAAACTCTCCCATGTCTTTGAAGAACTTAAAATATACTTTTAACAAAACTATGGTTATTAAAATATTCTATAATTCAAATTTTCCTCTAGTTCAGGTGAATCTTTACCAAAATTAAGATAAATTAGTGACGTTTTACTTATAACATCTTTTGAGATAAGGAGCTTTTGATCTCTTTATGATTATTTTCCAAAATTATAGGGCCCAATATACTTTAAGGAGGACACTCTCTTCGTATTTTAGGTTAGGATGAATGACAGTTGGAAAAAAATTTAGATCGTATTTATTAAGCTCATGTTTAATTTTTGATTCATCTGTATAACGTGGGGTGATACCTTCACTGTTCTTTAAAATGAATAGTCCTGCTTCCTTTATTTACCCGGGGAGATGGCTGGATTCACCACTTTCGCATTTCCTGATTCATCTATAATGGTGGTTTGAAATTGCCAAGTTACTCCAGTAAGAGAACCCTGCTGGGAGGATAAATTTCAAAGGAGAGGAAAGAGGGGTATCTCATTTTATCCCTGCTGTTGGGTAACAGTTTGTACTTTTGGAGGGTGCATAGGAATATTACCATCCTTTGTGTACATGCCCCTTTGTACATTCCAGACAAGCATTAGAGTGCTTTTCTGTACTGCTACCCTCATCTGGAACAGAAAAACTAGCTTTAGCCAATCCAGACTACTCACAGTTCGCTAAAAAAAATAATGTATCACCTTGACTCGTGTTATCCCTCTGCCTACTTAGAGTTCACTCCACTCTGTCTTTAGCTGTCAAAAGCCTACCCATCCTTTAGGGCCAGCCCGGATAGGAGCTCTTAGAAGCTCTTCCCTAATCGCAGCAACCAGAATTGAACAATGGCACATTTCATACCATGTGTTTTAGAGCTTCCTTATCTGATTAAAGATGGGCACTACGTCCTATTCCACTTTTTATCATATACAGTGTTTTGCATACAACAGGTACTCAGCAAATATTTTTGCATGATTAAGAATGTTAGGGTATACCTGTTAGGACAAAATGTACCAGTATGATTTAGAGGTTCTTTTAAGAGAACAAAGCTTGGCTTTATTAATATAAATGCTGTAACAACAATGATATTATTACCCCTACTTTAACAATTCCAATAGAAACAGAATCGGTGACTAGGTGGTGCTACAGTGCACGGGGGCCTGAAGTCAGGAAGACCCGACTTTAGATCCAGCCTCAGACACTTAACAAGCTGTATGATTCTGGTCAAGTCACTTAACATCTCTTTGCCTCAGTTTCCTCAAGATGAGGACAGTAACACCTACCTTCTAGGATTGTTGTGAGGATAAATAAAATAATCCATATAAAGTGCTTATCACAGTGCCTGGCACACGGTAAGCCCTGTAGAAATGTCAGCAATTATTATTAAACCATATTTAGATATTTTGAAAGATCTGTGATTTCTTCAGTGTGGGTGCTCCTTCAACCGATACCCATTATCTAACAACCATACTTTAATAAGTGACCTTGGCAGTCAGTATGTCCAGAAAAGCCGTCACCTGGTGGCCAGTCTTTCCAAGATGTTCCCCTCTTAGCCAGGCAGGTCTCGACATGAGCAGTCAGGCTGCCTGGATTGGATGTGAAGCCTTTACAAATCGGTAGGACCATCCAGACCTTGCTCTTCACTACGATAGCCTTTGAGAATCAAGAGTCACTTTTTGCCTTCGTGAGATATTAGAGTAGAATTATAAGGCAAGGTGTAATTTATGGTATTATATCAAATCTTTATCAAAATCCAAATAAGAATTCACTTAAAGAATAGTTGTCTTTCACTTTTGGACAAAATAACACATGTAGTGACTTTTTAAAAAAAAACTTAATGGAAGATGAAGCATGGAAGTTTAAAAAATAAACTACGTTAGTTTTGAAGATTTTGTGCAATTTGTAGGTGTATGTAAACTAGAAGACTTAGTTGATGTCTATTATATTAAGACCGACTAGATCCTCATGAATTGTTCTAGTTTATTTGTTTTAAATGATAAATTTTAGTATATGTGTGTGTGTTAGTAACATTTTCCAACACCACTAAAACATGCTTTTGTTTTAAAAAATTGAACATTCTTTACACATGTATTGACTATATCCAGCCAACCGTGTGTATTGACTATATCCAGCCAACCGTGTGACTCTGTTAATGTTTTGAATTATGGATGAAGGAAACACCCATGGATATATAGCCACTTAAAAATGAAATGCTGCTATTACATGGTCTTTGTTTGGTGCATAGGGCTGTCGGTATGTAAGCCTTCTACGAATAGAGATTGTTTTATTTGTTGTGTTTGTATCCCTAGTACCTACTTTCTACAGTTCCTGGCCTACAGTAGGTACATAATGAGTATTTGCTAGTTGATTCATATAATAAACATAATATATCATAACAGTAAAAAGAAAAAATCTATTCTCCTTGAGAACTTAAAGAATTAGGTATCACATTTATATATAACAATTTCAGCGTCCTTAGAGAGAAAAGCATGACCTAGATTTCTGTCATTCAAACTTCTTGAGGTTGTGGACCCCCCTCTGCATTGTTTGATAGCCTTGAATCTTTTCATCTGGTTCACCGTTAGGGTGGAAACTGAAGATGGAGTTTCTTTCCAATTCCGAGTCTGATTCTTTGTAGGAGAGAGTAACACGTTAAACATGTTTGCCATGTTGAGACTTTATGTCAAGGAACTCTTAAGAGTTACCTGGCAAAATCCCAGGTTTACCCGGGACAGCTAAAAGCCAGTAACTAGGTCACCTGAGGTCCTTCTAGCTTTATTATTCACTGAAAACCTTCAGCTAGACCAGGGGCAGGGTACTTTGTGGCCCCTAGCATCAATCTCAATTTTAATTCCACCCATTCCTTAGAAGGATCTAAAAGATGACGTTGATCTACCAATAACCTGCAGAGAAGACTTTGTTCCACTTTACTGCAGCGACTCTCCCATTGATAGAAGAGCTTCTGAAGGGTTGACAGGAGCAGTTGGAGAACTGTGAACAGATGTTCTTCCTAAAAGTTTTGCCTTCCTCTTTTTTTGAGAAGCAGCATGGTATAGTGGAAACGAGTGCCGGGTGTGGGGTTCGTCCTGTCTTCACCTCCCGTCCATACTATCTGTGCCAAGGCACTTGCACTCCTGAGCCTATTTTCCTTATTTGTAAAACTGAGATGATAATACCTGCAGTATAGTACTTATCCCACCCTGCCCCATCTTCTGCAGATTGTAGAGAGACTCTATAAGAATTTTGAATGTCTTAAAACTAAACCTCAGATATTAACTATTGGATCCCATAGTACAGTTATGTGCACCCAATAGAACACATTTAGTTTGTGGAAGAATAGGACCCAGAACAGTGAAATAAATGTTGGTTTGCTTTTTAAGCTTAAAATATTTTCAAATAAAATAAGTCAGATCTCTTGAAGTATAAAGGTAAGCTAGTTTGATAATTTTTTATTGTCAGGGAGACTTTTAGATTCTAGCTCAGGGGTTCTTAACTTTTTTGTGTTGTGGAATCCTTTGGCAGTCTGGTAAAGCCTTTGGACTCCTCAGAATAATATTTCTTTTATTCAAATTCATAAGTGAATGACCTGCTCAATTTCATTTAGAATTTAGTGAAAATGAAGGTGCTTTTTAAAAAAAAAAAAATCCAAGTTTAAGGATCCAAGGTTGAGAACCATGCTCCCTCTAGCTAATAGATTGACACCTCTATGGTTTCAAAGCAGATTTCTGAAACCCAACTCATTCCTTCATGCCTACATAAAATACTTAGAATTTTTTTGATAAAACAAACCTTCATTTCAAAAATAAACTTTGAAGTTTGAAAGTAAAAGCAGATAAATAGTTTCCCAGGGCAGAAAGGATTCTTATAAAGTTCTGGAAACCAAACCAGTATTTCAGTGGGCTGAAATAATACATGATGATGTTCACATCCTCAGTGAATAGCATGTGTGTGCCAAAATCAGTTTAGTCAATAAACTTAGACTGATTTAACTACTCTTTGTCTTTCTCTATTTTTTCCTCTTTTGCCTTAAAGGTCTCTTCCTCCTTGCTAAATTCTCTTTCCTTCCTTTTATTTGTTCCTTCTCTCACTTTTCCTTTCTTAAATTTAATAGTATTTTATTTTTTTCAATTACATGTAAAGCAAACTTTTAACATTCACTTAAAAAAATTTTGAGTTCCAAATTTTCCCCCTCCCTCACTCTACCCCCTCCTTATTCCAGTAAACAATTTGATATAGGTTATGTATGTGCAGTCACGTAAAACATATTTCTATATCAGTCATGTTGTAAAAGAAGAAACGGGCCACCAGAAAAGAACCACCAAAAAAAGTAAAAATAGTATGTTTCAATTTGCACTCAGCTGTTCACAATTCTTTTTCTGGATGTTGGTAGCATTTCCCATCATGAGTCCTTTGGAATTGTTTTGGATCATTGTACTGCTGGGAAGAGCTAAGTCAATCATAGTTGATTATTGTATAGTATTGCTGTTACTATGTAGCGTGTTCCGGTTCTGCTCACTTGGCTTTGCATCAGTTCACATAAGCCTTTCTAGGTTTTTTTCTGAAATCCGCCTGCTTGTCATTTCTTATACCGCAGTAACATTCTGTTACATTCATTTGCCACAACTTGTTCAGCCATTCTCCAATTGATGGATATCCCCTCAATTTCCAGTTCTTTGCCACCACAGAAAGAGCTGCTATAAATATTGTTGTACAAATAGATCTTTTTCCTGTTTTTGAATCTCCTCGGGATATAGATTTAGCAGTAATGTTGCATACCGCACAATTTTATAGCCCTTTGGGCATAGTTCCAAATTGCACTCCAGAATGGTTGGATTGGTTTAAACCCCACCAGCAGTTCATTAGTGCCCCAATTTTTCTATATCCCCTCCAACATTTGTTGTTTTCCTTTTCTGTCATATTAGCCAATCTGACCGGTGTGAGATGGTACCTCAGAGTTGCTTTAATTTGTATTTCTCTAATCAGTAGTGACTCAGAACATTTCTTCATATAGTCTAGATAGCCTTGATTTCTTCATCTGAAAACTGCCTGTTTATATCTTTTGACCATTTATCAGTTGGGGAATGGCTTGTATTCTTGTACATTTATTCAGCTCTCTATATATTTGCTTCTCTCTCTCTTTTCTACCTCCGTTTCTCTTTTTCGGTCTCTCTGTTGATCAAAATTTTGTCAAGATTAGAGGAGTGTGCTTTCCACCATTCTCATTCTTATGAACTCTATAGATGAACATGTAAGCAATGGCTTCCAAAACTTTTTCAGTCCCTAGGTCACTTCATCACTTCTTACACACACACACACACACACACACACACACACACACACACACACACACACACACACACACACACCTGAACAACAACAAACTTTTCAGAATTGAGAGGAATAGAAATTTTTTATAAGAAATAAATGTGAGGGACAGCCAGGTGGTGCAGTGAGTAGAGCACTGGCCCTGGAGTCAGGAGGACCTGAGTTCAAATGCGACCTCAGATGCTTGACACACTTACTAGCTGTGTGACCTTGAGCAAGTCACTTAATCCCAATTGCCTTGCCTTCAGCCCTAAAAAGAAAAAAAAAGAAAGAAATGAGATTAAGTCTGCCTTTGTTTTAGTATCATAAGTAAATTATTCATTCTGAGAACAAAATGACAGCCAACTCTGTTATCTTGCATAGACATATGACATTCATGTGACCAAATCCAAAATGGTAGCTGATCAAAAAAAAAATAAAACCCCAAACCTACTGGGGCTCTGGAATGTGTTAGGTGTGGTTTATAGTTTTTAAAATGGAGTCAAGCTATGAAGAAGTAGCTCAGGAATGAGTAGAAAGTTGCCTACTTCCTCTTACTCCCAACTCATGCTAAATATAGAGACACCCATGCCAGAATACCCCTGAGTGAGAATTTTTCATACCTTTTCTGGGTTGGGGAAGTAATTCAGTGTGGATTTCAAAGGTCAGCTACAGAGCCAAAGGCTGAGTTTGGAAGATAAAAGTTAGCAAAGGGTAGGTAAGTGTGTCAAAAATGACTATAATTTACTTTATGCCAATTAGAATTTGAGAGTGGATTTCTAATGAGTGAAATTTATTGATGATACTGGAAAAGAGAACCTTTGAAAAGAAGGGTTCTCATCTTGTGACATTTCTATTCTGGTATAGGGTGTCAAGTGGAAGGAAGGGATTTGACATAATGAGTTTCAGAATCTTGGATGGGTCAGCACATTTGTCATTTAGAAGCAAGAATTGAGGGAAGATACAATCCACATTGGCAACCAATTCTAACATTGATAGCCAGGGGTTTTCAACAGCATTGGGGAGAAAGCTGTGACAAGTCAGCAGCCCCTACCAATGGAAATCAGCCTGAGAACTCTCTTTGGTCTTCATGAGATAATGTGGGTAAAGCACTTGGCAAACTGACATAAATGTCAACTGTTATTATTATCAGATTCCCCCTACTAGGTGTTGACAACAGCATATTTTAAAATTTACCCTCAACCATAGCTGACCCACCTCTGAACTAACTGAAGGACCTGCCTGTCCTTCCTACACATTTTGAAAATTACTGTAGGAAACTGGTAAAGGAAGTGTTTTTATGCCTCTGGTTCACAGAATTGCAGTTCCTGAAGTCTCTCCATACATGTGATATTTTTTAACTAGACAAAATAATAGCTCTAAAAACCTTAGATGTTATAACCAAATTAGTAATAGGAAGGCAGCGCCAAGACTACTGTGGTTTATTATCCAAATTCAACCACCGATTTCCAATGAAACCTTGGGATGGTGACTTAGTCTCACCGTGTCAGTTCACTCGTCTGTAGGATAGGATATTAATACTTCACAGAAGTGTTGGGAGATTTAATTAACACTTTTAGGGTACTTGAAAGTATCCCACAAAGGATAACATAAGAGCAAAATTCATAAGAGCTTGGCCTTGAAAAACAAACCTGCCTAGGAGAGGGTAATAATAGCTAGCATTTTTATGATGCTGCAAGGTTTGGAAAGCACTTTATATATGTTAATTCATTTGATCTTTGTAACAACCCTGTGAAGTAGGGGCTGTTTTATCCCCATTTTGCATATGAGGAAACCTGGGCACATTGAGGTTAAGTGATCATTGCACTGGCCTACCCCTAGTAAGTGTCCAAGGCAGAATTCAAACTCAGGTCTTCCTGATTGCACATTCTGTGCTCTAACCACTATTCTACCTAGCCCGTCCTAGGAGATATGAAGTAGGTATGTTCCATTAACACCAACTAGTTTTCACATGGGGGGGGGGTGGCTCCAGAGTTCCTTAACATCAGCTTGGGCTGAATTGTTAGTCACTGCATCTGAAGATAGCTGTCAATTCACTTCAGAATGTTCTTGCAAGGGATGTTGCTTCTTGCAAATATTTTATCAGCTGTTATTTATTAGCAAATCCAGTATCATTTCAGTAACCCCTTAGGGGTGCAGAAAAACAAAACAAGAAGTCGAGTAACCCAAGTCAGTGCAAAGTAAAGAGCATGGGTTCAACAGTGGTCATTGTTTGAGGCCAATAGGGATATATCGGATTGATACTTACATTTTGCACATTCCAGAAGTCTAAACTTCACCCCAGTCATCAAATTGTGTGAGTGAAGTCATCCATTATTTTCTCATTTTTTCATTTTTGCTGGTGAGAAGCAAGCAGTGCTGCCACCTTGTTGCCAAAAGTTTGCCCGATCTGAATGTGTTTAGAAATCAAGTGAATGCCTGTTGTGCCGAGGAGCCTGCCCTTTCTCTTTGTCAGTACTTGCAAAAACAACTTAAAAGACAAAGTTAGAGCCGCTGGCCGGGATTCTGTAATTAGCATAATCGTGATGCTGCGCATTGTTCATCAGCGCACGCCCCTCAGCCAAATTTCCCATTAAGAGGACACCGATGTTGTCCTAGTGAATAAATCCTGCGCGCATGATGCAGATCAGCGTGTTGCTGCCTGCTGCCCGGGACTGCAGTTAATTTTAGCCGGGGTTTGTTCTACAAGTTGTAAAACTGTTTACCCAAGTAGGAGCTCCGAGCCTGAAATGTGAGCGCTCCGCCTAATGTGATAGGCGCTCTATTTTAGACTTCAGATTGTATTTATGACCCGCAGCGCAGCCATCTGAAGAAGTGTTGTGGCTCAGGTTTCCATTGAAACGACTCGTAAGTACCGGGCGATTTTTAGAAACTTGGCTTTGTTTTCTTTCCCCCCTTAAATCTGCTTGATATCTGTTAAAGTTTTAGTTACCTTTTGTCTCTTAGGGGACCTGGAAACTTTGTGGGTGGGCACTTAAGAGAAAGCAGCGTGAACAGTTTAAAAATTCGTTTTTCAGCAGGTCTTTCAAGTAAGTGTAAATTCTCAGTATTTCCAGTAGATGCTTAAACAACGCCCCCCCCCAACACCCCAATGCTAGCTTATGGTTAATTACCTATTTATTGAGTCAGTTACAATATTTCATTAATGAACTGGTTCATGCAGTTACAAAAAAAAAAAAAAGTTGTATAGTTAAACTTGATTTTCTATGGCAACCTGAATCTTTTAATAGCAATACTAAAATGAATTGTTATAATCTGTTTTCTCTTAGCTCTGAGTTTTTGCTAAAATAATGGAGTGTCAGATGTAATATTTTGTAGAGCTTTGTACAGTAATGTTTTAAAGGAGCTACTTAAAATAGATTCCCAGGAACGACTTAAAAAGCAGTTAGTACTTTTCATCAGAAGGAAGTAATGTCAAACATCTTCTGAAGTTGAATAAAGTTAGATCTCTTAACTCATGGAAGTTCTGGGAAACCTCAGATCTAAACTTCTGTTCATCTAGCCAGTGTTTGTTACCACATGTCAGCTTAAATTTGGCTCGAAGATTAAAATAAAGATTTTAATAAAGAATGTCAGCGTTTTAAATGATCTGGATCCTCTTTCATGTTCCTAAATGTGTTTTAACTCAGAGGTGCCTGACCTCGTGCCAGTACCGTGCTTGCAGCTCAAAGCCATGTAAGGATTTTCTTTGCCTGGTACCCCTTCAGTCATACTACCGGCCTTAGGGATTTTAATCTCAGTGGAGCAGTTCGGATGCTCCCCACATATCCGTATCTGAGAGGCCTCTATAATGAAGCAAGGGATGAGGTGTGGTATGAACTATGAAAGGAAATGCCGCTTGCCCCACTTAAAAAAAGGCTGTTCTGCCATTATGCATTACTTGTTTAATATAAGATTGAGAAAGGGAAACATTTCCAGTGATAGTTTGTGAGAGGATATTTTGACATAAAATGGGAAAGAAAATAGAACTGGTTTCTTTGACTATTTTAGGAGGAAACTTTTAAACTGTTTTTAATGGCCTGAAGATAAATAGGCAGCATAGATTAATTGTGATTGGTATAGTGGGCTCTCTCATTTTGAAATCTTTACTATTTAATCTCAGTATTTTTGTGGCAATGTATTTATCAAAGAACTTATTAAACCTAGGGAATCTACTAGTCCTTTATACTTTTTATTTATAGAGGACTTAGCACAGTTCCTTATTTTATCATTAATATCTTAATGCAGTGTAAGTTAAAGAAAATCACCTTGTTTATTAGGTATTGATCGAGCTGGAGAGGACTTTATAGGTCATCTAGCCCTTCCCCCTTATTGTACAGATGAGGAGATTGAGGCCCAGAAAGGGAAGTGACTTGTTCAAGGTCAAACGATACAGTGGAAAAACTGTTGAGTTTGGAGCCTGAGCATCTGGGTTCAAATGCTGACTCTTTTTACTCGCCCTCCTTGAGACCGTGGGCAAGTTCCTTCACCTCTCTGTATCTCAGTTTCTTATCTGTGAAATGTGGGGGTCCAAGGTCCGTTCTAGTTCTAAATCAGTGATCTTAAATGGTATCATAGCCGGAATACAGTCAGGTCTTCTAAATCCTAATCCCTCCATGTCATAATAGAATTGAATTTTGGGACATAATTCCTATTATATTGCAATTTAGGATATAATTCGCTATGATTGCCAAATTTGGGGGTAGTTCTACACAGAGATTTTTAAACATTTTTCCATTCCAGTAAAATTTCCAAAGAACTTGTCGCCAACACTAAAGTGTTTGTGAAATTGAATAATTTTAAGGAATGCTATGCAAATATGCTGTGAGATGCAGAGAGCAGGTTAAAGCAAGAAGAGAGAGACTGCTCTACCGGAGGAAGTGACAGTCTGAGTGGTCACGGAGCTGCTGGGGCTGTGGACACCGTCAAGTCTAGCCCTCAGTGACTCCACGTGCCTATTGCAGCGATGAGCATTGCCAGAGGTGGTGATGTCTCCTGATAGCTGAAGGAAGTGCTAGCTGGTTATGACCTGGATCATGCAGAACCATGCATAATAAGCCCCACCATTCTGGAGCTTTAATCCAGCAGGCCTATGTCAGAGAAACTTAGCCTCTGTCACTGTACTAAGAGTCCAGGGGTCAGGGCCTCCAGGCCATACATTGCACCTGTTAGCCAGAATAAATAACACTGTGAAAGTATTCCCTGGTCTAGTCTCCCACTGTGGTCACCTACCTTCTCTGATGAGCCTGCCACTTTCTTTGGAAAGCCCCAGAACAAAGCCGTTCCCATAAAGTAGAAGCTTTTCATTTGCTGCTTCTAACAGGTCGGTTATCCCATAACTAGGCTCCTGTACACCCCGACATTTGCTCTTAAGTCCAAGGAATTTCTAGGAGGAGAAGGGGGGAATCCTTTCTCCCACGCCCCCGTCATCCCCCTCTGACCTTAATTTGCCTTCATTACTACCGGCTGACCATAATCTATCACCCTTGTATTTTGATTCATAGCACAAAGTACTAGATCAGTGGCTATATCTGTGCTGTTTTCTTTGGAAAGGAAATCCTGCGGTAAAGGGACTGTGTTATGTTAAATGGTACCTGTTTTATCTAAATTAAAAGAAATGCTAAGCTGAGGAGTGCCATCGGCATTGACTCTGCTCTACACAAGTTCATAGCCAAAGAGTGGCGCTCTGTGAGAACAGTTTATTTCCTCTGGAATAGTATTCAAAACATGAGACTGCTGTGATTATTTAGCATTTATTAGGCACCCACCGAGTACATACAATGCACAAAGAAAGCACAGTGTCAGCTTTCAAAAGTCTTATATACTAGTATTAGATAGAGGAGAGACCTGCCCCTTCTCTCCCCCCATTTCACATACCAAAGTGAGGTTAGAAGAGAGAGGCCATGGGTGGGGGGGGGGGAGAGAGAGAGAGAGAGATGTTGGTGTAAAGAAAGGGCTATTTAAATGTTCAGTTTTTCTGGCCTTCTGTGAAATAGAATGAAGCTAAAAAGTAACTCTGCCAGCATTGCGGCTTATCTCCTCCACCCCAAAGTGTCAGACAGTATACCCGTTAGGACTCAATCATGCCACCATTTCTGTTCTCTTGTTTCAGTTCTGTTGTATCCCAGGGAACTTGTGTTCTCTCTCTCTCTCTCTCTCTCTCACACACACACACACACACACACACACACACCCCATTTGACTTCGATGGTCACTGTATCCCTAAGTGAATATAATGAACTTTTTCTTCCATTGTCTCAAGATAGATGGGAGCTCTATTAAAAAATAATAGTAATAATAAATTCTGATTTGGGCTTCGGCTCCATTATTGGCTTGCTAGGTTTGGAGTGAATCACTTCACTTTGCAGTGACTCGGTTTCCCCATCCATAAGCTTCACACAATGTTGAGTCATCTGTTCAGCTAAATAGGTTAGCAAAATGGTTTTGAGTTTTTCAGAAGAAAGGCAACTACCAAGCGTTATTATGTAACATAAAGGGGTAAGATTGACATGAGTCAGCAGAGTAGGTCAAACAAGCATGGGTACTGGGTATTAATAAGTAGTAATAATAAATGCAGGGTCTGTGACTCAACCTTTTCCATTACACTCAGCATGGGACAGACTTATCCAAAGTACTGTATGCAACTTGTGGCTCTTTGTGGCAGAGAGACTTAGAGAAGTTGGCAAAGATTCATGGAGAACTCCCTGGTCCTGCTGACCCCTACTCCTAACCCCCACCACCGCAAAGGATTTAAAGGTTGAACAATGATACCTATGTAAGGGGTTCAAGAAACTGAAATTTTTCCAACATAGATAAAAAATTACTTCAGTAACAATTGAAGTATATGAAGTAATTCTCGGGCAAGTTTTTTAACTTCACTGGGCATCGATTTCCTTGTGTAAATAAGAACTAGAATGATCCCTGAGTCACCTCCAGGTCAGACATTCTATTCTTTAGATTTAAGCACACAAAAAAGATAAATGATTGGTTTTTATTCCACTGTGGATAGCATAGAAAGAATAGGGGGTTAAATTGCAGCAAAGTGTAAGGGTTAGCTCAGGGGTGGAGAACCTGCAGGCTCGAAGCCACATGTGAATCCAAGCTTAGATTCAGTCAAAGGGCCGCACTTGAGGACCTGGAGGGCCACATGTGGCCTCAAGGCCGCAGGTTCCCCACCCCTGGGTTAGCTTAACCTTAAGGACAATGGGTACCCAACATTGCAGTGGGATGCTGAGAGGGGTTACGTTGTCTCCCTTGCCGGAAACCTTTAACAATTGGAGTTGATACACACTTCATAAAATCATTAACCAAAGAGTTTGGAGGTCCAGCACTCCCCAGATTATGTTCCATGGAGTTCTGGTGTTCTGCATGATATGAACACCAATTCCCAGGGATGAGATTATCATCTCTATACAATCTATACAGAGGACTGTCATAACTCTGTACCCAGGACTAGTGTCACTCCATACGACCAGCTTCCATCTCAGGCCTGATATCCCATGAGCGTCTCCAAACTCAAAATGTCTAAGACAGAACTTCCATTTTTCCTCCCAAACCCACTTCCCTGCTTCTCTCAAGAACAGCAGCATCCTTTTTCTTAGCCAGATTCACAATCTTGGAGTCCTCCTTCTGTCGCTCCCCTATCCAATCACTTGCCAAGACTAGTTGATTCTTTCTCCACTGAATTCCTTTCCCCTGACCCCTTTTCTCTTCTAGGTCGGGCCTTCATCACCTTTCCCCTGGACTATTTTTGTTTATTTGTCATACAGCTTCTCTCTTCAGTCCGCCCTCCACACAGCTGCCAAAGCAGTATTCTCCAAACGTAGATTTGACTGTGTCACTCCCCTGTTCGGTAAACACCAGTGGCTACCTTTTGCCTGTAGGAACAAATACAAATGTTTCTGGTATTTTTTAAATACCTTCATAGCCTGGCACCAATCTTCCTTTCCATCTTTGCCATCCATAATTCTCCTGAACACTCTTCAGTCAGTCCAGCCAAACTGCCCTCTTGCATTCTTCACATGCTACGTTCCACCTTCTGTCTCTATGCTGTTGCACGCAATACCCTCTCTCTTCCTCTCTTGGGTCTTAGAAGCGCTGGTTTCCTTCAAACTTCAGATCAAGCGCCATCTCCTATCTTCCCAGCTACTAGTATCTGCCCCTTCCCCCAAATTACCATGTATTTATTTGGTCTGTCTTTTGTGTGTTCTCATCTGCCATGGTGCTTTCCCTCTCTATAGCTAGAGCCCTTAGCCAGTTTGTGTCAGTCTGGTGGGGGCTGTGGATCTCTCTCCAAAATAATGTTTCTATGTGCATAAAATGGAATACTTAGAATTGCAAAGGAAACAAATTCTGCTGAAATACAGTTATCAAAATGTTACAAAAAATAAGTTCATGGACCCCAGATTAAAAATCTCTGCCCTAGTGAACATCAGCTTCTTGAGAGCAGGCCTAGCAATATGTAATAAAAAGGTCACACAGATAGTTAATAGTAGTATTTGCACTAGAATCCAGAGCTTTTGACTCTCCAGACCCCTGATGCATTCATCCGGGAGGATTTCAAGGTGTCCGAAGGCAAGGGATGACCTTTTAAAGCCTCTTCTGGCCCTAAGACGATATTATTTTGATCTGACGGTGTCTTTTGTCACTTGGGAAAACCACCAGCTAATCCTCATAATAATTAGGATTTCTTTTCCTTATTTAGGTAAGCCTGCCTTAGATGAGAGTCATGAGATTCTTGTTTCTAATAGATAGAATGTCATGGTAGACTAGACTTCAAGTCAGGAATAATTCCTACTTTCAAATTCTGCCTTGAAAACTTGCTAGTTGTGGGACTACAGCAAATCATTAAACTTCTCTGGGCCTCAGTTTCCTCAACTGTAAAATGAAGGAGTTGGACTTAGTGACCTCTCTCTGATCACTTCCTGTGGCCGTCCCATGATTCTATGTTGGTCATCCTTTAAGGTGATGTATGTGAAAGCAAGATCCATATGCAATAGCCACATAATGGTGCCGGTGTCATTACCGAACTAAACTCTATCTGACTTTTCTTCTGCCTTCAAAATGACCTACCACAAGAAGGGAGGTCTTGTGGCGAATCTAGTGTTAGGAGTCAAGTCAAGAAGCACCTTTAATCTTGACCATTAGTCATTGCATTTGTGTCTAGGATCCCTACGAAGTGGGCCTTCTCTCGGAACCCATTTCAGAAAAGGCACCTGTATATTATCTTTGAGTAACACATTCCAATGCTGGGTACCCACTGTCCTTCAAGGGAGGACCTGCTCCACCCTGCCTTCTTCAAGTCAATCATTTCATTTGGTTGGGAAGGAGAAAGGGAGCCGCAAAAATCCCCAAGACTAGCAACGTCAGCAATGACATCTACCCTCGATCGAAAGAGCCCCAGCAAGCTCAGCAGCAGTGCGGGGGCTGAGGTGGGGAATTCCTTGTCACTCCAAGTAAGTCCAAGGGCCAGGGCCTGTGTATGGAATCATCTCAAATATAAGTAATTTGCTGGTTCTATTCTAGGTGGTGCAGTGGATAGAGTCTTAGACCTGAGTGAGGAAGACTCATCGTCCTAAATTCAAATCTGTACTCAGACACATACTAGCTATGTGACCCTGGGCAAGTCACATAACCCTCTTTGCCTCAGTTTCCTCATCTGTAAAATGAGCTGGAGAAGGAATGGCAAACCACTCCAGTATCTTTGCCAAGAAAACCCCAAAAGTATCGGACGTGACTGAACAACAACAAAATTATTACTCTACTCATTAGGTTGTGACTCCCCAAGATTTCTTTCCTCTTTATATATCAACCCACTAAGTGTTCTGACCTCTTCAGACGCTCATAATATAAATTTGTCATATTTATATGTCTTTGTTCACATGTTGTGGTATTTTTAATGGGTTATTCTTTGACAATGTAGTCTTGCCTTAGGTTGTAAACAAAATACTGAGGCTGCTTCTTTGGAATATTTAAGACCGCATCTAGCACTGTCATACATGCTTCTGATGCTAATGAAGAAGAAAGGGTTCTTTGATGACACTTGTCAGCAGTGCTGTTTAGGAAGAGGTGTATACCAAAGATGAAGCTCTCTGCCTTTGGGGAAGGGAGGGAGGGAGGGAGGGAGAGGGAACAATCCTTTGTTTTCATTGATGTCTCACTAGGCTTACTCCTAGTGAGAAAACTCTGCCGATGCAGATTACTAACTATTCTGGCATTTATAGTCCTAGAGGATTGTCTTAGCATTGGGTTCATTACAGCATTGGGCACATTAGGTATGTAGTACTTCCATAAAATCCAGTTTAAATTTGTAATAATGGAAATAATCCCACCTACCTGTAATTGGTTATACATTTACAGAATATTTTAATGATCTTTAAAGTTAGAAAAGGCAGATCCCATAGGCAAGGAGGAATAGCTTATCTTGGTTTATCAGGCTCTACAAAATTCTTACTGCTCAGAAATAGGTTCCTTCCCACTCCCTGCCTTGATCCACAAGCCTGGTGACCCTTTGTCAGGTTTGGAAAATGCAAAACTTGGGCCCACATAGATTTTTAAATTGGAAGGAACCTTTGGATTAGTTCTGTCTTCATACCAGCTCTCAGATGCATTCCTGCTTTGATTCTGACTACAACAACCATTCTAGGACAGGCTGTCATTACTCATCTCCCTTGGATATTGCATAGCCTCCAGTCTGTACTGCATAACACTACCAAAGTCATCTTTCTTCCATAGAGATCTGATGTCACCCCTCTGTTCCAGAATCTTTCATGCCTTCTGTCGCCTCTAGTCAAGTTCAGGTTCCTACACCTGGCATTTAAGGTCTCCCACAATTTTCTATAACTTTGCCTTCCCAATCCTTATATTATTGTCCTCCATTTACTCTGTCATGGGTTCCTGGCTCCTTCTGTACACATGATGCACTCTCACACTTCCACATCATTTCTAACACTGTACCCAATACCTGAAATCTCCTTTCTTCCCCTCTTTGCCTGTCAAAATCCCACTTAAATCCTACTTCCTCCAGGAAGCCTGCCCTGCTTTCTGCACACCTTCCCTGGGTGGTGACATTTCTCCTTCAAATAGCATTTTGCTTTTATGACATTTAAATGTATTTTTCGTGTATTTATAACTATCTGTGTTGGTGTCATCACCTACCAGACTGTAAACTCCATAACTGGGACTGAACTTTATGTGGGCTTCTGTGCCTAGCACAGTATTCTGCACGTAGTAGGGACTTAATTGGACAGCTAGGTAGCATAATGGATAAAGTGCTTGGTTTGGAGTCAGGAAAACTCATCTTCATGACTTCATATCTGGCCTCGGACACTTACTAGTTGTATGTGACCCTAGGCAAGTTGCTTAACCCTACTTGCCTCAGTTTCCTCATCTGTAAAATGAGTTAGAGAAGGAGATGGCAAACTCCTCCACTGTCTTTGCCAAGAGGACTCCAGACGGGGTCACCAAGAGTTGAATATGACTAACGTGACTAGAAAACAGGAACATAATAAATGTTGACAGTAGTTAGGTGTATTACTGGAAGAAAGGTAGCAAATGGATATGACAAAAGATAGCAAATATAGAGATACTGCTGTCATTATGTTGTTATATAATTACATATCATACTGTCATTTCTCAATTAATAGGATGCACGAAAAAACTTTGTTCAGTTTTCAGGCAGTGCTAGGTGGCATGATGGATAGAATGCTGGACTTGGGGTCCAGAAATCCCGAGTTCAAATTTGATTTCATATACTTACTAGCTTTGTGGTCCTGGGCAAGACATTTAACCTCCCTATGCCTCAGTTCCTTCATCTGTAAAATAGAGATAATCCTTTCTCCCAGAGTTGTTGTAAAGATAAAATTGAGACAGTATTTATAAAGTACTTTGTATACCTTAAAGTGTTATGAATGATAGCTGTTTTGTTGTTGTTATTGTGCAGTTTAATTTTCATTATACCTATGTAGATGCATGTGTATATGTGATATATGTGTGTAGGCATACGTATATATACACACATATACATCCCTACAATTTATGTTATACCAAATGACTTGTAAATTGTAGATTAAAAGATAAGATAATATGTAAAGTATTTCTCTAGAGAAATGGCCTCCAGACTTTTTTTTAAATCACTTCCCTTATTAGAGAAAAATAAAATAAAAATTAAAAAAATTTGAACACAAACACATATTCCCTAAGTGTGTGTATATATACATGTCTATGTGTATATATATGTATATATACTTATTTATAAATATACATATTCTGTTATACTAACAAGTGTGAGCATTATAAAACTTACATAAACATAGAAATATTAAAAGGATGGAATAGTGTTGAATTCCTAGGGCCAGTGGGGAGCCACTGGAGTTTGAGCAGGGGAGCCATATGCTCAAAACTGGCTTTCATGGGTATCACTTTGGCCCCTGAGGGGAAGCTGACTTGTGAAGGGGAGAGGCCTGAAGCAGGGAGACGGGTAGTCATCACGCAGATGAGAGCTGATGAGGATCTGCACTGAGGTAGAGTTGGTATGACCAGAGAGAAGGGGCCACGACTCAGAGGTGTGGAGGTAGAACCAGCAAGATTTGGCCAGTGGCTGGATGGGGTGGGAGAGGGAGTTAGAGAGAGTGAGGAGCCTAAGGTGACAGCAAGGTTGGGGGAGACTAGAAGGACAAGGGTGCCAGTGCCAGTGAATGTGAAAGAGGCAGGGTTTGGGAGAAGGGATTATTATGTTAGGTAAAGATAGCTATGCTACAGGTCAAAATCTATCCATGTCTTCTCATCAGATGAGAAAACTCAGGTGCAAAGAGGGGAAGACTTTAGTGTCAGAGCAGTGATTTGAACCCACCTCCCTTGGCTTCAGCAACAATCCTGGTAGTCATCTCTGTTGGGCTTTAAAGTTTGCACACCGCGCTTTTCGTGTTGTCTCTTCTTAGATGGCACCGCGTCGAGTCTGATAGAACCAGGCTTAGCCTTAAAGTCTTCACCAGAAAGGCTTTGGAAGTACCATGGACGCTTTTGGTCTGTCACCTTGGGATCTAGCTTAGCAGCAGCATCCCTGCTCCCTTGTTGGCAGCAACATCTCCAGGGCCCAAGGAAAAGGTTGTCGTGGTTGTTGTTCCTTTATTTTTCAGTCATGTCTGACTGTTGGTGAACTCATTTGGGGTTTTCTTAGACAAGATACTGAAGCGGTTTGCTGTTTCCTTCTCAAGCTCATTTTGCAGATGAGGAAACTGAAATAGGGTAAAATGACTTGCCCAGGGTCACATAGCTAGTAACTGTGTGAGGCTGGATTTGAACTTAGGTTTTCCTGACTCCCGGCCCAGTGCTCTATCCATTGGGCCTCTTAGCTGCCTCAAGAAAGAGGACGTTGTACCAGTTAGGTACAGTGCTAGCAGTTAGGGATAAAGCTGCACTTTAGGATGTGAGCGGCACCTTACAAGGGTCCATTTTGACTGCTGTCCCCTATGCCAAACCTCCTCTGATCTGGTGCTTAATTAGGCCGCATGTCAGACCCAATAGTTTTTGGATGGTAGAAGGAGAAGAGGCTGGCAAATGTGCCCATAATTGGCAAAGGAAGAGGGGGAATCCAGAATATTTTTAAAAAACCGATTAAAATGCTCACTTCAGCAGCACATATACCAAAAGTGGAACGATACAGAAAATAGCACAGCCCCTGTGTAAGGATAACATGTAAA
This sequence comes from Phalanger gymnotis, assembly GCA_028646595.1. Classification (NCBI taxonomy): domain Eukaryota; kingdom Metazoa; phylum Chordata; class Mammalia; order Diprotodontia; family Phalangeridae; genus Phalanger; species Phalanger gymnotis. The sequence goes on from CM053625.1 coordinate 242,228,617, forward strand.
TTCATGAAGCATTCTTCATTTTTTGTTAATATGGAAATGCCAGTTTCATTTAGTGTTGAAATTTAGAATTGAAAAAAAAATTTAATTAAGGCACTGATTTTGACATTATGTCTAACCATTTTAAATCCCACAAAGGATCGTGCCTCCAGATCCAGAATTGGTTCCAAGTACTTTTTGTGTTCTAATCTCATGAGATTGAGACATGAAGAGAATATGCACGGAGTATCAGCGATGAAGGACGAAAACATCAGGCCGTCTAGCTAGTGTTTCTAAGGCACCAGTCTGTAGTATCAAAGTGTACAACACCAGTGTTTACTAGAAATGATACGACCTGAAAGCGTGAGAGTTTACTCGTCCCATAAATTCTTTCAGTCGTTGCTGTCAAGAAGACTTCTTGGGTGCCAATCGGGAGGGTTATTTTGGGTGAATGCTGTTTGTGCTGATGGCAGTTGACTTTAGAGAAACCTGTGCAAAAAATCCTGTCTGTTAGCCTGCTTTGTTCCCGTGAAGCATGTGCCCGGTTGGATGAGTATTTGAAGGGTTTCTGTAAGCTTGACCTTGGTTCAAGTACTGTTGTCCTCAGATTCACTCAGGGAACGTATGAAGTTGACTTTTTATATTGACTCAAAAACAAGCACCGATACCTCATACTTGATAATTAACTATGGTGGCGGCTTTCAGGAACAAGAGGAACGTCCCGTATTGATTGGGCTGGCACATTTTGAATTACCTGGCTGTGTCTGAGTAGCTTCCTTGCTTAGATGCAAGCAAGGAAGAATCACCTTGGGTTGGAAGCTGGGCTTCTCATCAAGGAGGACACAGGGAGTTTTGGCACCTCTAGTAGGAGGCTGTTTTTCCCACCGTCCTTTTCATCTGGCTACCTGTGAGTCTCCCAAGCCCTTACCTCATCTGTTTTTCTTCCCTTTCCTCTTTGTCTCTCCTCTTTAGCCTGTAAAATATAGGATAGAAAGTTCCAGAGGGCCTTGCTTTCCTCTCTTTTGTCTTGTGCCAGGCGAGCAACATCTGGATATAGTCGTTCTTACCCCATGTGGAAGTTCACAGATACTCTCAACAGGTTAATTTCCCTGTTCCCCGGTGGGGAAATATGCATCTCAAGCCTATCACATAAAAGACCCCTGACCTGGCGGTGCTCCTAGTGAGCTATGGTGGCTACCTCAGCCTGTCCCCTCAGCCAAGCTCTTTCAACTTAGTTTAATCAAAAAACTTCCATGGTCCCAGCGTGAACACAGACATATTGAATGCCACATCTAGAGGGAATAATTAGAGTGATTAAAACTGAGTGAATTAAAATTCTTTGCCAATTGAATTTTTTTAATTCCCTTCCCTCCTAAATTGAAAAAGAAACATGCCTATTCACTTTTTATCTTAAAGGTATATGAGCAGAAAGAAACATTTTCAGATAGTATAGAATTAAGATAGACGAAAGGGGAGAAAAATAGCATGAGAAAAAAATGGCCCTGAGATTAGGACTTTGGATTAAGTGGGTCTGCTTTGTTTTATCATCTTTCACTATGGATTAGAAAAGTTAAAAGTGTGTTGTGAGTAGAGTTAGCGCAGTGGGGTAAGGGCTTAGGAGATGATATCATCTTTTATAATAATTTTAAAAACAAGGACTCATGCTGTAGGCTTTGATTTGAAATTGAAATGGCAGCTGGAGAAGGAGAGAGAGAATTGCTGGGATGTGCTGTCACCATCCGAACCAGCTTGTTGTCTCAGAATGGCCTGTGCTTGTGTGCCTAGGCAGGGGGTATTGCCCCTAGCTGGAATCTGATACCCTTCTGGGCAAGGAAAAAGTGTAGACTGTGTCCTCCAGCTCTGCCTCTCTTGTTCTTATCTTTAATTCTTGCTGTCTTTACTTTTATTGATTTCTTTTCTGTGTTCCTCTAACTACTAGGTTATGGCATCTCCAGGCTCGGGGAGACGTGCCTATGATGATTAAAAAGATACGAAGGTTTTACCTGAAGAGGAATGATTCAAGAGTGATTCCCTGTGCCAGAAGAAGCTCATAATTAAGCAGGTCCAAAGTTTGGATTTTTTATGGCCTCTTAAGACAGACACTTGCAAGTAAGTTAAACAGTATTGTATTCTGAAGGGGATGGGTAAGCAGGCAGTGGTTTTCATTAAAGTGTTTTAGCTGTGTTGACTTTTGTATGTGGACAAAAACTTCCCGCTCTCCAGTAATCAAAATCCCCTGTTTTATCTTTTATTATAATTTCTGTTCTGTAGCAGGTTACAACAGTTGGGAAAGATATAACCCATCATTCTCTTACAACTATTTTATAGTTTGATTTCAAGTTTGAAAAACCGTTGTATAGAAGAATGGTTCAGTTTGTTTTGCTTGGCCCCAGCGGGCAAAACTATGGGTGGGAATTGCAAAGAGGCGTATTTGGACTTGATATAGGGATGAGCGTCTTAACAGTTGGACCTGTTTGGGAAGTTATGCGTTACCCCCAGCTGGAAGTCTTTAAGGAAAGTCTGGGTGACCGTTTGTCCCGTATATTCTACAAGGGATTCCTGTACTGGTACGAGTTGAGCTAGAGCTGGCCTGGAGGGCTCTTTCCAGCGCTCGTGTTCCATGATTTATTCTCCTACTTGCTCCCCAAACCTCTACCACAAGGAGGATTAGGGCTGCTGACAGACTACATTTAACAATTGGTTCCATTGTATGAGAAAGCACCAATTTCTTGCCATGGCAGAATAATGCCACAGTTTTAAGACAAACACATACCACACACACACATATACACACACACACACACACTCACACATATACACACACACACACACACACACTCACACACACACATTTATAAAATACACCCCCCAAAATCAAAGCACATTAAGTAAACTATTTCACTGTTATAAAATCTCCAGGAAATGGATACAGAGAAGTTTTTGTTTGTTTGGTTTTTAGATTTTTATTTCCAAATGGTCAAATAATTCATCCAAGATCATTTGTCATAGCCATTAAATTTTCCTGGAACCCAGAAAAATTCAGAGTGGATTAAAAAAATCCAATAATATTTCATATACCAATTTGGTTAGGCTTTCATGAAACTTTGTGAGATAAGACCATAAACAGAAGTTTTTAGTCTCTCATTGTAGTGAAAGAGGAACAGTGGTAGGCATGGAAATGGCGAGGGTGGAGGCTGAAAATGGGAGTGGAGGAAACTGTCATGTTGAAATTTTTACAATCATGTAAAACATTAGTGCTCCCACAGGTAAAAAATTAATTCTATATTGTTGATTTGGCAGATGATTGATAAAGATAAGTCTAATTTCTTGACTTCTGGTCCAGTTCTTAGTAGACTCGAACAGATAGTCTCATATAGCAAGAAGAAAGAGGCTGGCCAAGTCAATTTAATAATTATTTCTTCTCTGTCTTGTTTGGGCCATTGCCTAAAAACAACAGCTTAAGAATTCATGGAATGAGGACAAGAAAATATAGTATTTGATAGCAAAGCATAAAAAATGGTTAAGATAAAAACCTTCATCTGGCAAGTTTTCCACTTACATTAATGATATTATTATGTTCAGATTTGGGGGGTGGAGGTTCATTATAGTTAGCAAAGAAAGAGGCAGGTGGGGATAAAGATATCTATTTATGTACAGAACAGTTCCTTTTTAAAATAGTGGCTGAGACCAAAGTATTTCCCCAATATAGCTCTTGGAACTAAGCCTAACAGCCCAACATCCAGAGCATGGGATTAGGACAAGTAATCTGAGGAGACAGTGTACCTACCATCAGAGTTTTGTCACAGTGTTGGGCAGTAGAAATGTGTTTTATGTGTAAAGTGACTGGCTCAAGGAAAATCTTCACCCATTTAAGAAAAAAGATATAACCAGTAATTTGAGGAAATATCAATCTGGAAAATGAAAACAGAATAACATTGTTGTATTAGAAAGTGAAGAATGTTTGCAGCAGAAATGCAAACCAGAAATACAAAAATGCAGAGAAACTTCCTGAGATCTATTCAAAGCTCCTACCCAGAGGCAGTTGTGCAAGATGGTTGTCTCTACATGGTTTCATGGCTATCCTTTAGGAGTTCACTCCTAGGTACAGTAACACATAGGGGGAGAAAATACTTAACTACTTTAACTAAGATGTATTTTTTTTTCCTCGCAAAAGATTCTTAGGAGAGATGATGAGCCTCCTTATGGAGGTGGAAAGGAGAACCTTAAAGGTCCTCTAATCCTGCTTCACACAGGATGCGGATGATGCTTTTATAATCCTCCTAAGAGATGTTCCTCCGGCCTTGGGCTCTAATACCTCCCACAGGGAAGAGGTCACTACCTCCTAAGACAGACCAGTCTATTGATAGACTGTTCTTTATGTTGAGTGAAAGTCTTTCAGAACTTAGCTTTTCACTTGTCACCTCTGTTTCCTCATTTCTTTAGGTTAAATCATTTGAACTCCTTTCATGTTACCTTATTTAATCATAGCATCATGGGATTTAGAGCTGGAAGGGACCTTAGAGTTTATCTAGTTGAACTCCAAACAGGCTCAGGGGTGAGATGACTCCAAAGGTCAGGCAGGGAGCAAATCCAAAATCCAAAACCTCTGAATCCAAATCTAGTGTTTCTTCTGTTGAACTACACTAGCCCTCTTCCGTTTCTCAACGTAGCATCCCTAATGTTGGTGGGTTTCTCACTCCTCACTGCAGCAGAGGGCGAGACTACAGGGTTAGGGAAACTTTTTTTCAGCAGCTCCCTTTCCTCTCCTCCTCAAGTTCTTAGATACTACCAGGGTGTCAAGGATTTTCGGACTACCCTTTTTTCACCTCCCCTCCCCACCCCAAACTAAAAACAGTATTCTTAAGAAAGCTACCATCAATATTAACTTAATGGTTTCTACGTGTATTTTTTCATGCTTCCTAGCATCATGTTGGTTTTTTTCTATAACTAGGTAATATATTTTGGGAAAAAATAATCTAAATTTTACTCATTATATGATGAGCTGCCTCACAGATTTATGAAGCAATTAGTAATGGTTTTAATCTCTCTGGGCTTCAGTTTCCTAGTCTTAAAATGAGAATTAGATTTAGATGGCTTCTAAACTTCCTTTCATCTTTAAAATTCCACTACTCTTTGATTTATTTTATGATTATAGACCCTAAAATACTTGGAGTTATCCAAGTAATATTCATACTTGGAATATGCCAAGTATAAAAGACTTGGAAGGGTATTCCAAACAAAATATTATCATCTTGTTACACAGTTGTGGTCCATCTGAACATAGAATATTGAAGCTAAACCTCGGGAGAAACATCATGGAAATGAAGAAGGTCCAGAGCAGCTGGGTGGCCTAATAGATAGAGCTTGGACCTGGAATCAGGAAGATCCATGTTCAAAGTCCAGCCTCAAATACTAGCTCTGTGACCCTGGGCAAGTCATTTAATCTCTGCGCCTTAATCTCTCCATTTGTTTTGTGTGTGTGTGTGTGTGTGTGTGTGTGTGTGTGTGTGTGTGTTGTTTATACCATATGTATTTATTTGCTTGTAAGAGGCAAGGAACTGCCAATATTTTTCATTTTTCCTCTTTTTGGGTAAAAAACACTTACTCTACTGTAATCTGTAGATAAGTACCTTCTTATCCGATATTACATCAGTGGAGGATGTGATTTCTAACTCTAAAATTAGTTATTTACAAAATATGGCATTGGGATTTGTACTTTTTGTATTTCCTTGTTAAATTCCATTCAGGTTTCACTTCTGTAATTAGATAACTTAATTTGAATTGGAACCTGAAAATCTGTCTTGTCAGTTATCTCCATAAAAATATGAGTACTGAGTCCTTTTTAGCCTTTAAAATTACAGTCTAATTTTTGGTTCCAGTATGACTGACCTGTTTTTGGAGTAACACAAAAGCCTTAATGAATATACATCATAACAATTGTCATTGTGCAGGAAAGAATTTCTCTGTCAACTTAAAGAGAAGCACAAGATATTTTTGTCATATGTAAGGCAAATGAACTCAGAATGACGTGTTTAGAATCAGGGCTTCATGTTTAATATCCCTATGTGAGCAATCTCTCCATTTGTAAAATGAGGTTGGTAATGACACCTGCCTCCCAGGAGTGTTGGAGGATACAGTGAGATAACATTTGTAAAATACTTTGCAAATCTCCAAGCATTATATAAATGCTAGCTATTTTTTTAAAAATAAGAATGACTAAATGTTAAAAATTGTCTTTACATATAATTGAGGGAAAAGTAAAATATTATTTAAAAAATAAGAATAACTAATATGAACAACAGTATAGAATCTTTATACCAACAGACTAACAAATGGAGACTACAGGAAAGAAAAGTTGAGAACATATATCTATGAAATTAAATAGATGATCGTTAGGTACCATTCTTGTTTGCCAGATTTTGGAATATTAGACCTATAGAGTCTGTTTGAAGCTTGAAAAGATAATCTGGCACAAATAAAAAGGAACATGGTACTCCTTTAGACACCAGGTAAAGTAAGTACCATGAGAGGTACAGTCCTAACAATAGACTGATCCTGCTTTCTGGAGTTAAAATTATTGAGTATGAAGATGACCATTTTATTATACTCTAAGCGTTCATTGTCTTCAAGCTTTCTTTACCTGGATCCCCATGAAACTTTTGTTTTGATACATGAAGCATTGAGCAGCTTGCCTCTCCAGCTTGGTAGAGCCTTTGGAACTTTGTGCCCCACCTCCCATTACCAGCATTTTATAATGACACTTCAGAATAGGATCTTTGTGAAAGTCAATTTCTGTTGCTCCAGCCAAAACGCAAAGCATCTTCTCTGAAGTGATTTCAGCCTGCTGATCTGTGGAGGAAAGAGCATTGTCTTTCTCGCCACTGGCCAGGGAACAGCGATGCCCACTTTCTCCTCCTCTGAGACCCTGCAGAAAACTTTTAATAACCAGAACTGTTTTTCCTTCTCTCTTGACTCTCTGCATGAACCATCAGCAGTCTGAAGATGGTGCATCTGGGCCCTTCCTGCTCTGCAGCAGTTTTAAATGACTGACTACTTATCTCATCCCCGACAGTGGCTGCTCCAAATGTTTTCGTCTTTTCACATCCTTAAGTGTACTAGACTACTTAGCCTCCCACGTCACTGAAAAGTCTGATGCCATGCAGCGCGAGCTGTCAGAGCTTCCTTAAAACTCCCCTCTTTATCGTCTCCTCTCTACTCTGAAGGCCCAGAAGAGAAGGCCACATCCCTTCTTAGCAACCCTAGCCACCTGTTCGGTTCCTGTTATGACACCTTAAACTCCGTACAGGCCAGGCAAAGCTCATGAACTTCTCTCCAGTCCTACTTCTCCTTGTGACTTCACTGTTTACATCTGTAGTACTGTCATTCACCCAGTCTTCCCATTCAGTAGGCCCCTGGGTGCTAGGGATACAAACAGAAGAACATATTTTGTCTCTGTTTTCAAGGATCCTGCCATCTTGGTGTTATCTTTGAGTCTCCTTTATTCCTTCTCATAGCCAGTTACTTATTACATTCTCATGGCTTCACCTCTGTGACAATCTTTTCATCTGTCCTCTCTTCTTTTCCTCCATTACCAGCAGCCTCATTGATTTTCATATGAGCTATCCAAATAACTTGCTAAAACATCTTCCCAATTCTACTCTCTTTCCCCTACAGGCCATACGTTGTGTAGATGATAGTTTTAGCTTTATGCCTAAACCTAATTCACGTTCCTTCCTTGCTCAAAAGTCTTGATAGGATCCCTGTTGCCTGCCAAGTAAAATTCAGACTTCTTTGCCTGGCATTCAAGTCTTTCATGATCTGATGCTCCTCTACCTTTCCAGCCTCATCTGTATTGATCTATTTAATATACTTTATGTTTCAGCAAAATTGGAGTACTCCATGTCACCCGAACAATCTCTGTACTGTCGTCTTGCCATACCTTCCTGCTTAGGCTTCTGATGTCCTCCCGCCCTTTGCCTACTGAATTTCTTCACATTTCTTAGGCTGGAATAAAATTTACTGTGCCTCAGGTGAATCAAAAAAAGCAGTAATTGCAGTCACACTGTCAGACAAGCCAAAAGCAAAATTTACGCTATCGGTATTATAAACAAGGAAATTACATTGTGCTAAAAGAAGCCATAGACAACAAATCAGTATCATTAATACATTTATATGAATGAATGAAAAAAGCATTTATGAAACATCGTGTACAAAGCACTGTTCTACATGCTGGGAATATAAATGTAAAAGTAGCATAGTCCCTGCTGTCAAGGAATTCAGGGCATACTGGGGTAGAGAATCCATATGGAAGGTTTCAGCTGCAAGTCAGATAGGAAGGTACCGTGCTTTTCAGAATCACAGCCTCAGCGTGTGGTAACGTCTCTAATTTAATGACATTTTCATTGTTGAAATCATATCAGTTTCTGATGTTGCACCATTTGGTGGTGCTGATGACTTTAGGTCTTCAGTAGCTGTGGCTTTGGCACCCACAGGAGCAGGGGTGGCTTCCCAGGATGACAGCTGAGGGCACAGGGCTGGAAGCATTGCTGTTTCTAAGGCTTCTGGGTTCAGGGTCCTGGGATGTTTCCATTGGGCTCTGAGGTGAGATGGTAGTCAAAGTCCCAGGGGTGGTCCCATCTGTTGCCCCCTGTCTTTCCCTCAAGGGGCTTGTTGCTTCAGTTAGACTAGCTTTCCTGCCCTTTGGGTGGCAGTTGGGTGATAGTTGGTGGGGGAAGGCTTGCCTCTTCTCCATAGGAGTGGTCTCCCCAGATGATAGCTTTGAGGACTAGAGTTAAAGGAGGTTTAGCGGTCTTGGGGGTGCTTCTATTCCCAGGCCTCTTGGGCTTCTCTACCTCTTAATTGAAGTCGGTTAGCAGTTGTTGCTGGTGGTCAGGAGGGAGGTGGGCCCTCTCTCCATCATGATTTCTTCCCTTGAGGATGGCTGCAGGAGGTGGACAGGAAGCAGATCTGGTGGTTTTGGGGTAGGAGGGACTGCTATTCCCATGTCTCATAGGTTCAGGGTCCTAGGCTGCCTCCATCAGGGTCTGAGGGGAGGTGCTAGTCAAGGTAGTGATGGTTTGACTCGCCTGGCACTTGCTGCCTTCTCTTTCTCCTTCTGGGTGCCTCGCTTTTTCAACTAGGCTGGCTTGCCTGCCCTGTGGGTAGCTCTTCACTGGCAGTTGGTTTGCATTTGGTAGGCATAGCTCCAATTGCCATAGCTTCTAAATTCATAAAGAGAAAAGTTAATTGAATTACAAAGAATACATAGTAACACAGTAATCACAGGAGACTTTAATGTTCCTCTCCCAGATTTAGTAATATTTATCAGAAAGATAAACAAAGGGATAAATCTAGAATTGGACAAATTGCTAAAGTCTTACCATCCTTTAAGGTCTGCTGGAAGCAGACTGGTGGTACAGGGGATAGAGCAGTGGGCCTGAAGTCAGGAGGACCTGAGTTCAGATGTGATGTTACTAGCTGTCTGACCCTGACCAAGTCACTCTGCCTCAGTTTCTTCAGCTGTAAAATGGGGATAATAATACCACCCACCCTCCCAGGGCTGTTATGAGGTCCAAATGAGATACTATTCATAAAATGCTTAGCACAGTTCCTGGCACGTAATAGGTGATTAATAAATGCCCTTTTCCTTCCTTTCTTCCTTCTTTTCCTTCCTTTCCTTTCCTTCTTTCCTTCATTCTAAGCCCAATTCAAATGCCACCTGTACAAAGTCTTCCATAATATTTTTCTCCTCGTTTGTGATATTACCTTTCTTACAAGAACTTGACACTTTGCTTTGCATTTCTCTAATTCACTGACCAATTAAAATTTTGTATTATACTTATCTGTGTTTATGCCCTATCTCCCTTCTAGATTCTTTTAGATAACTTGATGAAGGAAAGAATCATATCTTAGGTAAATTTTGGTTTTCCTTCAAGTATCAGCCCCTGCACACAGTAGGGACATAATAAGTGTTTACTGTTCTTCCTTCTGCTGGAATATAGCGTGGAGAGTTAAATTTGGTCATATTACAATGTAGTTTGAGTGGGAGTATTTTATTTTCGTGTAATCGTATAACTTTTTTTTGTATTTCGTAATTATATAATTTCTTCCCAGGCCTTTCTTGGGGGCCAAGCTGGTATTTTAGGAAAGGAAAATATCTTTTAAATTATACTAATTCAGCTTATTATAGGGGGAAAAGCACTGGACTTGGAATCACGAAGTCAAATTCTTCCCTAATATTTAATATGTGTGACCATGAGCAAATCTTTTAACCTGTGTGAGCTTCATTTTCCTCTTCTGTAATAACTCTATTACCTACGTCCTAAGACTGTCATGAGGATCAAATGAGACAATGTTCTTTGAAAACCTTAAAGTATTATATAAATGTTAGCTGTTATCCTAGTGCAAAAACAGTAATCTCATCAGCGTGAGTACTTCCTCCAATGATACAGGTCACTACTCCTCTATGCCTTAGTAGACATCTTCATGAGTTGCCAAAAAACAAAACAAAACAAAACAAAAATAAATAAATAAAAAATCACCCCCGGTGGCCAAGTTTCTGGTAATGATCCTCTCTTCCTTTAGCAAGGTTGGTCCTTGAATGTCAGTAATCTAATCTGTTGGGAGGCCCCTATTCAAATTCTTTCCTGCCCGGTGGAGTTTGCCAGTGCTGTGTCTTCATGGATGTAGCTTTGAGAACCTTGGCTCACTTCCATAGCACAATGAGGCATTGGAAGAGGTCTTTAGAAAAGGGAAAAAAATACATACAGGTTTGCCATCCATAACAGTGCCTGTTAGAGGAGAGCACAAAAAAGCTACTGTCCACTTATGATAGTTGTTCCCTCTCTCTCTCGCCACCCCCCACTGTAGGATGACCTCTTATTACTTAAATAGTTCCTGCTTCCTTTTAAAATAGATGTTGATTGCTATATTTTGCTTTTATATCACCTAGAATTCCCCTGTATTTCTCCCCCTCACTCCTCCCAGAGAGACATACAAGATATAAAAAGAAAAATTTTAAAAGAAGAAAAGAAAAAAAATTTAGTAAAATTGATCAATAAATTGAAAAAAATCCAACATATGGAATGCGCCATACCCATGGACCCTCACCTCTGCAAAGAAGTGGGGCTGCCCCCAATTTCTATACCAGTCCTTAACCAAAAATAAACCTCACAGTTCATCTTACAGGCTAAACGTGACCTACTGTTTTGGGAGGAGCAAGGAACATGTGATCTAGAGGAGAGGAAGCCACTGAAGCGAATTAGAAGGTTTAGGGCTGTGAGACAGATCTAATCTGAGAAGCATCACTTTGAAAATATCAGATAGCTCTTTTGCTGTAGAGGTGGGTGGAACATTAGAAAGTACACCCTATATGATACAGTGCAGGTTTTACCCTGGACTTAGAAAACTGCTCTTGGCACTTCTTTTCCAACTTATAGGAGATTGAATGAATGAAAATTCCTTTGAATTTCATCCTTTGTGCTGATCTTCCATCTATACTATTCAGAGCTTCAGCCTCACTTCTGATTATCTTCTCCAGCAGTAATAATCATTGATATTTATATAATGCTTTCAGGTTGGCAAAGGACTTTTTTACACTTCTCACCTCCTCTGTGCCCTCCCATTTGAGATAGGTACTCTGTATCATCCCTATTTTGTAGATGAGGAAACTGAGTATCAGAGGTAGCATTCTCCTCTCACCCTGTAACTCCCTTAACCGTATTTCATTCTTGGCTCTATCACTTCTCCCTCTGGTCTGTTTTTCAGTTTTTCTACTCTGCCCCTCCCCAGGATTGTGGCCTCGTCTCTAGACCTGCCATCCCTGGCATCGCTTGTGATTTAAAACAAAACTGTGTACATACTACATACATATATGTGTGTGTGTATATATATATGTGTGTGTGTGTATATATATACATATATGTATGTGCTGTTTGAAGGTGTTTGAGGCAGGTTTCAGGACTATCTGTATTTTCAAGTATTTGAAATTGACATTTTTAGTGAAATAATGAAGAGTGCAATTAATTCAAACTCAGTATATTCAGATCAGTATCCTGAATCATACAGCACATTAAACAATACCTTCTGTATTAGTTAGCTACTGTTGCCAAGAAGAAATCTTGTATGTTGTTTTTTTAGGTAAGATCAAACAAGGAAAGCAAGGAAGAAGTCTTCTTGTCTGGGAGAAAGATATTCCAGCTCACCCGTCCATAGCCAGAGGGGGAAATAGACTGTATCATATACTACAGAGAAGATAAAATGAAACCTCATTATCTTTTTACTTCCACCTAAAAATGAGAGCAATAGAAATTCAATTGAAAAATAACTTGGATGGGGCAGCTAGGTGGCGCAGTGAGTAGAGCACTGGCCCTGGAGTCAGGAGGACCTGAGTTCAAATGTGGCTTCAGACATTTGACACACTTACTATCTGTGTGACCTTGGGCGAGTCACTTAGCCCCAATTGCCCTGCCTTCCTCCCCTCAAAAAAAAAAAAAAAGAATTTGCGTGCCTTTTCCACCCAGTCCTGGAGGATACGAATGAGGATGAGTAGTATTTGGCCTGGGTGGGCTAAGGTAAAAAACCTGCAGAGCAACAGAGGTTAGCAATCAAATGAGATCATATGTCTCATCACACTTGCATGAATGAACTTTAAATGAATGTCAGTTTTCACAGACTCCTTTTTGCTGCTGTGGGTGTGTGTGCATGTACACACATTTGTGAGTGCTGGGAGTGGTAGGTAGTGAGTCATTAGCACTAGCATCACCAGTGGGCCAATCTTCTGGAAGAGGTGTACAGTGAGTCAAGACTCCGGCCTGCTTCAGGTGGTCTGGAGAAAGGGAAAAGGTAGTGAAGCAGACTTTGTGACCTAGCCATTTTTACCTGTAAATTCTTCCCGAAGGTGTAATACTCTAAGCCATGATCAGATAATACCACAGTTCTTCAAGGATTAAGCTCATAACTCATCCACACTCTTCCACCATGTGTGAATTTCATCCATGTTATCCTGTAAATTCTCGCCTTAGGATCTGCCCGCTGCCATCACGAGAGTTGCGTGATGTTTGTCGAATAGATATTTATTATATTTGAAGCCCTGACTGGGCCCTGGATGAGATATTAAGTATAAATAAGATGTAGTCCCTGATGTCATTGTATTTAGCATTTGACCAGTGATTTGAATAAAAGTACCGGTTGTCACAGTTATCAGATCTGCAAGTAACACAAAGTTGGGAAGGTTAAATCCAATACATCGGATTACTAAGTTATATCCAAAAACATCTCCATAGGCTAGAACATTGAGCAGTCTTCAATAAAATGAAATTTAAATGGCTTAAATATAAAGTTTGGGCTCAAAAAATCTATTTAATAAGTACAATGTGGAGAAGGCATAACTAGATAGCAATTTGCCTGAAAAAACCCTGTAGGGGTTTTAGTGGATGAGAAATTCAGTGAGTTGCTATGGCTGCCAAAAAAGCAGATGTTATCTCTGGTTTCACCAAGACAGTGTCTAGAACCAGGAAAGTGATCGTTCCACTATATTCTGCCCTTAGATTACATTTGGAATATGCTCGGGTTTAAAAGATACATTTTAGGAATGACGTGGATAAGATTGAGAACATCTGGAGGAGGGCGAACAGGATGGTGCCATGTGAGTCTCACTAAAAGTAACAGGAATATTTAGCCTAGAAAAGACTTGTTGTTGTGTCTGACTCTTTGTGACCCCATAGACCTTACTGTCCATGAGGTTTTCTTGGCAAAGATACCAGAGTGGTTTGCCATTTCCTTCTCCAGTAGAGAAGGCAAACAGAGGTTAAGCGACTTGCCCAGGGTCACACAACTAGTGTTTGAGGTCAGATTTGTATTCATTTCTTCTTGACTACAGGCCCAGCTCTCTATCCGCTGAGCCATCTAGCTGTCTTCTAAGGAAGACTTACTAGGCACATAATAACCAATTTTGAATGTATTCTAACATTTGAAGCCCATCTTGTGGAAGATGGGGATTAGTCTTTTTTTTTCCTTCCCCACAGGGGTCAGAATTAAGAGAAATTGTTGCATATAAGTAGCCTTTTTGGTTTGATAAGAAAACCCTTTCTAACAATTAGCATTCTCCCAAAGTGGCATAGACTACTTCAGGAAGTAAAAGTATTGATTTTTCTTTTCACCAGGTATTCTAGTAAACGCTGCCTGGCTCGACTTGTTCACATGTTCTAGAAGGGATGTGGGTCGGCCTTTGAGGTCTCTGCCTACTTTAAGATTGTGTAAAATATTAGAAAAATGTTAGGACCAGCAGAATTGGAATGAAAATATTTATCAACAGTAACATTATGTCCATCTTCTACTTCTTTATATCCCTACAGTCCCAAGTACGTTGCCTTGCATGGAGTAGTTACTCCACAAACGTTTGCCAAATAAGTGAAAGAACATGTATTTGTTTGTCAGTCGTCTTCTCTCTGCTTCAGTTTCCTTATCACCTGCTTCCTAGTTTTGTTGTGAAGATAAAAAATAAAATAATATTTTAAAGCTCTTTGCAAACCTTAAATCACTATGTGGATGCTAGCTGTCATCATCATTGTTATATGATACTGTATACACATATGGCTCTTTGCTAAGTACGATACAGAGAATACGCAGATTGTTAAAAACTTACATTTGTATAGATTTTAGAATTTACAAAATGTTTTCATACACTTTATTTCATTTGACCTTCACAGAAACTATATGAGATAGGTAAAGTATATGTTAATTGTCCTCGTTGTGCAGATGGGGAAACTTCCATTCAGAAAGCTGTAATGATTTGCCCATGGTTGCACAGTTAGCACTCAGCAAGCTGGGACTCAAATCTGAGTCTTCTCCCTGCAATTACAGTGCTCTAGACTGTAACACTCTTATTTTTTAAAGAATATTTTTATTTTATTTTTTTTCAATTACATGTAAAAACAATTTTTAACACTCATTTAAAAAAATTTTTGAGTATTCTCCAGAATAGTTGGATCAATTCACAGCTCCACCAACAGTTCATTAGTGTCCCAATTTTTATGCACCCCCTCTGACATTTGCTGTTTTTCTTTTCTGTCCTATTAGCCAATCTGACCTCAGACTCGTTTTAATTTGCATTTCTCATTTTTCATATGGCAATAGATGGCTTTGATTTCTTCTTCTGAAAATTATCTGTTCACATCCTTTGACCGTTTATCAAAATACTCTTCTTTATAACCCACTACAACATATTGCCCAAAGTATAAATCTGGTCCTTGTTCATCCAGTAACCAATAAATAAACGAATGAATAGATAAATAGATGAGTAAATAAATAAATCCTTGTTTGAAGTATTTGTGACTATATTGTCTTTCATTTAATTTTACGATATACTCCTTTCCTCATCTTCCCACTGCATAGCAAAATGTATATGTGTGTGTGTGTCTATATATATATATATATATATATATATATATATATATATATATATATGTGTGTGTGTGTGTGTGTGTGTGTGTGTATGTGTGTCGATCTATCTGTAAGGAAGATTTAAAATGTAATTAAACTGATAGCCTAAGTCACATCTCATATACATACCTACATCTATATAATATGCATATATATATATATACATATATATATATGTTAACAGGTGGTGATTAATAATGCCCTTGAACAGGCGTTGGAAGGCCTGCTGTCTGTTTTTATACGGCCCATGAGCTAAGGATGGTTTTTACATTTTAAAGTTTTATTGCTTGTGGGTAGAGGTCCATGTTTGGCCCTCCCTGCTGTAGATTGCCAACTTTTGCTCTAGAACAATGGTTGAGAATTCTCATTCTAGAAAATTATACTTAAGTTGAAGTCCTGATTTATCTATCTTTTTGTCTTTTTGGAGATAGTTATTCATTTCTCAGAACAATGATAAGTTATGTTTATTTTTTATAATTGTAAAATTAAAACTTTGACACATTGAAACTTCCCATTCCAAAATATGGTAGTAATGTATGATAGACATCGATGATCCCATTAGAAGCTAGTGGGTTTTTTTTTTTTGCATTGACCTAATTATAATCTTACTTGAATTGCACTATGGTTCAAAGTGTCACATGCCAAGTTAGATCCCATTAGTAGGCTTAAAACATTTATTTCTGAAAGAACGGATTGTTACAGGTTGCTTGGGGTAATTGATTTCTTTGCTTCTCTTTCTGTTACAGGAGGGGATATCACAGCGTTTCTAGTCTCAGAGAAAAATATGGAATGTGTTTTACTGCTGACTGAACACAACCAAACAAACTGTACAGACAATAGTTTGAGAACCAGCAGTTAGCAGTTTGCTCAGGCTCTAACACTATCCAGCACTTTCCAGAGCAAAATCTCTGTTTACAAGAACTCTACCTTACAAGGTTTTTACAAACCTCAAGCTTGGTTTATTTAAGTATTTCTACAAAAGAAAAACTCCTGCAGTCCACTTGCAAAAATGGCTATGGATGATTACTTGTGGATGGTCATTTTGGGCTTTATCATAGCCTTTATCTTGGCATTTTCCGTTGGTGCGAATGATGTGGCCAATTCCTTTGGCACAGCTGTGGGCTCTGGCGTGGTGACCTTGAAGCAGGCTTGCATTTTGGCATCAATATTTGAAACGACGGGCTCAGTATTGTTAGGAGCAAAAGTGGGAGAGACTATTCGAAAAGGTATCATTGATGTGAACCTATACAATGAGACAGTGGAAACGCTGATGGCCGGGGAAGTTAGCGCCATGGTTGGTAAGTGGGTGTATTCTTATAACTGATGGAAAAATTATCCACTGGCCTAGTTCCTTGTAGATCTCTTTTGTTATGTGTCTATAAAAGTGATTTTGCTTTGGTTTTTAAAAAATGGGGCTTGGCGCTTAAAACCTGATTATTTTTCTTCCTAGGTTTATTCTTTCTAGTGGGGTTTTGTTTTGGGTTTTTTTTTAGTAGTCCTCTTATTTCAAGCAGAAATTCATTTCATCATGTTGTCAACAAGGTTAAAAACCCAAATGAAAATAAGTTTTCAGTTTTTTCATAATCAAGAAAAGCCTACAGTAAGAGAATGCCCTTATAGATTATTTATCATTATAATGCATTAGATCACTAAGAAATAAAACTTATCTGTAATCACCCAGTTTGAAGGCTTACTTATGAAGTTCCCTTAGCATGCATTAACATATTTTATTTTTTTTCAATAATCAGTTAACTGTATAAAAACCAATAATGGTTTTGAACAATTTAATTTTTATATTCCGAATTAATTCTGGAGCAGTAGGACAATGTCTTAATTAATTGCATATGTTTTAACTTAATTCTGGCTTTCTACAGTCATTTTAATCCCCTGTTGGCTCTTGTTTTGACTGTCAACTCTGTACCCAGGGGAGGTCTCTATGGTTTGGTTTCTGGCTAGAAGGTGTTTTTGTCACCTATTTACAGTAATAAGCTTTCCTTGGTAGTCTTAGACTTGTTTCAAATAAAGAGAAATGTGTTCAGAGCTAAATGGAATATGCCAATGACCTGAAATGCTAGTATTAGAGTGCATTTTTCCCACCCCTAAAATGTATCCACAGCCCTTAGGCAGAAATCTAGATTTGGGGATACTGCTATGTTCTGAGATGCATAGACTATTAGAACCAGGAGGCCCTTTAGAGATCATTTAGTCCAGGACTTCTTAATCATTTTTTGTGTCATGGATCCCTTTGGCAGTCTGGTCAAGCCCTTCTCAGAATAATGTTTTTAAATGTATAAAATAAAATACACAGGATTACAAAGGAAACCAATGACAGTAAAATAGTTATCCATTTAACAGCTAAACCAGTTAAGATTGAAACAAAGAGGTATTTTCCCCCATCCAAGTTTGAGAACTCCTTAAAAGCCCCTGTTTCAGTTATTTGCTATACCCCCAAATAAAATTCTAAGACAGAGATGTGTTGAGTATAGCTGACACTCTTCTTTCTCCTTTCCCCAGGTAGAGGTGGCAGCAGACAGATGATCCATGCAGGCAGGGTAGGTGGGAGGAGAGGACCAGAAAGAAACCCTACCAGCTCTGACTCAACCTGTTTAGTGGGGAGAGTACAGTAGCACTTCTGGAGTGGTAGGGGAGTCACTAATGCACCACGGTGGGCTACGGTGAGAGTTTGCCAGCCCTGCAGTTGTTTCTTTTACCACTAACTTTGCTTAAATATAGGTGGCGTAAGGTTTGTCATGCCTGATTCAGGGTAGCTGATTTCAGCAGGGATATTTTGAAAGGATTTGCTTGAGGTATCTAATGAACAGGGTAGGCTACTAACACTAGTCTCTACTCTAGAAAGTGTCTGCTTTACAAACAAAGCATAAAGCATTTTAATTCTAACACTTGTCATGGAATTTTGACCTCCTCTTCATTAAAATAGCCTATCACAGTTTGTTGAACATTATCAAAGTTTTGTTTAGGGAAATTTGGAGAATTCACTTTTGTCTTAATAGCAGTGATAACATATTCATACTTATTCAAACCTAGCTATAATTAAAATTTCCCATCAGGTTGATATGGGTAAGCTGGAAGAGGGGTGTTTGGCCATAGAGTAAGAAGGAGAGAAAAAAAGCACAGCATCCACTGAACAGAATCTCTTCCCACCCTTCTCTCCCTCCACCCCCTCTTTTCTTTTATTTGACAGGAAAGGTAATATTGTAACAGAAAGGCTTTCCAGAAAGCACAATGGTGAGCAGTACCAAAGGAGTGTGGCTTAAACATTTGTATTGTTGTTACCTGGCCATATGCTAGGACTTGTCCAGAGTGTCACCTGCCAAACACTGGCTCTGTGCCAGCAAGATGGGAGGCTGGCTCCTGGATGCCCATCACCTTAGCTACCATTGGAGCTGGCTGCCTAACTCCAGACTTCCCCTTTTTTCTTCCTCGGTGATACCTGTTGGCCTTATTTGGTTTGGCCTCATTCTTGGTTTGCACTTAGACACACACCAAGGCCCTCTTCCCACTTTACAGTGAAGGGATAAGATTTAATAAGGCTTTTAATCCACCAGAATAATTGGAATCCTTTGGACCTGGGAACTCTGTAAAGTTAAGGTATTTTTGGCTTGGTGGTTATTCCTGCCCTTGCCAAAACCAAAGCTCATCTGTCCAGGTGCCTGGATTCTCCTAGTCCTCTTCTTCTAAATTCAACATCCATTTCTTCTTTTTCCCTTCTCCCCCTTGGTTCCCTCTTTTTTTCCCCCTTCTTGGCTCTTTTACTTTAGAAACTCCCTGCAAGCTCTGTGTCTCCATGCATCCTCACGATACTGTGCTGGAGTCAGGTTGATTCACTTGGGCAGGATGAGTTGTGAGTAACAACTGAATTTCCTGAAGTGGGCTTGGGGTCTTGTTTTGTTTTCCTTTCACTCCAGCACAGCCCCCACCTGGCTTGCTCATTGCCTCTGCTCCTTTGCTTTGAATCCTTATGCTAGCTGCCTCACTTGAGACTACCAGTGTTTGCAGAAGCCTCCTGGGGACCCCAGCCTCTGGGGGATGCTGAGCATCTTCTCGTGGCAGCCCCTGCAGCTGCATGAAGAAACCACTGCCCTGCACTTCCCCCCCACCCCGACTTTCCTCCTCCCAACAGCCCTTCCAGTGACCACTCCCATGCCCTTCAACTCTGGAAATACCTCTCCCTTCTTTGTAGCATCTACTTTCTCTCACCTCTTCCATGTCCACACTGGACCTTGCCTCTACCATTCTTTTTCTTCTTCCCAAAAACCTTTTTGTT
>CM053625.1:242248418-242260463 GCA_028646595.1 Phalanger gymnotis
CAAATCCCAGTGTTAATCCAGGGTCTTTTCGTTTTTGCTTTTTTTTTTCCTCCCAAGTTTCCTCTCTGGCTCTTCCTGTCCTTTCAGATGCCCCATCATTCCCTTCCATCCTCCCTCCTTTCCTCCCTCCTCCAGTCAGTCCCTGTATCCTCTGCCTTTCCCCATAAGCTTTCCTGCTCCAGGACATTATTATATGGTCAGCCAGAGAAAGCAGTAGCAACTTTCATGAAGGAAAACTGCAAGGTCTGAATTCAGTTGGGTGAGTTTTTAATGTTCTGTTACCTCGTTAGAATATTTAAAAAATTTTAAAATGTAAATTGAAAAAATCTTTTTAAAAAAAGCTATGATTTCATCTCATGGAGTGTTCTCCCAAATCTTAAATTTTTCCTAGTGAACCACTGCCAGATTTGGAAGTTTCAGGGCCCACACGGGGCAAGCCTGGGTGCTGCCGTGGAGCTCGTTTCCAGTCCGGTGACTAGCAAACACACTAGCGGCCACTGGCCTTTGCCCTCCTTCACATGTTTGGTGCATGCACATGTCATTCCCTAGCTTTCATTGACTCAAAGGTCAGCATGTACAACACTCATCGATTGAAGCAGCTGTTTCTGCTGCTTCAAAAATAGGTGGTTAGAATTGCCGCAACCATACAGACATTTGTTTTCCTATGACTTGTAAGATTTTGTTTGAATAAAGTGCCAGGAGTCTGTCTAAAAGTACTGCTGCCGCTGCCAAGCAACTAACTTTTCTCCAGAATTAACATTTGGGATTAATAACCTACTCTACTTATCAGCCAAAACCTTTGTTCCCTTACAGCTTAGTATGAGCATTTCAACAACTGTTCTGAACTGTTTCTGAAAGTGATCTCTCCCAGCTGAGGCTTTTAATACTCACTGCAAAATTTGATCTGCTTATGAAAATGTATTCTGAAGAGAACTAGAGCCTAGAAAAATGGCAAGCCTAGAAGAGACAGTGACATAAAGGCTAAATGACAGTGTGCTAAACTCAGATATTATTTTAATTCCCGAACAATAAAAGGAATAAGGGAGAGCCACCTGACAGGCTCTACCCAAAAGTGAATATGCACAAGATAATGCTAAAATGTGAGTAGCACCCCAACAGCCCCCTTTTGGTGACTAGTGGACAAAAAGCAATGTTGCTATGTTTTGTCGTGGTCTGAACTGGCATACCAACGTAGCGATGTGAGAACGGAAAAGGACCATAGACATCAAATCGTTCCACCTCTTTATTTTAGAAATGGGGAAACTGAGACCCCAAGAAGCCAGGTGATTCGTCCAGGGTGAAACATCTGATTGGTCTATGAGCCGGGTCTGTCTTGAGCCCGCTCATCTGTAAACAAGAAATGATTAAAGAATCACGAAACCTTACAGCGTAGATGCTATCTTTATTGTTTTCTTTTTAGAGTCTTTAATCCCTCACGTGGTTTTGACCAAACTGCATACTAGAACATGTTCATCATCGCCACCACCAATTAAATTTGGAAAAGGTAGGGGCGGGTAAACATCAAAAGCTGAGGATTCTACGTGTGTCTTCTGACTAAACACATTAAAATTTTTTTAAAAATCTAGATGTAACACTGTATGAAAAAACATTCTGTAGAAAGACTGATCTGAGGAGTTATTGTTAAGGCCTTTACTATGCGCTCTTCATCTGATCTTTTTCTTGTCATCTTTAACCTTCTAGGTTCTGCTGTTTGGCAGCTGATAGCATCATTCCTGAGACTTCCAATCTCAGGAACCCATTGCATTGTGGGTGCTACCATAGGATTCTCACTTGTTGCAATTGGTACAAAAGGTGTACAGTGGATGGAGCTTGTCAAAATTGGTAATTGTCATTTCTTTTCATATATAGGGATAAGTCGAGAAAATCTTTTATCGATGAGAAAAAGTTTTACTGAAGGATGTCTCCCCCTTTTTGGACACTCTGAACATTTTTAGTCATATTTTGATTATTCAGGAGTCATACACATGTGATATTATTTCCTTAAATTGCTGTTTTGTGTTTGAAACATAATTATAATGATGACTGTGAAATGTTATATGTTAAAAGTTTTTTTTAAAGTCATTCCTTTTAAATATCCATTAATCATTCAGCCTTGAAAAATCAATGTCTGTCTATTGTTCCCAGAAGGAACAGAAATAGAGTGTAACCAAAATGACCCAGATCAGGTAGTAAGCCCTTTGTGAGGAAAAATGCAATAAATTAATAGGAGATGGAGTTTGTGACAATGGGAAAACCTCACATTGAGCTCAATGATAATGAACTCATCAGATTCCTAAGATCATCTATTCACTTTGCTCTCTCTGACCTGGATTCCACCCAAGGGGAACACACTGGCTCTCCCCGGTTGGCACCTTCATAGCCACCATACATCTTATTGAATGCCATGGCCTTGAGGAGGAACAAGGCTCAGTAGAGATGTGAATGAAAGTGCTAGGAATCCCAGCATTCCACTAGATATTTTTGGCTATCAGCAATCTGGTAAATAAATCCAACTCCATAAATATTCCACCCCCCTCCTCCATCCCTTGTAAAGCACACACCAGCCCCTGATCATTCCCAGGAATTCTACTGAGACACAGCACTATTCTGATCTCTTTCCTCTCTTCCCTCTTTCTCTTAGTCTCTCCTTTAGTTTTCATTGTTGGTCAAGACCAATGTAACCTGAGAAAGTCTTGAACAAGCTTAACATCCGGCCTCACAAGCAGCAACCCAAACTTCCAGGGGTATCCCTGGCGTTTCCTTGAAGTTCAGAGTGTTCCCTGAGAGTAGCGAAAACATTAGCATGGCCTCGTGAATGTCAAAAGGCAGCAGTCAGTCCACAGAGACCAATTTGGGGGTTGTTCAACCTAGGAACTGGTATAGCTGCACTCTGTCTCTGTGATGTAGGGGGCAAAGGAAAAGAGTCCATTAAGCATTCTAACATCAGCTTCCTGAGACAGGAAGATCAGAGGAGGAAATGACATGACTGTACCCATGATGTCTGTATTCTCATGTAGCTTCATGTGTATTTGTATAAATGTGAGCTGTATATGTGTGAAAAACTGATGCAGAGGTTTTATCTTTATAGCCGAAGCTGGCCCCTGTTATCGGCATGACATCTGTAAATTTTTAGGATAAAAGTTTTTGTGGGCCTGATAATTTTTTCACTATTTGCAAAACTAAAATAATGTATGTAGGAAAAATTATTTGGTTTTCCAAAAAGAAATTAGGAAGGACAAGAGACATTTTTTGTCATTAATTAGGGAAAAGTTATAAATGTCTTTGTCTTTTGCTAACTAAAATGCATCCTTTAAAAATATGTTTTGATGGAATTGTAAAATAATTAAAGGAATCTTTTTATGTGTAATGTGTCAGTTATCATTATATTATAAAAACTCCTCCATAATTTTGTAGAATATTAACATTTATTAGATGCTGTGTTTGTTTTTTTTTTAATTATTCAGTTGCTTCTTGGTTTATATCTCCACTGTTGTCTGGTTTCATGTCTGGCGTGCTGTTTGTGCTGATCAGAATTTTCATCCTAAAAAAGGTAAGCAGGGTTGATATCCTCATTATATAGTCTGACTGCTTTGGCAGCCTTTCAGTGCAAGTAACGTCGGGAGGGAATGGAAGTAGAATCATTTTCACATTCTAAGACATAGGCCTCTGGGAGGGAGACCCCTACTTTGTCACAAGAAAGGAAATTTCAAGGATGAGATGTCTCTCCCTGCCTCTTGCCACCCACTTCCCATGCACACACATCTCCCTAAAGTCAACATGGATACTTTCTTTGTCTTGTACTTTAGGTATTAATCAATATCCTTGATTTGGCACAAAGATTTCCCAAGAGGAAAAAAAAGTCCTTTCCTGAAATTAACGTTTATAATATACAAGACTTTGCCAGGATTTGGAAATTGTGTGTGTTTGCACTGAAACACTCCTGGAGTTTCCTTTAAACCCGGGTTATTTCCACATCACTTATGATTCAGCAGCCTTGACAAACTGATAATTTGAGGAGAAAAATAAGGATGGGGCGAGGGGAGAGAGCAGTATAATGTAGAAAGGGTGCCTTATTTGAAGGTAGTTGGCCTGGGTTCAAATTCTGGCTCTGTGTGACCAGAGCAAGTCACTTAACCACTCTTGGCCTTCATTTCCTCATTTATAAAATGAAGGAGTGGTTCTAAATGCCCTTCAGAGTCCTTTCCAACTCAATCTCTGATCGTGAGATGAAGGGAGTATCTATCGAAAGGAACATCTTGAAATTTAAATAAAAACATGCTCAGACTATTAATATAGGCTGTGGTATCTGGTAAGAGATCTCGATGATGCCTTCAAAACTAGGCTGAAGCATGCTCTGGAGAGGTTATCCTTGGTGAAGACCACGAACTGTGTCCTTCCTGGGGAATGGCATTGTTTTCCTTAGTGGCTTCTCTAGCAATCCATCATAGAGTTTCTATTTTTTGGGTGATTTTGATGCAGTATCAGCCACTTAAGTTTTGATTGTTAAACGTTTTAGAAGACTTGAAGGAAAGAGGATAAACAAGGAGCTGAGGTTTGGTTTCTCGCTCTTAAGTTTTATTAGGAAGCAACATAGTTCCGTAAGTTTTTTGTTGAATAAGCCGCACTTCAATGATTAGTATTGAAACTGTCATTTTTAGCACAAATGACTGGGTGAGTTTTCATACTGAATGTAATAAATGAATAGGAATTTTTATAAGGAATTTAACTCTTAATCTAAGCCAAGCCAAAAAGAATTTATTAATCACCTTCTGTGTTCAAGTTATTATGCTAGGTTCTGAGACTATAAATACAAAATGAAAAATAGTCCCTGCTTCCAGGTTGCTTATAGTCTTCTGGGGTTAAGTTCTTGTTTAGTCGTGTTCAACTCTTTGTGTCCCCGTTTGGGATTTTCTTGGTAAAGAGCCTAGAGTGGTTTGCCATTTCCTCCTCCAGCTCTTTTTGAGCTGGAGATGAGGAAACTGAGGCAAACAGTATTAAGTGGCTTGCCTAGGGTCACACAGCTAGTAAGTGCCTGAGGTCAAATTTGAACTCAGGTCTTCTTCCCTCCAAGCCTGGCAGTCTATCCACTGCACCACCTAGTTAGTCCATTTAACTCCTAAGAGGCATTAAATGGAACTTATATCTCAGAAGAATCATCAGAGTCATCAACAGAAACAAAATTGTCCCGGTACATGTTTTGGAGAAGTATTCTTTGCCTTTTTTAGGAGATCATAGCTTTAAATTTATTTTCAGAATAAAACACAAGAAAACAGAATTAGCCAAAGTAGTATGTGCTGTAAACTAGAAACTCTTCTCTCTGGCCTACATGGACCTATACTTATCAGTTCTTTCCTGCTTGTAATTCTGGTGCAAGAGCCACTATTTTGACCTATCAGCTGGCACAAAATACCTGGGCTCTTGAGTGGTGTGTCATTTAGGGAAAACTGCCTTCTGCTGGTGCCGTGGTGTCAGTGTGCCATACACCCCTAGAGCAGTTAAGTGGCCAGCCCTTCCCATCACAACTGGAATTGGGGAGAATGTCTTACAGCCTTTTCTTTTGTTTCAGTTTGATTATGTTGTTTATAGAAGCCGATGAATTTTGACATTCCAACATATCTCATTATTACACAGGAGGACCCAGTCCCCAATGGTCTCCGTGCACTTCCACTCTTCTATGCTGCTACCATTGCAATTAATGTATTTTCCATCATGTACACAGGCGCACCAGGTAAGAATTACTTGGACATTCAAGTTCAGTGGGAAAGGATTATGGTATTTTTTTTAAAACAACTCTGATTTTTTTGATTCTTTGTCTATCAATAATGACTTTAGAGAGTGATGTGGTATAATAAATATAAAGAGCATGGGCCTAGATGACCTCAGGGGTCCCTTCCATTTCCAAATCTGTGATCTTATAGCTGAGAATCAAAATATATATCTGAATCCTAGCTCTGTGCCCCTTGGGCAAGATACTTCACATCTCTGGAGGTTGGCTTCTTCACATATAAAATAAGGGGGGCGGACTGGGTGGTCTTTAAAGTCCCTTCAAGCTCTAACCTCCCAGGATTTGGACAGTAAAAACATTATATGTTGTTACCTTAAAACTGAGTAGTAATGCATCTGCCTACTTTTGCACCCATAAGGCTTTATGATGCTACAGTTACAAAGGCCAAAAAATATTGTTCAGAGCTACCAGTCCAGACTGTAAATTACTAACTCAACCCTTCTGTGATGGTTTTTGTTCTTGCCTGTATATATGTGCATGAGAACTCTAAGTATCATTTCATCATTTTTTTCCTTTTTCTCTTTGTGGATAAAAGAGTCATGAATAAGGTCCTCCCTAATGACACATATTAATGTTGATTAACAGTTCACATACTAAGTAAATATTATTCTTTTAGATTCAGTTTTTGTAGAATTCTCTTGCTATCCTATATATGATATTCATCTTCAGCTCAACAGAGCACACAAAAGTTTCAAGAAACTAATTATATCAAACTCTCATGGAAATACTTGTGCTGCTTAATCCACTGTAATAGACGCAATTTCCTTCATTTCTTCAAGGATCTGTGATTTCACTGGTGTGGGGACTCACTCCTTTGTGGTACCTAGAAACGGTCACAAAGCAGCTGGATGGCCTTTAAGCAGTGCGTAGATGAAGATCACAGAAACTTTATGACTTAGCCAAAAGAAAAATGTTATCACATGGCAGTCACCCTCCAGGGTGACTTTTCAACTTTTTCTTCTGTTTTCTTTACAAAGGAGAGTGCTCTTTGGACAGGAAAGGACAGAACAAAAAATTTTAATAGGAAAATGCAATGCAAGAGAAATGAAGAGATAAAAAGAGAGCATCTGTCTTGATCTCTCCTTCCTTAAAGTCCCAGCTAAAATTCCTCCTCTTCCAGGAAGCTGTTCCCAGACCCCCTTAATTCTAGTGCCTTTCCTCTGTTCGTTATCAACAGTTGATCCCATGTATGTGTAACAATGTTGCTAGCAACCGTTGTGGGGGTGAAAGACCAACAACAAGAACACAAAGGAGGGCTGCTAGTACAGGTCCTTTGATTTGCTTTTCTAAGGAAAGCAACTCTAAGGGGTTAACAATCTCAGTTTAATTAAACGTACATGTATCATCCACTTAGTTCAGGGGAAGAAGTCAGCACCCTGAACTTCAGAGCAAATACAAATAGAAATTACAGAGACAATATACACAGACCAAATCACAATACATAGTTACCAGAGAAGCACCAACATCTGGGTTTTTCAAAGCCAGGGGTGCTGCTTCAGTGGCTACCCAGAGTCTCATCACCAACACTCTTTCAATGAGTGTGCCCCCAAAGGTAAAATGCCAACCTTTGAGTTTATATACACTTCTTCTGGGTCAAAGGGCGTCACAACCATGCTACTCAAACCCATGTGAGTTAGGCCTTTCTTTGATAGCCTTCCAGTGAAGTAAGCAGGTCATCAAAGACTCCAGATTTAATCAAAGACTCCTTGATGCTGAGAAGCACTCCAAAACAAAGACCACAAAAAGTCCACTTTGCTTGCCATTACATTTGAAAGGCAAGACTCATCAAAGGTATTTGATTATCTCAGCATTCCAAAAGATAAAACAGTGGAAAAAAAAAAAGTCCCACCTTAATTACCATAACAATATGGCTCATTTGTACATTGGTGTTTGCATGTTGTCTCCTCCATTAAACTGTGAGTTCCTTGAGAACAGGGACTGTCTTTTGCCCTTCTTTGTATCCCTAGCACTTAGCACAGTCTGGCATATATGAACATTGAATAAATGTTTACCGACGGACTCCTACTCACCACATCTTGCAGCAAATAATATCTTGTCATATTCATATACACAGTTTATTTAGCACAATGTATAAGCATAAGGCTTCTGAGTGATTGTTAACATACCTTTGGCATTCGAATCAGCCATCACAGCACCTACTGATAAAACCAAGGTCAAAGTCGTTGAGGGAGAAGAAAACATAAAGATGAGGACATTGATCATGAATATAGTGCCTCCAGCCCGCCCTATTTGTTAAGCTGTGGACTCCAAAAAAATGGGAAGTGGTCATTAAAATAATATCACTATTTCTTAGAGACAGCAAGGAAAAATAGTTGCCAAAACAAGGAGACCAAAGAGCTCAGAAACTGCCTCACACAGCAAAAACCTGATCTCCTTCCTAAATAGAGATCTTTAGCAGCTAAAGGTAATACCTTTATAGAATACAAGCATAATTGCACATTATTACAGAGGAGAGTGGAAGATCATAAACATACATTACCTTGAAAGATAGTAATAAAGCTTTAAAATTAAACAAGCATTAAGAAAGCCAGCAAAGCCAGATCCTCCTGAAGCGATTTGCAGGTGAATCTGTAAAGACGATAATAAGTAGGAATGAAATGAAAAAGAACAGTGATCAGCGTATCAGCAGCAATACTAGAACTGCCACATCTGGATTCTGCCACCTTTGTGCCAGATAGGCTGTGTGAAAAAGTAATAGTAGCATTTAAGAAGGTGAAATTAGAAAGAATAGCTGGATGTAAACCAAATAGATACCAAAAGCATGGGTGCTAGATGCAACAAAATTTTAAATTACTCAGGGATTGTTTTTCAAGATAGTTCCAAAAGAATGTAAAAGATCATATATTGTGATTTGAACTATTTATAACTCCAACTCCAAAGCAAATCTATATAGTTGCCCTATTTTTTCCTTTCAACTTCTAACATTTGTTTGTAGTGCCTTTTAACAATTTTCAAAGCTCTCTTTTTAAACTCTTTTCCTATGCCCTTCAATCAGTCATCTCCCATCTTTATGCGCTAGTTCCTTCCCTATTTGCACACATCTTCCCCATCCTTTTTAAAAAATAATATTCTATTTCCCTCCCCCCCATTACATGTTAAAACAGTTTTTAAAATCTATGGGTTTTCTTTTAAGTTGTGAGTTCTAAATTCCATCCCTCCCTCCCCTCCCCCTTCCCTAAAATGGCAAGCAAATATAAGTTATACATGTGCTTTTGTACAAAAAGATTCAAAGAAAGAAAGATAGAGAAAGAGAGAAATGGTGTGCTTTAGTCTGTGTCCCGACAGTATCAGTTCTTTCTCTGAAAGCGAATAGCATGTTTCATCATGAATCCTTGAGAATCGTCTTGGATCATATTGTTGAGAATACCTAAGTCATTCAGTTCTTCATCAAACAATGCTGATGTTATTTTATACAACATTCTGCTGGTTCTGCTCTTTTCACTTTGTATCAATTCATATAAATCTAGGTTTTTCTGAAATCATCCTGCTTATCATTTCTTACAGTACAATAATACTCCATCACAATCATGTACCACAACTTGTTCAGCTATTCCCCAATTGATTGCCATCCCCTTGATGTCCAATTCTTATCTACCACAAAAAGATCTTTTCCCTTTTGGGGGGATCTCTTTGGGATATAGACCTAGCAGTAATGTTTCTGGATCAAAAGGTATGCAGAGTTTTATAGCCCTTTGGGACAGTTCCAAATTGCTCTCCAGAATGGTTGGACCAGTTTACAACCGCACCAACAGTGCATTAGTATCCCTGCTTTTCCACATCCCCTCCAGCATTTATCATTTTCCGTTTTTGTCATATTAGCCAATCTAATAGAAGTGAAGTGGTACCTCAGAGTTGTTTTAATTTACATTTCTCTAGTCAGTAATGATTTAGAGTGTTTTTTTCATATGACTAGATATCTTTGATTTCTTCTTCTGAAAACTGCCTCTTCAAATCCTTTGACTATTTATCAATAAGGGAATGACTTGTATTCTTATAAATTTGCCTCAGTTCTCTATATATTTGAGAAATGAGGCCTTTATCAAAGATACTTGTTTACAAAAAATTTCCTTCTTTTCTATTTTTCTTCTAATGTCGATTGCATTGGTTTTGTTTGTGTGAAAGCTTTTTAATTTTATGTAATCAAAATTACCTATTTTATATTTTGTAATGCTCTCTTGATCTAACGTTTGGTCCTAAATTCTTCCCTTATCCATAGATCCGAGAGGTAAACTAATCCATGCTCTCCTAATTTGCTTATAATATCACTTTTTAAGTGTAAATCATGCCCATTTTGACCTTATGGTGTGAGATGCTGGTTTATACCTAGTTTCTGCCATACTGTTTTCCAGTTTTCCCAGCACTTATCAAATAATGAGTTTTTGTCCCAAAAGCTGGGATCTTTGGGTTTAACATACACTAGATTACTATAGCCATTTATTGCACTGATCCACCACTCTGTTTCTTAACCAGTACCACATTGTTTTGATGAATATCACTTTATAATACAGTTTGAGATCTGTTACAGCTAGACCACCTTCTTTTACATTTTTTTCATTGATTCCCTTGATATTCTTGACATTTTGTTTTTCCAGCAGAATTTTGTTATTATTTTTTCTAGCTCTATGAAACTTTTTGGTAGTTTGGTTGGTATGGCAATGAAGAAGTAAATTAATTTCGGTAGAATTGCCATTTTGATTATATTGGCTCAGCCTGCCCATGAGCAATTAATATTTTTCAATTGTTTAGATCTGACTATTTGTGTGAAAAGTATTTTGTAATTGTATTCATATAGTTCCTGCCTTTGCCTTGACAGATAGACTCCCAAATATTTTGTTGTCTACAGTTATTTTAAGTATAATTTCTCTTTCTATCTCTTGTTGCTGGAATTTGTTAATACATCTCCCCCATCGTTAAAAAAAAAAAAAAACCTTCACTGGAATCTGCCATCTCCTCAAGCTATCATCTTAAACTTCTTATTCCTTTTTTACTGCCAAACTTCTGGTAAAAAGCTATCTACATTCAATACCATCCCTTTCTCACCTTCCATTCACTTGAATTCTCATTCCTGATCCCACCTTTCTACCGAAACCACTTCTCCCCAGGGTTAACAACAGTCTTCAAATTGCCAAATCCAGTGGCTTTTTCTTAGTCATTATCCTTCTTGATGTCTTTGCTGCTTTTGACACTGTTTGCTACTCTCTCCTCTAGGGAATACCCTCTTTTCCATCAGTTTTCATGACCCTGAACTTTTCCTATTCTTTTTCTACTTGTATGACCATTTCTTCTCAGCTTCTTTCATGGGTCATCATCCCCATTCTGTCTGCACTTGTACAGCTGTATTTCAGGACTCTCATCTGGACCATCTTTTTTTCTGGTCACAACTAAGCTTCAGTTTAGCTTTCTAAACCGCTGATCTCACATTCTTGACCCTAGCTCTGCTCATGCTGGCCCACTTGCTACTCTCCACACACTTGAGTTGTTCAATGTCCAGCCTCCATGCCTCAGTCAATCCTGGTTGTATCTGATAACATTCATTTCCAGACTTTTTTGCTAGGAGAACTCTAAAGCACTAAATCCCCTCTGACCACACCTCTTTTGAACCTCAATGGAAGCGTTTTAAATGAGCAAGGTGTCACAAAAGGCTCTGAGGTGAATATTTTGGCAACAATTTTTATTTTAATTCATAATAGTTCATGCTTCACAATATTTTCTGCTTTTTTGCCGCCTTGACATCCTTGCTTTGATTCTGTTAAAATTTATGGATATGTTGGTCCTTAGGATTAATGTCTTTGAGTTTTCTTCTTGGTTTCAGGAAAAGAAGACAATTTGTGATTTCAGGAAATTGTTATATACAGTAACATTAAGCTCTAGAAAACTAATGACAATAATGTACTTATACTGTTGGAGTAAAAGACTTCAGCGTGGTTATATACAGTTGGAAAAGGAAGTTGGCTACCATGAGCCACAAATGAGAGGCGGCGGATAGAAGATATGAAGAGTATACTAGGCCTCTGAGCAGCCTTACAGAACACTGGATAAAGCGAGCCTCTGGGAAGATTGATGATAAAGCATGTACAGGAGCTGCACAAGGTGAAACAAGTATAAAGAGGCCATAGTTTGGTTCAACAGAAAGACTTCCTATTCTGAGGAAATCATAGATCTTTCAAATAATCAAAGTATCCCAAAAACAAGATTAAAGATAATAAGTTCATTGCATATTTTTTGTGCTAGGAATGGAC
>CM053625.1:242260963-242299354 GCA_028646595.1 Phalanger gymnotis
TTTCTCAGTGAAAAGACCAGAGCTGAATAGAAAATTTGACTTTCAAACACAAAGATCAAGAGAAGCATGAAAAGGAAAATTCTGAAGACCACCTGGCAGGATAGGGCACCAGGCACTGCCAAGCATTCAGACTCTGCTTCAGAGAGCTCAGCTCTGTTGGGCTGTCCACATTATTGGAATGCAAAACATACACTTGCTGAAAAGATCCTATGGAGGATCAAGGTCATTTTGTGGAGAAGCCACGTTTTCACATGGTGGTCACAAGAAGCATACAGAGACACTCTCAAGGTCTCTCTTAAGAACTTTGGAAGTGATTGTATGACATGGGAGACACTGGCACAGGACCGCTCAGCATGGCGTGCCCACATCAGAGAAGGTGCTGCGCTCTATGAGCAAAGCACAATTGAAACAGCTCAAAGGAAATAGGATGTGCAAATTTGGAACATCCACCCCAAATATTTGCATGGACTGTTTGTGCGTCGTGTTGGCCTGATCAGCCACAGTGGGACACACTGAATCTTGACTCTAGCTATAGTGATGTCATTTTGGTCCCCTTCAACAACAAAGGACAACAACCAACCCCAGTCTTATAGCCTGGGGACCTGGCTGTAAACGTGGGTGATTAGACTGTGAAGTGAGAATCTCTTTGCTTATCAGTAAACAAACGTTTATTAAGTGCTAAAAAAAAAAAAAAGAATCCAAATGTCATCAGTGAGGAGAATATATCCCTATAGAATCACTGCTAGAATTATTGTTGTTCGGTCATATTTGTTTCTGATCTTCTTTCTATTTTAATCTATTATAGTGCTCTTGAAATGATCCAGCCTTCTGGTCTTGTGCCAAGCCTTCTGAAAAAAAAATTTTTCCCCTTTAGTGCTTTTTTTTTTTTGTTTCAAAGGATAATTTTGCTAGAAATCTTCCGACATCCTCCTCTGTAATGTTTTGCAAATGAGTTTGTATTCTAAAATGGTATTATTCTTGGCTGCCATGTTTCTGCTTGGCAAGGAGATTAAGTCTCTTGTTAACTGAGGCAGTTTCTGGGCTTTTGGTTCTACTCATTGAAGCAGCTGTTAAGTTGGTTAAACTTTTCTTTAAATAATTACTTTTTGTTATTCTGAGCTCTATAAACTCCAAGAAACATGAAAATTTCCCTATACAAAGAACAGAAAAAGAAGTTTATGTATGAAACCATGAATCTCTATTACATATAGCTTACTTTTAAAAATATATAATATCTATTCATTAGGTTTGTTTCAAGTCCATCTTGTCTGTGTCTCCATTTGAATTTACTTCTGTCCTCTTCTGTGCATTTTAAAAAATGCTCCAGTGACCTTCTTTTCTTTCTTTTCTTCTTTTTTGGGGGACATCACTATGAGTAGTTACCCCTATCTTTCTACAATTTTTAAAGCCCTTCCTTGTAACAAATAAGTAGAGACAAACAAAATAAATCTGCACATTGGTCATGTTCAAAATTGATGTCTCATTCTACTCCTTTGCTCAGTCATCTTTCTTTCAGGAGGTGGGTCTGAAGTCATTGCATTGATCAGAGTTTAAAAGTTCTTTTCCTTGGAAGTTGTTTTTCTTTATGCTGTTGAAGAAACTCTTCTCCCAGTTCTGCATGCTATACTCTGCATCAGTTCATATAAGTCTTCACGAGTTTTCCTGAATCTATCCCTTTCATCATTTCTTACAGTTCAATAATATTCCATTACACTGATATTCCATAATTTGTTCAGCTATTCCCCCAATTGGTGGACACCCTCTTAGATTTTTTTTTTTTGCAACAACAAAAAAAGTGCTGCTAGAAGTATTTTTGCACATAAAATCATTTCTCACTTTCTTTGATGTCTTTGGGTTATAGTAGTGGAAATGCTGGGTCAAAGGGCAAGTACAGTTTAGTGACTTTTTAGGTATAGTTCCAACTTACCTAACAGAACGGTAGATCAATTCACAGCTCTGCCAACAGGGTATTAGTGTTCCTGTTTGGTGTGCCTGTCTTCCCACAGACCCTCTGGAAATTGTCATTTTCCATTTTAGTCATCTTTGCCAGTCTGAAAGATGTGAGATAGAATTTTTAATATTTAAAATTTTTAAAATTATTTTCAGTAATTTGTAGCTTTTTTCAAATGATTATTTATTTTGAGAACTGCCTGATCACACCTTTTGAACAGTCATCTATTGAGGAATTGTTCATTCATATATATATATATATGTATATATATATTTAAATCACTTCCCCATCTTGAGTATCAGATCTTTATCAGAGTAACTTGTTGTAAAGAGTTTTTTCCCAGTTAACTCTTTCCCTTCTAAATTAAAAGCATTGATTCTATTTGTGCAAAAGCGTTTTGATTTTATGTAATCAAAATTATACATTTTATCTACTGTGGTTTTCTCTATCTTATGTTTGGTCGGTAACTCTTCTGTATTCCATAATTGTGAAGGGTGTCTCTCCCTGCTTTTCTTAATTTGTTTTTGATGTGACTTTTTATATAGATCATGTGTCAATTTGGAGTTTGTTATGTTATATTGCATGATATGTTTTATCTAAAACTAATTTCTGCTAGACTGCTTTCTAACAGTTTTCTAGCTGACCCTAACTCCTGTAGTTAGGGTCTTAGAGTTTCTTGAGCTTTTTGCTATTATGTTCATTTGCTTCTCTGTTATATACCTAATCTGTTCCATTAATCTCATTTTCTGTTTTTTAATCAGTACCAAATAATATTGATGATTATTGCTTTGTAGTATATTTGGAGATTTTGTATTGCTTTGCCCACTTCCTTCCTACCTACTTTTTTCATTTTTTTCTTTTGAAATTCTTGACCTTTTCATCCTCAGATGAGCTTTGTTGTTGTTTTATTTTGTTTTTCACTTGAAAATATAATCTTATGGTAATTTTATTGGCATGGCACTGAATAAGTAATTCAGCTTAGGCAACATAGTCATTTTTATTATATTGGCATAACTCAGCCTTGAATAATTAATGTCTCTAATTATTTGTCTTTCTTTAGTTATAGAAAGAGTATTCTTCTGTGGTTGTAGTCATATAGTTCTGGGTGTGTTTTGGTAGGTAGACTTTAAAATATTTTATACATTCTGTAGTTATTTTGAATGGTATATCTTTTTCTAGCTCTTCCTGTTGATTTGTTGGACAATACACAGAAAAACTTATAAGAGTTTATTTACTGTATAGCTACTTTGTCAAAATTATTATTTTAATTAATTTTAGTTCTCTTAGTAGACTATCATCTGCAAAAAGTGTTAATTTTGTTTTTTATTTGCCTATGCTTATTCCCTCAATTTCTTTTTCTTGTTGTATTATTATTGCTAGCATTTCTAGTATGATGTGAAACAATAGTAGTGATAACTAAGATCTATGGTTTTACCCAGTTCTTGTTGGAAAGGCTTCTTGCATTCCTCCATTACATGAAATGCTAGCCCTTGGTTTAGATAGATGTTATTTACCATTTTGAGGAAAGGTCCACTTAGTGTTTTTAATGAAAATAGCATATTTTGTCAAAAGCCTTTTGGGGGGCATCTGTTGATATCATATGACTTGTATTGTTTTAACATTGATGTAGGTTGTTTTGTTTATGATCTTCCCAATACTGAAACAGGAAAAATCTGGTCATGTTGTATAGTCTTTTTAATATGTTGCAGTAGGCACTTTGTTAATACAATATTATACTGGTATAATCCAGCCTTGAATAATTAATGTCTCTCTAATTATTTGTCTTTCTTTGGTTATGTAAAGAGTATTTTGTAATTGTATTCTCAAAGTTTCTATGTGTGTTTTGGTAGGTAGACTTTCAAGTATGTTATAATTTCTCTAGTTATTTTGAATGGAGTTTCTCTTTCTAGCTCTTCCTGTTAGGTTTGTTGGGCAGACTTCACTAAGAAATCCATTTAAATCATCCATTTTCCAGAAGCAGAGTTTGCCAAAATAGGTTGTGTTCAAGTTATTATAATTGCACACAATATTGTCTTTTCATCTTTGTCTTTTCTCCTACTTTGGTATTAATTTTGATCTTTGGTCCAGCCAGTTGATAATCTCACTACACACAGATGATTCCAAAATTATTCTCTCATCAGTATTAGTTGCTTCTTGTTCACTGAAACATAGTCATTTTCATTTTTTTATGCTGCTTGCTTTTTGTCATTTCCAGCGCCCTTGGAAAACTCTTTTTGAAGAAAGTATTCATAATGCGCAAACATAAGGATCCTCCTCCGTAATGTATTAAATTTTGAAGTTTACTCTTCTTAACCCCACCTCAAATCTTGGCACTTTTCACCATCCTTCGCTGTGCCCCACTTTCATGTTGATGTCACCACATATCAAGGTACATGTTGGCTAGATTTGGAAGATCTCAAGGTCTTCGTAAAATTCCTTGAGTGCTTTGTCATCTGTAACAGATACTGGTATGTAAGCTATGACTGTACTCATGTCGATCCCTTTGTCTTCACTCTCACAAGGATTGAATAAGTCAGATGTCCAAATGTCCCGTGAAGTGATGCTTGTTTTAGCCCTTTTGTGCACAGAGTCAGTCACACCAACACACTTAATCTGTTTTTTGAGGGAGAACTTGTGAGCTCTAACTTCCTTATGTCTTCTAGTGTCATTTATGTAGTGATATCAATATTGATGTGACTCAGTTCATACCATCGTGCATCCATACAGTTCATCCACTTACTTTGGTGTTAGACAAAGATCTGTCCTTTAGAATGCAAATATATAAATTTATATTTGTAAAAAGTCTAAAAACTTTGTTATCATTAGTATCCTGTGCCCCCCTTCCCATCGTGGAAGTAAAAGCATGTGCCGTATAGGATTGAGAGCCGTTTTGTAATTTTATCTTTTTCATGGAATGTTATTGACAAAGGAATTCACTACTTGGTGGCTTAATAAGCCTCTTCATGCTTTAGCTATAGTGTGGACAATGTGTGCTCAAAATCGTGTTTGAAGCCTTTACAATTTGGTATATCTTGCCAGAGCTTGTACACAGCTACTGTAACCTTTGAGAACCCCAAATCTCCTCCATGCCACCATGATGAATCTTTTGTAGACTTTTGTAGAAGCATATGCACAGAGGAAATCAATACTGGAAACAACATAATTTTGAGTATTGATAGAGCAATTCTCAAGATACCTGGGGAAAAAGTCACAGGATATTACTGTTGAACAAAAATAATCAAAAGGATATTAATAACGACCAATCTGTCTGCCTTCTTTCTCATTTCTGTAAAATGTTTATAAATATTACCTACATACAAACTGAGAATACTCTTGATGAAAATATCAAAGGAATGGGCAGGCATTCCCAGACAGTTTCCTGTATCTTCCCAAATCTTCAGTCACACACTTGATGTAGAGCAAATACAGCTTTAAATCCTCATCTTCTGCTCCATTAAGGTAATTCCCAGCCATATGTTTAGTTCATACCAGATTCATTGTTGGCTGCAATCAAAGATAACTTCATTCAGTGATTCTCTGATTATCAGTATTAAATGACGCATAAAACAGGGAGACAAGTTCGATTAAGGTGTTTGCACTATCAGGAAGTACATTTTCCAGAATACAAATGGAAGAAGGAGTAGCAACGGATGATGACATTCTCCAGATGCTCCGATTTGTGGATGACATCGTGTTCATTGCACCAAGCCTCAGAATACAATGGAGCCTTTTCAAGGATGTCCACAGACACTCAAAAAATATTGGCCTAGTAATCTATTAAGCACTTGCAAAATAAGTGAATGAAAAATGCATGTTTTACAAATTATTACATGATCCTATAGACAGTTCATTTGAGTTAGTACATATGTACATATAACTTGGGCAGATATTATAGATAAATGATGAACGGAATTCAGAATTGAATCGAAGGAAGATCCTAGGATTTGGAACTTAAAGGTAACTTAGACATCATTTAGTCCGGCTTCCTTGTAATATAGATAAGGAAACTGAGGCCCAAAGAGACACAGTTACTCACCCTGAGTGCCATAAATGTCAAGTAATCAGGCTCAGGGATTTGAACCGAACGATACATTTTCTTTCTGTGTGATTTTATGAGATCACACTGAATCACGTTTGGGAAATAGTAGAGTGCTTAAAATGACCCCAGACTTTTAACACTACATATTATCTTACTAGAAATGGTACATAAAAATATGGAAGGAGCAACTGGACCTGACTAGGCATTACACAAAGGAGGACACAATTTTGAGGGCATTAATGAATCCATTTGCAAGATATCTAAAAAAATAGAGGATACTAAATGTTTAGGAAACTAAATACACATTTTATTATTGAAAAAAGATGATCAAGAAAATATTAATAATTTGATCTACTTTCCATCTCCATGAAATCCTGATAAGAATAAGCTATACACACATTGACAGTATCCTTATTGTCAGTAGATTTAGGTTCATTAACAGAGCCACTCAGATATGTAATAGGCTGCCATGGGAAGTAGTGGGTTCCTCCTCGGTAGTGGTCTTCAAACAAAGGCAGATAACCACTTGTTTGGGATATTTATAGGGATTATCATGCAGATATGGGTTAGCCCTGAAGTCCCTTGCAATGCTGAGGTTTTTTTGATTTCTTTTACAAGAAGGTGTGCTCAGCTCAGTGGACGCCTTCCTCTTGTTCTTTCTGTATTTTTAGGGTACCAGTTCAGCACTTGGACCCATCTCTTCTAACGATGAATATGCTTACTGTCTTTTATTCTACTTTTCAACTAGCATAAGTAAATAACTTTCATATGTGTGCCCATTACTGTTGTAACATTTGCAGTTTAACCCTAACGTACTTCTGTTTCGTCTCAGCCATATTTCCATATGTTTGTGTAGACTTCCTAGAGTTCCAGATTGGGGGCGGGGGTGAACAAACTTAGAAACCATCTTTTCCAACTCATCTTACACAAGAAGAAAACTAGGGTTCCTATTTGAAATTTTCATAATGACTTCCATCATGGAGGATGACACCAACAAGTATTCTTTGAATTTCTGGTAGACTGATGAATCTGGAGGAACCCACATTTCATACACTCCAAGAGCCAAAAAAGGAGGTTGCTGGTACTTTTGCTCTTGGAGATTTCTCGAGGATCTATCCTTTTGCTTGCACATAGTTCTGACCGTTTTTATTGTCAAGTTTCTGTATCCCCCGATTAGGGTGATTTGTTATATTTCTTCAAATAATGTATCTCGCTCAGTTGGACCAGCAGTCTCATAAATTGCCTTAAAATTAGCTTCATGTGCCAGATGAATTTTTCCTCATTTGATTATCTTTAAGCTGTACCATCACTTCCTAATAATGCCCTCCCTTCCAATAGAACCCTCTCTGGTAAGTTTAGTAAAACAAACTAACATGTCGACCAGGTCAGAAAACGTTTACCCCTCATTTTGTACCTACAGTTTAGCCCCTCTGTCTTGGGGAAGGTGGTACATTTCTTCATCATTCTTAAGTCAGTTGGTCCTGGTGTGCATCAGGATCTTGATGTTATTCAGTATTGTTTTCCTTTGCATTATTGTGTAAATTCTTCTCTTAGTTCTGTTTACTTGGCTTTATGTAAGTTCAAACAAGCTTGTCCAAGTTTGTTGAATTCATCATATTCATAATTTCTTATAGTACAATAATATTCTATTGCATTCACATACCACAATTGATTCAGCAGTTTCCTAACTGATGGGAACCTACTTGGTTTCCAGTTTTGACTACCACAAAAAATTTCTATATTTTAATATAGAATATATTATATATGATGTATAATATATAATAATATAATGTAATTTATGTTTCTATAATTTCAGCAAACTTCAGGCTGTAAAATAAAACCACATAAATCATTAGTATTCTATATATCACCAGCATACCTAACAGGAAGAAGTTGAGAAATTCCATTTAAGATAACCACAGAATACAGAATATACTTAGAAGTCTGCCTACTAAGGTAATACAGCTACAAAATATGGAATAAAGACAGATCTAAATAAATGGAGAATGAGCAAATATAATTACAATGATAATTCTAAATTAACTTATTCATTCATTGCTATACTAATCAAACTACTAAAGGATCACTTTAAGGCACTAGAAAAAATCAAGGGAAATAATGAATAAAATGGGAAGAAAGGAGGGGGCCCAGTAGTATCAGATTTCAAACTGTAATTTAGCACAGCAATCATCAAAAAGATTCTGTGCTCGTTTCGATTAAACTCAGCATGTCCAAAACTGAATTCATTCTTGTTTACCCCCCAAACCCTCCCTTCTTCCTAACTTCCCTATTACTCTTAAAGGTAACACCATCCTCCTAGTCACCCAGGCTCTCAGTCTAAGGGTTACCCTCACCTCCTCACTCTCTCCAGCTCCCCACACCAATCAACTGTTGAGTCTTGTCATATCTACCTTCATGGCATCTCTCATACACATCCCCTTCTCCCCTTTGACACTACAACCCCTTTGGTGTAGGCACTTACTACTAGGGACTATTACAATCACCTCCCCATTCCAGTCAACCTTCTACTCACCTGTTATCTCCCCATTCAGTAAACTCCAAGAAGATACCAGTTGCCTCTAGGATCATGTACCAGATGCTGTGTTTGACTTTCAAAGCCCTTCATAACCTAGTCCAGGGCTGTCCAAAGTGCGGCCACATGCAGCCCATAGCATGATTTATGCGGCTGGCCTACAAGCGTAGAAATTTATGTAAATGCTTTAGTAAATAAAGCTGAGCTACCACAGAACTCTCACTAAAATGGCAAATCAAAATATGTTGTCTATTGTTTCAATAAAAACCTAAAGTTGGACAGCCCTGACCTAGTCCCTTCCTACCTTTCCAGTCTTTTTACGCCTTAGTCCCCAAAATTTATTCTTTGATCCAGTGACACTGGCCTCCTGCCTGTTCCTCATATAAGACAAGCCCTATCTTGACTCCAGATGTTTTCACTAGTTACCTGTATTCCTGGAGCTTTCTCCTTCTTCATGTCAGCATCCCGGCTTCCTTATCTTCTTTCAGCTCTCAGAACCTCAGAGATGCAAGAGAGGCCTAAACCTTGTGCTCTTAGCAAAGAAATTCACTGGGAGGTAGAAGTCAGTACAGGAACCCAGGTGACCCAGGTAGAGTTTGAGCATGGCCACCTACTCTATCCAAAAGTATACAGTGGTCCAAGGCTGGCCCTGTCATAAAGCCCCAATTCAGGAATTAAGACTGGAGAGATGAGTGAGCAGAAGTAGATACTGACCACTATCAAGAACTGGAATGGTCTCCCATTCTAGCGTATCCCCCACTATTAACTGCTAGTGATTATCACACCAATTACGTTTAATCAGTTTTACTGGTTATTTACTGGTTATAAAAGTATATTTACTGCAAAGATATAGCAAGAACAGAAGCACAGAATTCATTCTCCTTCCCAGTATGGGGAGGGGCAAACCCTCTCTTCCACCTCTTTGGTCCCTGGGAAGAGGGGGCTCAGACTTAATTCAGTTTCTGCATAGCATTGGCCCCACCAAGCTGACCTCCAGATACAGCCTGGCTGCTGAATGAGTTCTTGTCTTATCTACTGTTGGGTGAGTCTTCCGATACATTTTCAGGGTCTCAGTGCAGACTGGCCAGCCTCACATCCCAGCATAGATTCCACTCTTAGACCTCCTGATGCTACAAAGCTCACAGGTCATAGCCATCTCCTCTCACTCTCTCCTGGAAGCAGGAAGAACATACCCAACATAAACAGGAACAATGGAGGAGCAATTTGTTCCCCTCTTTTTAACATCTCTGAGTGAGACAGTTTCCCCAGCCCCTTCCCTGCACACCAGCCCTCCACATCTTCTTCTCCTTCTCTAGAGCCCCTAAATACAGAAAAAAGCAGAGCCCATATCAAGAGAGGTTGACTTTGTTTGACCAGGGCCTTTTGGAATGGGCCCCGTGCCCGATCATAGAGGCTCCTCCCCTTCACTAAACGTTTAGCAGCCTGTCCACTCTCCACATTTCTTCAAGGCATTTCCAGTACACATCATTATACCTTTCTTAGAGGTAGGCTCCCCAGTTCTTTCCATGTGGGGGACTACAACCTACCCCGCTCCCCATGATATTAAATTAAAAATAAATAAAAGGTAAAAGAAGGACTATATAATGTAATGCCATTGGCAATGTAACATAAAGTTTGGTTCCATTATTCACAGAGTACTTGAAAAGTCCCCTCAACTTTGAATGATTCGGAATACAAATTATAAAGATGCTCGAGGTTAGAGCTAAACCACTATTCATAATATCTTTGCTATTCAGAAAAGTAAAGCTAAAGATTAAAGGTAGTTCAGTGGCTGAATCTGAACTGGAATCTTGAATTCTCAGAGTTTGTTCCTGGCAGTCATTCATTTGGCTGGTTTATCTCAAGAAGCTAAGGTTATGCCCTACTTCATTTATCCATAAATCGTAGCAATGCCTCTATAGCTTTTATAGGACCTGTGGTATTTATAGTATACCTATATATAGCTCTCCCACAGCGCTGTGATACAATCGCTTGGAAACAACTGCAGATCTTCATGAGAAAGTCATTCCCATGCAAAGTGTTTTTATTAGAGATTTTTTGGCATATAAAACAACCTTAAAATTTTGTTCTGGATTTATATTGGGTTCTCTGTTCACATTTTTCTTCTTAATAATTCTGTATCCACAAAACTTTATTTCAATGAATTTGTATAATTTAAAGCTCCAAACAAGCAAATTGGCAGTTTATTTTTCTTAATGATAGCTTTTAAAATTACTTATATTCTTAGGGTATGATTGTTAATTACTAAATTACTTGCTCTTTATAGACCCTTTTCTCTTTCTGCTTATTAGTATTCTATCTACCTATTCTAGGCACCCACTTGATTACTTGTCCCTGCTTTTCCTAGGGTTTATTCATTATCTCTTTGTCTTTTTTCCTCTTAATTTCTCTAGATGTACTCTCCAGGCTCCTGCCCTAATTATTTAGTTACCTGGTTCTCCTTCTTGATTCCTATAAACAGGGTGGGGAAAGGACACTTCCTTCCAGTTTGAGAGATCTTCACTCTTAGTCTCTTTACTTTTTTGGAACCTGCTTCACTGGGCTAAGGACAGAATTTTAAGATGAGGGCAGTGAGGGAGTTTGCTGAGTTTTGCTCCCTGAGAATGTGACCTTCAGATTCCTCTTGCTTTACCTGATCAGCTTCCCTTACGCTCTTTGACTAACTTGGTTTTTCAGGTCCCCCCTTCCCCCCAACACACTCCAGACTAGACTTTAAACCAGGCTTATTAACTTCCAGTGTTGGTGACCACAAGTGGTAAAAACTCTCCTTCCCCATTTTAAAGGAAGTTTTTATTGATGTCATTTATTTTTCACATCAACGTAGTTTTCTCCAGACCTCCTCTTTTTCTCTTCTGCCTCCCAAAGAGCCTTCTTATATAAGAAATGCTTTCTTTAAACAAAAAAGGGGGGGAGAGGGTCAGCATAACATAAAATACATCCAAAAAAAGTCTTTAAGTATATGCTCTGTGCAGCATTTGCCAATCTTCCACCCTTGCAAAGAGGTAGGGTTGGAGTGCCTTCTCATACCTCTTTTGAGTCGGGATTGTTCTTTATCATTTTGGAACATTGATTTTTAATTTTTTTGGTGTGTGGTGGTTCTTTCCATTTATGTTGGCATCATCATTGTGTAGATTGTTTTCTTGACTCTGCTTACCCACTATCTATATATATGTGTGTATATATATATATACATATACACCCGCTCTCTATCTATCTATATATATATATATACATCTATATATACACACACACACACGTGTATATTATATATATATGTATATATATATCTGTGTTTTTCTGTATTCATCACATCCATCATTTCTTAAAGCATAGTGGGAAATTTATATTTACATGCCATTACGTTCATTTACTACAATTTTGTTTGTCCATTTCCCAATAAATGAGCATCTCCTTTGTTTCCAGTTCTTTTCTACCACAAAAAGTGTTGCTATAAATATTTTGGCGTGCTAGGGAACTTTGTTCTTATCAGTGACACTTGGGGTATAAGCTCAGCATGGAATCCCTGGGTTGGAAGAGTACGAACATTTCAGTCACTTGATATTGCGTAATTCCAAGTTGCTTTCTAAAATGGTTGTATTGATTGACAGTTCTACCAACCATGTACCAGTGTGCCTGTCTTCCCCCCAACTCGTTCAGCATTGCCCATTACCATCTTTTATCATCTAGTAAAATTCTTTGGCATCCGGCACACTCCTGTTAGAAAGTCAGAGTAGGGTAGAGGAGGAAATGCCTATAATCAAAAGTAGCATCCT
This sequence comes from Phalanger gymnotis, assembly GCA_028646595.1. Lineage (NCBI taxonomy): Eukaryota > Metazoa > Chordata > Mammalia > Diprotodontia > Phalangeridae > Phalanger > Phalanger gymnotis. Next base: position 242,273,281 of record CM053625.1, read on the forward strand.
CTCAGAATTTGCATTTAGCTATTAATATATGTTTGTATTCAAGGGCTTCTGTTGATGTATTCTTTTGTATTCTCATTTATGTTGGTCCTGTCTCCCCATTAGACTATTAGCTCCTCAGTGGTTGTAAAGTATTTTGCAAACTTTAACCTGCTATACAAATATTGGTTATTAAACTCCTACATTTTGTACAGAGTAGATGCTTAATAAATGCTGTCAACTGAAATGAGAAAAAGAATAGTTCGTATGGACAAATTTGCCTCACAATATGATAAAATCTACTTAATTGTACTAACTGAATCAAGTCATTTCAACCGAGATTAAACACTATTGAAGATGAGCAGGGCTCGTTCTGTGAATACGCTTTAAAGAAGTTGTATATCTGAATGCTTGAAACATGCATAATGACACATAATCTAGAATCGTGAATCCCGATAAGCGCATACATGGCTAGGAAATGGTGCACTTCATAAACAGGATCCATTGCCATTCTTTTGGTTGGTTAACATGCTTCTGCCTTAAATATGCATTATTGGATTTAGTTAAAAAGAGTTTCTCCATATTCTGATTCCATAAACAGCTAATGTTTCAAAGGCAAGGAGAATTATGAAATCCATTGTCCTTAAAAAACCTCTTTGTTTCTTCTCTTGTTTAAAAAAAAATGAGATTTGTCTGTGTGGTCAGAATGTCTGCCATGTACATTTACTGGTACTACTGAATGCTGAGAAGCCAGAAGAGGCCGCAGTAGTTTGGACATGTACGGTGTTCCAGACCTCAGCTTTATTGACCTTGGGGAGAGATTGACTGACTCATCTTGTGATTACATTTGTCTAATCATAAATTCAGAGATTTACCAGATTCACTGAGACCTTTTTTCCTCTGCCTACAAATATTCTCAATCCTAAAAAATTCACAACCCTTCTTTTGACCTTGCTCTGTTAAATTGAGCTAGCATCTCCTCTCTCTTCTCCTTTTCTCTGCCAAACTTCTTGAAAGGGCAATATGCATTCATTCACTTTTTACACTTCTTACAACTCACTCTCAACCCCTGGCAGTCTGGGTCCTTTCCCCACGCTGTACTGAAACTATTTTCTCTAAGGTCGCCAGTGGCCTCTGAACAAAGGGTCAACTCCAATGGCCTTTCCTTTTTCTTTTTCTTCGTCTTTTTTAATATTTTATTTTTTTCCCTAGTTATATGTAAAGAATTTTTAACATTCATTATTTAAAATTCTGAGTTCCAAATTTTCTGTCTTCCTCACCTCTCCCCTTCCCTAAGACAGTGAGCAATTTGATATAGGTTATACATGTCCAGTCATCCAAAACATATTACCATATTAGTCATGTTGAGAAAGAAGACAGACCCAAAGGGTGAAAAAACACAAAAAATTACAGGAAGTGAAAAATAGTATGCTTCTATCTGCATTGAGACTCCCTCCATCAGTTTTTTCTCTGGAGGTAGACAGCATTTTTCATCTTGAGTCCTTTAGAATTATCTTGGATCGTTGTATTGCTGAGATTACTAAGTCATTCAGTTCTTTATTGTGCAATATTGTTAATACTGTGTACAATGTTCTCATGGTTCTGTTCATTTCACTTTGCATCAGTTCATATAAGTTTTCCCAAGTTTTTTTGAAAGTATCTTGCCTCATCATTTTTTATAGCATGGTAATATTCCATCAGAATCATATGCCACAACTTGTTCAGCCATTGCCCAATTGATAGTCATCTCCTCAATTTCCAATTATTTCCTACCACTAAAAGAGTTGCTGTAAGTATTTTTTTGTACAAATAGGTCCTTTCTCCTTTTTTAAAAATCTGTTTGGGATACAAACTGAGTATTGCTGGATCAAAGGGCATGCACAATTTTGTAGCCCTTTGGGAATAGTTCCAAATTATTCTGAAGAATAGTTAGATTGGGGTGGTTGGTGGTACAGTGGATAGAGCACCGGCCCTGGAGTTAGGAGGATCTGAGTTCAAATTTGGCCTCACACAGTTGGCACTTACTAGCTGTGTGATCCTGGGTCACTTAACCCCAAATTGCATCACCCCCCCCCAAAAAAAAAGAATGGTTGAATCTGTTCACAACTGTACCAACAGTGCATTAGTGTCCCAATTTTCCCATATCCCCTCTTACATTTATTCTTTTCCTTTTCTGTCATATTAACCAGTCTGATAGGTGTGAAGTAGTATTTCAGAGTTGTTTTAATACGCATTTCTCCGGTAGTTAGAGCATTTTTTCACTTTGATTTCTTCATCTGAAAACCACCTGTTCATGTCCTTTGACAATTTGTCAATTGGTAAATGACTTGTATTCTTATAAATTTGACTCAGTTCTCTATACATTTGAGAAATGACACTTTTATCAGAGATACTTGCTGTAAAAATTCTTTCCTAGCTTTCTGCTTTCCTTCTAATCTTGGTTGTATTGGTTTTGTTTATATAAAACTTTTAAAATTTAATATAGTCAAAATTGCCCATTTTACATTTAGTAATACCCTCTATCTCCTATTTGGTCATAAATTCTTCCCTTTTCCATAGATCTGACAAGTAAACTATTCCTTGCCCTCCTGATTTGTCCTTTATATTTGAATCACGTACTTATATTGATTTATCTTGGCGTATGGTATAAGATATTGGTCTATATCTAGTTTCTACCATAGTTTTCCCATTTTCCTAGCAGTTTTTGTCAAATAGTGAGTTCTTGTCCCAAAAGCTTTGTCTTTGTCTTTGGGTTTATGAAACACTCAGTTACTGTGGTCATTAATTACTGGGTCTTGTGTAACTAATCTATTCCACTGATCTACCAGTCTATTTTTTAGCCAGAACCAGATAGTTTTGATGATTACCACTTTATAATACGGTATGAGATCTGGTATGAAAGAAGGTGGGCCACCTTCTTTCATGCTTGTTTTCATTAATTACTTTGATAATCTTGACTTTTTGTTCTTCCAAATGAATTTTGTTATGATTTTTTCCTAGCTCTGTAAAATGTTTTGGTAGTTTGGTATGGCACTGAATAAGTAAATTAAGTTAGGTATAACTGTCATTTTATTATATTGGTTCTGCCTACCCATGAGCAATTAATATTTTTCCAGTTGTTCAGATCTGACTTTATTTGTGTGAAAAGTTTTTTGTAATTGTGTTCATATAGGTTCCTGGGTTTGTCTTAGCAGGTAGATTCTCAAGTACTTTATATGCAATTATTTTAAATGGAGTTTCTCTTTGCTTCTGTGCTTTGTTGGTAATCCAGTGGCCTTTTGTCTTTATCCTCTTGACTCACCTCTGCCATTTAACAGCATTAGTCCCTCTCTCCCTACTTCCTTGAAGCCACCCTCTGATGGTTCTCCTCTTACCCCGCTTTCCTGCTCCTTTGTTGGTTCTCCATCTGCTTTCTCTCTACTAGAATGCATAGACGTTCCTTAACCCCCTCTTCTCCTCTTTCTCTGTATTCTCCCCTTGAGCTGCAGTACATACGTTTGCATTGGCAGCTATAATTCCTTATAGGTGAAAACCAGATTTGTCCCTCCACCTCTGACCTTATGAGTTTTTTCTGTATTTTCATTTACCTGCTGTATATCTCCATCTGTATGCCAAGTTCAACCACTCTTCATAATTCCCAAAATTAACTGTTACCATGCCCAGAAAAAAAAATTGTTCCTTCACCCAGCTTCTCTGTTATGAGAACTAATTAATTTAAATAATATTAATAAGTAAAATAATATGTATCATTTATTACTATGTGTCAGGCTCTGGGCTTTACAAATATTATTTCATTTAAGCCTCACAACAACCTTGGGAGATAGGTTCTATTATTATCCCCATTTTACAGATGGGGAAATAGAAGCACATAGCAGCTAAGTGACTTGACCAAAGTCACATAGCTAAGAAGGGTCTCAGTCTAGATTTGAATTTGGGTTTTCTCGACTCCAGGTCCAGTGCTCTATCCATAGCGCCACCTATCTTTCCATTTGCTGTTAGTCGCCCTATTCCTGTTAGTAATACTGTTAGTATTATTGTTAATAATACTAATAGCTGCCTTATTATTGTTAATGACACTCTCTCCTAATCATATTTTAAATTTTTGTGGCATCTTTGACTCCTCTCTTGCCTCTGTCCCCATATTGTCCATATGACCATTCTAGGCAGGCGTCTCATTCCCTTCCAACCAGACTGCTGTCGTAGCTTCCAAGCTGGTCTCCCTCCCTGTAGTTCTTTCTGTTCTCTGGTCCGTCCTACACAGCACTGCCAGAGTCATCTTCCTGATGGGCAGATCTGATCGTGTCATGCTGCACAGCCCACTTGATGAGGGCCAGGTTCATTGGCCTGCCATCCATTGCCCGCTGTACTCTGACTAAAGCCTACTTTCTCAGCCTGCTCTCACACTATTCTCCATCATAAAATTAATGCTTCACTTACTTAATGCTTTAGCCAAACTGGACCACCCACTGTTTCCCAAACATGGCTTCTGCCTCCTTTTCTGCATGCCAGTATTGAGGCTGTCTCTTCTTCCAGGCTTACTCCTCTCCATCATCAAATCAAGCCTCATTTTACAAAACAGTAAACCAAAGTGCAGAAAATTACACTACTTTGCCTGAGGTCCCACAGCTGGCTCATTTCAAAACCAGAGTAGATCCCAGGTTATCTGTTAACTTCTAGCCTTGTGCCCTTCATTTTACACCACGCTCTCCCTCAGTACCTAACATGGTGTTTTGCACATAGAAGTTTAATAAATATTTGAGTTAAATCAAAAATGTATAAATATTAATATGATTATTATTTGGGCTCAATTGAGAAAAATATATTAAATGTTATGTTTTTTTTTAATCTCTCAGTACTAGGTTTGGTTCTTCCAATGTGGGCAATAGCTCTCATTTCATTTGGCGTTGCTATGGTATTTGCTGTTTTTGTGTGGCTGGTCGTTTGTCCATGGATGAAGAGGAAGATAGCAGGTAAGGTCCTATGTATTTTGATTGCCAAAAAGCTCCCAGTTCCGTACTCTTTAGTTATACTTAACTCTCAGTTATATAACGGAGAGAGCGGAAGGCACAGGTACAGTCAGTAGGTTGTCATAAAATTGTTTACATCTGGCATTCTAATACTTCTTGTTAAGTGATAAGAAAGATACACATATAAACCTACCACATGCTCACCCCATCCTTGCCCTGATTCTTCCTGACTTGGTATCCCTCGTCATTCTCGCTTTCCTGACTCCAGTTGTACTTATTGGTTCTGCTACACACATTGGTACTTTGTTGTGCCTTTATTTTACTGTTCTTTAATTGTTTATGTGTATAAGTAAGTTTTGTCTTCTCAGCTAGATTATAAATATATTGGAGACAGGTTTTTTTAAACCATTGTTACCTTTTAAATTATGAAAAATTTCATAAAATTTAAAAAGCATTTCCTTGTTTGTCTTAAGGAAAAGGAGTGACATGTTTTCAGTGAATTCAGAGCCCACGCACACACACGCACACAAATTAGACTAACGGTTTATTGAGCTCCATCTGAATAGCTGTGAAGGCAGCCGTGCATCGATGTGTGGCAGTAAAGAGTAATCATTTCGGTGATAGTTATCAGATCAGTCAGTTCAGTGTAATTAGAGCACCAGTTTCAATAATTGAGTGCTTAAACTCAATTTTTTCCCCACAGTAGCAAAGTTTTCAGACCTAAATCGTGGGGCGTGTGTGTGTGTATAAAATTGTCTTCAACTCTGCAGTTTACTTTCCCTGTCTAGATACAGCTAATGTTTTCTTGGTTTCCAAAGGAGGTACTAAATAATACTGCACTTTAAAACGTGTCTTAATCACCACATGATATTGTGGTGTGGACACTACTGAGTTTTTTTAAAAATTACATTTAAATATTTCACACAATTACACATGTATAACCCATACCAAATTACTGTCTCAGGGAGGAAAAGAGCTAAAGAAGGGAGGGAGAAAATTTAGAACTCATAATTTTTAAAAAAATGAATGTTTAAAGATGTCTTTATGTGTAATTGGGAAAAAATAAAATATTATTTAAAAACAAAATTACATTTAAGCACTAGTCAGAATAATTTTCTAGCTAAAGGCAGCTTGGCATAGTGGATGTCCAGCTCACTGGACTTGGAGTTAGGAAGAGCTGGATTTTACTCAGCTTTTACTCAGTGACACTTTACTAACTCTTTGACCCCGGGCAAGTCACTTTATTTTTCTCAGTCTTAGTTTCTTCATCTCTGCAAAGTGGGGATAACAACTGCACCTGCCTCGCAGAGTTGTTGTGAGGCTCAAATGAAATCATGTATGTAAGAAACTTTGCAAATTTTAAAGCCCTATCTGTCAATGTTAACTACTACTTCTATTTATAACGATCTTTTTGCTTAATGGAGGGATAAGTTATAGTTTTAACTGTGTTCTCTTTAGGCAAATTAAAGAAAGAGGGTGCCTTGTCAAGAATATCTAATGAAAGTCTCCATAAAATCCAAGAAGCAGAGTCCCCGGTATTTAAGGAGCTCCCTGGGGCCAAGACTAACGATGACATCACCGTCCCCCTCACGGGCTCGGCCCCCGAGGCCCCTGGAGTGTCAGAAGGCACAGTAAATGGAAGCCACTCACGAGTGCCCTATGGTAAGAAGTGAAGCAGGGCTTTCTATACAACAGTGATACTTCATTGGTGCTGTCGACGGTTTCCCTAAAGTTCACCATCCTACCATACTCTAGAAGCTGCAGAATCCTCAGGAGAGCAGGCCAGCAAGCAGAGGGGCAGGACTGTGGCAGGGTGTGTCTGGGGCTCCCTTAACACAGAGAGGATCTGCTTGCAAAGGCTCTGTGTCAGTCGGGCTACCAAGACCGCGGTGATGCTGCGCAGTGTACACTTACAGCGACACCCACTTTGGCCGTGTGTATTTTCTTCATTTGCAGGAGTGACTCATTCAGAATTTGCGGAACAAATATGTATAGAGAGTGTGGCTAGAACCACAGCAAGGTAGCTTCTGAACAGAAGAGACAGCCCTTACCAGTGTCCTCTTTTATTTTCTCCATAGGCATAAATTAGATCCAGGTAGCCCCTGCCTAGCAGAGGGAGAGCTTAGCAGAAGGGCAGAGGGTAGAGTCTGCTCATTTTGGCTGGGTGCCCGCCACTTCTAGAAATGCCACTGACTGCCTGTCTGTGTCTGTGAAAGGAGTACCCGCATCAGTCAGATGATGCTGCAGCCGTCAGAATATTGATGCATAAACTGCCAGTTTAAGGTGCTATGTCCAGTATCCTCACTTTTCTATGATGAAGGGAAATTCCCTGCCACATTGTTTCTCTCTTACCTCCTCCATTCAGCTAAAACACCGTGAACCTTTTGCTGGCTTCAGTTCAGTACTTAGAGGTGTGGGGTGGACAAATAACATCACGCCTAGTGAAAGGTCAGAACCACTCTCTTCCCAAATATCTCTGGGGATAATGGGCAAGGACCCAACTCCCAAGGTCCTTATGGGCCTTGCTGAAGGGTGTCTGAAGGCCCTTGCTGAAGGGCAGTTTCCCAAAGTTACTATCTTAGGACTGAGGGAGTCAAGAGCTAATTTGACTCAAAGATTGTAAAATGTCTGGATCACATAGACCTGACAAAAGTATCTCCTTTCGCTGTGGTGATCAGACTTTTCAGTGACACGGAACACCTGGGCCATAGCTTAAAAAAAAAAGGATGAAGGACCCATGGCTAAATACAGAGTACATCTAACAAGAGCTGGTGAAAAATGCATTTGCCTAGACAAGTTTAGTCAAAAGGCTTTTAAAATGAAAAGGAAGGGTAAGGGAGAAAATTGCTTACATATATCCACCCAACTAAATACCCGAGAGAGCAGCTGCAGTGTAAAAAGGAGAGGAGGGATAGAGGGCCCAGAAACTCAGAGGAAGCAAGATCCAGCGGTAAAATGTGGGTCCTTAGATGTCTGAGGGTAAATGCTCAAAAATGTGGGTAAGGAAGCAAGAAGAACTCGAGATCTGAATGAAAGCCGGCAAATTTAACCTCACAGGGATCCCCGAGACAGTGGGGGAGACCGAGGACTGGAATATCTCTGGAAGGGTACCCCTCATCTAAGTAAAACTGCATAGGTAAATGGAGTGGGAGTGAGGGCTGAGCCTCAAAGTCAGAAGGGGAGAAAATCCAGGTACCAAAATGGGGAAGCAGGGTAGAGGTCATGATCAGTGGGGTCAAGATCCATGGACACAGAAGCAGAACCAGCATTTCCCTGGGATCCTGTAAACCCATGAGGTTTCTCCCCATGGATATAAAGTTCCACCAGACCTACCAGCTTATTCCTCTCCCCTTTAGTCTGTGGACACACCTGCAGTGATTCCTAAAGGTTCCTTTTTTTTTTAAGAGAACTTGACATACTTTTAAAAACCTAATTTTTTCATGCTTTTGCAATTTAGAAGTTCCTGGGGTTTATATTTGGCACGAAATGAGAATTCTTCTTTACCCCTTCCAGGACGGGCGCTTTCCATGACCCATGGTTCCGTGAAGTCTCCCGTGTCCAATGGCACTTTTGGTTTTGATAGTCAGACGAGAAGCGACGGACACGTCTACCATACTGTGCACAAAGACTCGGGGCTCTATAAAGACTTGCTGCACAAAATCCATCTTGACAGGGGGCCTGATGAGAAGCCCTTGCAGGAAAGTAATTACAAGCTGCTCCGCCGCAACAATAGCTACACATGCTATACAGCAGCCATATGTGGGATGCCGGTGCACTCGGCCTTTAAGGCCTCTGCCGATTCGTCCTCCGCGCCAGAGGACAGCGAGAAGCTGGTGAGCGACGCCGTGACCTATTCCAAGAAGAGGCTGCGTTATGACAGCTACTCCAGCTACTGCAACGCAGTAGCCGAGGCTGAGATAGAGGCCGAAGAAGGCGGCGTGGAGATGAGGCTGGCCTCGGAGTTGGCCGACCCCAGCCAGCCCCTGGAGGACCCCAACGAGGAGGAGAAGGAGGAGAAGGATACTTCCGAAGTGCACCTTCTCTTCCATTTCCTGCAGGTCCTGACCGCCTGCTTCGGCTCCTTTGCACACGGAGGCAATGACGTGAGGTGAGGATGAGAGAGGGCTTGCAGACCCATCCCCAGGCCTGACCAGAGTCTGCCTGACTGCGTGGTGTCCGTGTTCTTCCTACCGAGCTTCTGGTCATAAGCAGAAAGACAGGACTAAAAACAGCGTGGATGTCTGGGTTCAGATTCTCTAGTTCAGCTCAGCTCAGGGGAGGTTCTTGAGTCCAGGCCCTGAACTTGACCCTAAGGCTAGAAATCAAATATTCCTCCCCTCCAAGAGCTCCCTGGAGGAGTGCCGTGCATACATAGAAGAGCAAAAGCAGCATAAATGAAGAGGGGGAGGCGGTGGGGGTGGGAGAAGGTCACAAATCACCTGGTACAGGAGGAGGCACCTGAAAGGAACTTTGCAGGAAGCCAGAGAGGCTGAGGGATGCAGGTGAGGGGCCCCGGATGGCAGTGAGCAGAGGCATGGAGGTTCCAGGGGAGGGGCGCATAGGAGAGGGTGGCGAGAAAGAAAGCTAGTCAGAGACACTGGATGGGAGGGCTGAGGTGCTAGACTTTATCCTGTGGGGAGCAGTTGATGGCGAAAGAACATTAACCTTCTGTGGTGGGCAGCTTTAGTATGAGGACAGAGAAACTGAGAAGCAGAGAGTCTAGTTAAGAATCAATGGCTGTAGGTGCAAAGACCTAAATTTAGGTGTTTTGGCAGTGGGAATAGGAAGGAAGGGAAGGCTGGAAGAGACATTGTGAAGGAAGAATATCAGGACTTGGTGGCTTGGGTCATTTCTTAGTTTCTGTGCCTATAGTTTCCTTAAAGCAAAATGACCTCTTGTATAGCTAGTTTGCCTTCTGTGAGTATCATTTAGACAAGCCCAAAATACTAGAAAGTGAACCGTAGAACTAGGAAAGGAGCTTGGAGAAGTAGGCACCTTGTAACTTGAATGTATGATGATTGTTTTTTCCCTCCTAGTAATGCAATTGGCCCTCTGGTAGCTCTCTGGCTTATTTACCAACAAGGTGGGGTACTACAAGAAGCGGCTACCCCAGTCTGGTTGCTGTTCTATGGAGGAGTTGGAATTTGTGCAGGTCTCTGGGTTTGGGGGAGAAGAGTTATCCAGACGATGGGGAAAGACCTCACTCCAATCACCCCATCTAGGTGAGTGCCCAGCTATCAGTGTGAGTGACTCAGCACCTAGTATGATGACTGTTTACAAACCGATGAATCAGTGAATGAATGAATGTTGACCATGTGATGGGTTGTCATTTTCCTTTTATTTCTAATTATAAATTTCTTTTCCCTTGGTAATTTTAATAAATAGATAAAAAACCTGATAGAGATCTGGTTTACAGAAACCCCTGTGAGCTGAGGAGTCCACTGATTTCCTAATAAGTACAGATCTGTAAAGCGAGCACCAAGACTCCTCCAAAAGTTGAGAGTGTCTCCCTTATTTATGTTTCTCACACTCCCGTGACTTCTCACAATTTACTCCAATGAATGTGTGGTTTTAAGAGTAGAAAGGATAGATCGGAAGCTCTACACATGCTAATGCAGATTTATGAGTGTGCGTTGTTTCCATCCAGCAGTCCCTTGTTCTGTTAATGTGATTCTGGGACAGTCAGCGGTAAACAATTGAACCAAAGAGTATTCTGGTAAGACTCTGGCACCCTGCCCGGTGTCACTTAGGACTGATACAAAGAATGACTGTGCAGTGTTTTCTTATGCCCCCTGCAGTGGATTCACTATTGAATTGGCTTCGGCGTTCACAGTTGTGATAGCTTCCAATGTTGGACTTCCTGTCAGTACTACACACTGCAAGGTATGCCTCTGCCAAGCGACTGCAGTCCAGGCGGGGGGTCCCACTGGACTTCAGTCCTCGGGCTGCCAGGGTCAGTTTCGAGTGGCAAAGGGAAGGTGGGGAAAGCTGATGCCTATACGTAGCTTGGTACGTATGGTAGCACCGCGAGTGGCTCTTTTCGAAACAGGCGCCCACCCAGCTTTGCTGACATTGGCCCCCTCTGATCGAGAGTAGCCTGTGTTTTCTAGAACACTCAGAAGTGGACCGTGCAGCCTTTCCTGGGCCGTGCCACTCGAGCTTGGCCCCGGGCTCAGCGGCTGGGACATCTCCGCTTTCTTGATGCATGCACGCATGGCAAGGGCTTCCCTGCATCAGATCTCTGCTGCAGATTCTCCATTTGTCCTTTCTCTTCTTTCTCTTTCATTGTCTCCACAGTGGATTTTGCATTGAAGTAATGAGTGCGTTATCTGTGCTTTTAGCCTCAAATGGGGGCATTCCAATCAGCTCCACTCACTGCAAGGTATTGGGAGTTGAGAGAGGAAATCAAGCTAAAACCAACCATCCAAATGAAATGAAAATCAACAGTTGTTTCAGTTTGCTTTCCTTAGGCAGCCCTCAGAGGGACCGCCGCGTCTTGTGGTCACTTCTAGTTTACAAGTTAGTCATGGAGTTGACCTACAGCAGTGTGGGGTAGTGGAAGGAGCATTGGTCTTGGAGTAAGCAGTCCTGGGTTCAAAATCTGGCACTAACACTATCCTTATGACTCTGGGCAAGACACACTCCCTGAACCTCAGTCTCCTCTTCTGTAGGAAAGGGGGGCAATGATAACTGCGCTCCATCATCTCTATTTCCCTAGAAGGGATTGAGCGTCTTATTCAAAGGAATGCAGAGGATAATTCCTGTCGTAGTAAATTAATAGAGAGGTTGCAGAAAAAATGCCAAACACATCAGGATGCATCCAGAAATGCCCACCGTTATTATTCAGACTCAACAAATTAAAAAACACTCCTCAATTTTCCTACATGCTTCTGAATTCACCCACAGATGCCATGGGCTGCGTCTAAAGAGAATGGTCTGGTAGTGATGTTCTAAGAAAATTGCACAGCATTGCTGAGGGAAGCATCTGAATGGGTCACAGTTAATATTTAAGACTAACCTCGGACCCTCGCTTGGTGTATAAAAGATTCAGCAGCAATAGGGAGAGGATTTTTTTTCACCGTGAAGTATGGAGATTCCTCCCTAGCTTAAAGCGGGGCGGAGAGTGACTTTTAAGAAATACCCTTTAGAGTGAGTCGTTCTGTCCCTATCATCAGAAGTGAACATTTTTTCAGCTCTTACCACTGTAGGACCGTAGGACCTAGAAAGCACCTTTGAGGCCTTCTGGTCCAACTCTTCATTTCACAGACGAGGGAAGTGAGGCCCAAAGCAGTGCCACAGCCGGACTCACACAGAGAGTTAAGGAAAGGGTGGCCTTTCCAAGCCACTTGTAGGTCGCAAATAACTGTTGGGCTTTTAAAGATTATGTCTTAAGGTGTGTCAGAAGTGCATGTTACCAGCTAAATTCCTTTCCTAAAAAATACTGTTTTTACTTGGGTTGGAGAGGAGGGAAATATTATTCGCTTGCAAATGAACATGGACGCTACATGAGGAGCAATCCTAAAGAAATCAAACTGTTTCAAAGCAACTAAAGAATTTTCTTGAAGAAATACTGCAGATTATTTCTTTAGTTTCTCTAGTTTGCTAACTGCTTTTCTAACTTTTCATTCATCAGAATGTTTATTAACAAACTAACTTGTTATATTGTTTTTAAATATAATAATTAAATCCTACAATAGGATTTAATGATAAGTAATGTCAGTCTTGCTGATACCACCAGTATCCCGAATGTAAACTACTTGGAAACTAAAAAGTACAACCTACGTATGAATAACAAACCCCAATATTTTGTCTTAAAATATAATTTTCTACAAGTCAATCGGTGAACTTAGATGGTAATGAAAAGGAGCTATTAGCAATGTATTTATGCTAGAACAGTATATTCAGGTTTAATATAAAGAATTTGTCTTGAGATTCACAAAGCTCAAACCTCAGCTAGATTTGGGATAACCAATAACAAGTGTATAAGCAATTTTTATTTTAAAATATCTTACAAACATCGTCAGTATGTTAGATGCCAATTCCTCTTTACCTAGAAAAACATCTCAGCATTTCCTCAACTGTAAGCATGTCAGAGACAAAAGATATTTTGGGAAGTAATTGTTGTCTTGGAATCATCTGGAGCCTATGACTTTTAAAGAAAATTAGTTTTTGATAAATGCAGTATAATTGGTTTCCTTTGTGACTATATGTGTTTTGTGCATTTAAAAGTTTTGATTTGAGAAGAGGTACATAGATTTCATCAGACTGACTGCCAAAAGGGTGTCTGTGACACAAGATAACTCCAGAACTAAAAGAATATGAATATTAGATTAATACTAGCACATAAATCATGGGATAGGGGTGTCTAGAAAATCTAATTAGGTATTCAGGCTTCAATAAAGAAGCAATTGTCTTTGCTTCTGAAACTTTCCATTATAATTAACTCACCCTGTAGGCCCCTCCCCTAAACTCCTGTTCTGCTGGAGGTAAGCCTACCCACTTCTGCCAAGATGTCAGAACCTCTGCCAAGTCTACCAAGCTAGAAAGGCTTTCAGGGTGGCCCCAGTGATGGACTATGTGCCTGCCAACCACTGACCAGCATAGGGAGAAAAGTCAGCAGAAGGGTTGGCCAATAGGTCATGAATTTTTTTGGCCAGAGAAATTTGTGGGGGAAAACACAGTAGGTCATGGAGTACTCACTCTGATGGAATCACAGATTTTTCTTTTTTTTTAAGTGCTAAAGCATCATTGACCCACCCCTACACACCAGAGAACTGTTCCTGGAGACCAGATATTTATTTTTGATATTAGCTTTCTGTTGTTCCTGAAATGCCTACCATTAGTAGTGTGGGTTAAGACATTCTGTCACCTAGGAGGAATAATCTGATTAATGAACATAAGCCCTAAGGAAACCGAATCTGGAAAGGAAGATTTTAATTTAAATTTTATCATTCAAACATTTACTAAACACCTACTAAGTGCTCTTCCCTGGGAATACAGAAACAGAAAAGAAACATTACTTTACCTCATGGAGTTCACATTCTAATGGAGAGACACCATGCCTATAGAAATATTATGTGTGTCTCTGTGTTCATTAAAACCAGAATACCTGCATGCCCAGCTCCATGGGAGGTGCCCCCATCCACCAGATTGGGGTGGGAGTGAGGAGATCCCCTGTCACCTCCCTCACATGCATCTATACAAAACACGTACAAAGATGAGTCAAGTTAAACTAAGGAAGAGTGAGATCCTGCAAAAGCCCACCCCTGGGGAACTTGTACATCCCCATGGGGAAGGTTGGAGTGGGGGCGAAGACATCCCCAAGGAGAACAAGGAAATGAAGCAGCCTTCAAAGACAAACTCATGTTTTAGTGTTACTAACCCTGCCTATAATATCAAAATTTAGAAAGAGAGGCATTGTTTGCTTTGTGATTTATTGTTTAATTATTACCAGTAATGTGAGTACTCCCAAATTTCTCAACTATCTCCCAAGAATTTCTTAATCCAGCTCAAAGGAGGCCTATGAGAAAAATTCATCATGTAGTCAGAATGCTACTGCTCATAAAAAAGCAGTAGGGTTCCTGGGTGTGACCCAAGAGCTGTCATTTTGGGCACTGCCAAGGATGGGGTTGGAAGGAAAGGAGTCAGCTTCTCTTGGCACCATTCGTGGGCAAGGAAATACGGAAAGCAGATCTACCATCCCCTTTTCCAAAAAAGAAAAAAGATCCAGAGACACTTCTGGATGGTGAGTGAGTAACATCCTTACCTTTGAATGAGAAAGAATTCTGCCTTATGAAATATGCTGTGAGTCAGAGCTTCCGGCTCAAATTCACAATCTCCAGTCACTCACTAAGTCAGATTGTCATCCACTACATATTTCTTCTGCATGCCTAGGTCCCTGAGTGGAATACGTGGGCTGAAATATGTGACAGTGTGGGATGGGTTGAAGAATCAGGCCCTATGGAAAGAGAGTCATGAGTCCCAAAGCAGTCAGCTGTTTCTAATGGCACGCTGTAAAATCATACATCATAGTGCAACTCCCTGGAGAGTTTTTCTGGTTTGTCCTAGATGGTTGTGCAGAGATAGTTCAATGCATGTTGTTTGAGAAGACAATAGACATGGTAGAGGGGAAGGAGCCTAACAGTTGGAAGTCCCAGTGCCTGGGTTCAAGGCCTGGCCTAAACACTGACTAGCTGTGTGACTTAGGTTAAGTCTCCCCCTCCCTGGAGGTTCAGCGCTAGCATTGGTAAAGCAGAAACATGCAAATGGGGTGGCTACCATACATGACAAGGCACCAGGCAGACCTTAAAACAGGGTGGGAGGCTATTATCCCTATCTAGTTATATATATATATATCCCTAGCTAGTTGTCACTAATTCCCTATCACTTTTTTCACTGTGCTTATCTTTATTACTGGCTGACACCTTAGAGCATTTGAAAGTCTACAAAGCCCTTCACATACCTTATCCCATTGGAGCATCACTTTAGAATGTGGTTGATGCAAATGGGACTAGGAGGTGAAGATTTGCAGACAGAAAATTGCAGTGAAGAATGAAAGCGAGCTTTTAGAATAATTAGTATTTCATTTAAGCACGCTCTTCTCCCTTACCACAGAAAATCAAGGATTGGATTGCTTAAAAAAAGAACAGACCCCCCCAGGATGCCAACTCTTCTAAATATCGGGGCTGCTTCTCCCTGCTTTACAGATGACATCATGTGCAGCAAAGGAAAATACTCTTAGGGAGAAAATGACAGTAAAAACAGGAATCATTTGAGCGGACTTTTACATGGTGATTTAAGGTTTGCAGGCACTTCTAACACACTACCTCAGCTGTACTTCACGACAAGCCTTACCCCATGTCTAGTCCACCAGCCAGGTCACTAAGTGTGTTCTCTTCCTCAACATAGCTGTGTCTGTGAGAGCTTCCTAGCTGCCCCTAGTAAATGACCATGGCTTCTCCCACGTAGGCAGCTTAGAAGGTCATCTAGTACAGCCCTCCAGTTTTTACTGGTCAGGAAACTAAGACGTAGAATGGGGGTGAGGGGACTTGCCCATGGTCACACTTTAGTTAGTGGCAGAGACAGTCAATCAGTAAACATTTATTAAGCTCCTCCTGTGTACCAGCTACTGTGCTAAGCTCCAGGGTTACAAAAAGTGGCAAGACATTTCCTGCCCTCAAGGAGTTTACAATGTAATGGGCAGGACTTGAACACTTGTCTTCTGACTACCTTTCAGTACCTCTCCCAAGTATGTTTACATTTTTAAAGTTATGCATTTCATTACCAAGGAGCTAAGGTCATCAGACACTTCAGTTTAATGATAACTCTGATCAAAGCGAAACAAAAATCCTTAAACAGGCAGCTGGCCTTGAAAATAGAAATGTTCACAAAAGCAAAGTTCACTGATTTGGTAACAATCCTTTCCTGCAACATATTTTAGACAGCCGACTTACGATACGGTCACGACTACTAACTGTAGGAAGTATTCGTGATCTCTGATACAAATTCAGAGCCAATTCAGTAGTCTTTTTACTTCCCAAAGGTGCAGACTTTGGATCATCCACTGTTTGTATTTCTCATCTGACAGTTGTGTAAAGAATGTATTTTGTAAATCCTAAAGCACTCGGGGAGTTCTTATCATCCACACTCTTGTCTCCTTTAGCGTGGATTGTTTAGACTACAGGGTAAAAAATAACCCAAGGAACCCCTCAGCCGGAGTAGTCTCGACTCCAGACAGGCCTGGATGATTGAAATGAAGGGTGATTGGTAGCTGTTTGGTTTGGTTTTCCATTTTGAATGGAGTACCAGGCCTGGAGTCAGGAAGAATCATTCCTGAGTTAAAATCTGGCCCCAGACACTTACTCACTGTGTGACCCTGGGCAAGTCACTTCACCCCGTGTGCCTGAGTTTCCTCATCTGTCAAATAATCTAGAGAAGGAAACGACAAACCACTCCAGTATCTCTGCCAAGAAAACCCCAGTTGGGGTCACAAGGAGTCAGACAACTTAAAAACAGCTGGCAGTCCAAGAATAGGTTATTCTCCTTAATTAGGATCTCAGTCATCAGAGCTGTCATGCATATGATGTTCATGAAGTGTAGTGGAAAGGCTGCTGGAGCCAGAGTCCCAGCTCTGCCCCACAGTATCTGTATGACCGTGGGTGGTCTCTTAACATTTCTGGATCTCGGTTTCCTCATCTGCCAAATGGGGCGGCTGGGCTAGATGACCTCCACTGACCTTCCATCTCTAAGTCTATGATGCTAACGCTAACGGGATACTGATCACGAGGGAATGTTTGACGGAGGCAGCCCTTGAGACCCTGCAGTGTCAAGGTCACCATTATGAAAATTAGTTTTTGATGATGGGATTAAAGCATTCATTTCTAAATCCTAAGCATGGCACCCTCACAACAATCCTAGGAGGTAGGCAAATCCTACTGTCCACATTTTACAGATAATGAAACTGAAGGTGAAGGAGACAGTTGAGTCATCAAAAACCCTTGGCCTCTGTCTTCTAAAGTCATGGCCTTTGTGGGACAGCCCCATGGCTGGAGATGTGCAGAAGCAGAGAGGATAGCACACGGGCGTGGCTGTCTTTTAGTGGACCATGGCTATCTCCATCACTTGCTACCAGGATAAAACTCGTAAGTGTTGCCCTTCATTTAGGTACATCTCGTCTACAGATGCCGGCACCTTCATAACAGCCCTTCTTATTCTGAGTCTGATTGTACAGACGATTGGCTAGTATGCCTTTACCGGCACTCAGTTTGATTTGGGTGATCAGCAGGGCCCGGGCATTCTTAGGGAGGCATCCCGAGTGTGCCACGGTGCCATTCAGGTAGCCTGTCATTTGGGGCTGTCTTTGAAGGAGGAGACCTGCTCTAAGTCATAGGTGGTTGTATTCTTCAGTGACATTCTTTTTTAGTCATTTCATTTTTTTCCCATTTTATGAATGTGGCCAGAGACCCTGAAGCAAACTCTGCTTTTTAAAATTTTTAAAAACCCTAAACCACTAGAAAACCAGGAACAGGTGTTTAGAAGATAGCCAAGACATTTGGGGATTTATTATGTCCATGTGTCTCTAGTAGGAGATGCAGAAATTGGCAGTTATGCCTCATATAATGTGTTAATGAGTGTTTTACTTCAGAATTGTAACCAAATATGTTGAAGGGACTTGAGAAGTAAATAGTATACTTGCCTCTCCATGCAGATGTTACAATAGGCAGTGTCCTGGGGGTGAGGGTGGGGAGGGGGGCACACCTCATCAGACCTATTAGGACTTAGAGCAAAGATGTTTTCTTCGGTTTTCACATTGAATTTACACTATGATAGGAAACATTTAATTATTTAAACTCCCCTGGGTCCAAACAGTGGGTAAAAGGCAGACAGGACTGTTGACTGATGCCCAACTCAGAGACGTAGGCACTAGGAAGCTGATGGGATAATTTCACTAGTTGTCCTGGGACTTGGTCATCTCTCCATTCAGCCACGGTATCAGCAAGCTGGCATTAGTTGATTGTAAAACCCTTTTCTTGCTCTGCCAGACCACGTTTTCACTTGTAAATGCTCAAATCCCTCCAGGTTGGCTCCGTGGTAGCAGTGGGCTGGATCCGTTCACGAAAGGCCGTCGACTGGCATCTCTTCCGGAACATCTTTGTGGCCTGGTTTGTGACGGTCCCGGTGGCTGGTTTGTTCAGCGCCGCAGTGATGGCCATCTTAATGTATGGCATCCTGCCGTACGTGTGAAGGGGCACCAAGAGATAAATACGTACATCAGTAAAGGGATAGTCCCACGTGTATATGGGTGTGACATGGTGTGACTGGCTCTTCCCGGCACACGTGTGGTGCACACGTCTACAGCACGCACATACATGCTCGCTCTAAGCCACCAGCTTCGCTGTATCCCAGAGTACAGACAGTGACCCCACTCACTGCACTATCCACCCGAGCGGCAGGATCCCAGCTTCCATCATCTAACTTAACTACTGTCTATAAAAATGTGTGCTCAATTGGTGATATAACATGTGATGCCGTTACTTATATATTAAATATATGCTATATACATAGAGTAGGAAGCACTACTGCAAATATATTCAGAGTTGGGGTGGAGAGAATGGCCTAGAATTATCCAATAAATCTGTATGTAATTATTTCAGTGGCGGTTTTTAAAAGCCTTTTAAAGGCAGTTGTAGATTGGGAAATGGTTCTTTTTTTCCCGTGTGTAAGATAAATGAGGTACACGCTATGTAACACAAATTTGAAAACACTGTATGTAGGTCTGTAATGGTCTCTGTGCTATGGAAATGATACTGGAACAAAAGTTCACAAGTGCTTTCATGAATAATTTGTCCATATACTGTATTGATTCTTGTGTAATATATTGTAATTGCTTTTGTAAATACTTAAAACTGTTAACTTTTTAATGGTGCATTTCCCTTATACATTTCGGATCAGAAAGTTTTAGAAAGTACCAAAGAAGTAGGGGAGTATTTTGCCAGTATTACATTTTCACACTATATTTATCTCCTTCTTCCTTGTTTCCACTATTAAACCAGGATGTGGCAAGACCAATCATGTTTGAACTGGCTCCAGAGTAGTTTGTTATGACTGCTGGACCCATCATTCCCATGTAGCATAGATGATCTCGCTACCTTCCCTTTTCTCCCCTCCCCTCTCTGCCTGAATACCACATATCAGGAAGCTCTCGAGTGTTCTAGAGTTCTGTGGTTTATTAGAGAGAACATAAAATTTTAAGGAAATGTGATAAAATGGTGCAATATCAGGTCTGCACTTGAAATGGTCCCTCCCACCCTTCTCCCTACCCCTATAAGTTCATCAAAGAAACTCCAGTCATAGACTTTGAAATAAGTGTTACATATTCTGTGATGGGACATTGTGGAACTATTCAGTTACAATGAAAGAAGGAAAGTCCGGTTTTGATTTTAGCCAAAACGGTCACTGATCAGAAAGTCCATCAGCTTAGTACATGCCATTGGAGGACATGAGCTAACAATGCCAGGACCCTACTCCGGTCCTTCAGCTATTGTTTTTTTCTAAGTGTGAGGGAGGGAGAAAGCTTAACTAATGTATAGGAATTATTGAAATGCTGCTAAATTTTTGATATTGACAGACATTTTATTGGTACTTCATTGTGATTTTTTTCATTAATCAGCCATATTAAATTTATAATAAAAATGACCCCTGAAATACTGCTAGTTGGAATTCTTTTTTTTTACTTAAAAATGCATTATATTTGTGTTGTCTTAGTTTGAGAGTGCAGAAGTTGGGGTCCACATGTGGTATGGATGAATTTTAATGGAGATTTTTTTATATCTGTGTAATGCCGTCTGAATCTAGGCATTTTTGCCCACTGTGCCCCATGCCTGGCATGCTCTCCCTTCTTATCTACCCCTGTGGGCTTCCCCAGCTTCCTTCAAGTTCTAGCTAAAATCCTACCTTTCTGCAGAAAGTCCCTCTTGAACCCCCTTGAGGCGAGTGCCTTCCCTGTGATGATTATCGCCAATGTATTGTATGTCATTGGTGGTGTTCAGTCATTTTCAGTTGTGTCCAGCTCTTTGTGGCCCCATCTTGGGGTTTCTCAGCAAAGATACTGGAGGGGTTTGTCATTTCCTTCGCCAGATCATTTTATAAACAGACGGAGTGAAGTGACTTGCCCAGGGTCACGCCTCTAGTAAGTGTCTGAGGCTGAATTTTAACTCGAGTCTTCCTGACACTCTATCCACTACACCACCAAACGGCCCCAGTTTATCATAGATATGTGTGTGTATATGTGTGTGTGTATATGTGTATACAGACACATATATATAGACATACATGTTTGTGTATTATGTACATGTATACAGTATACATAAAATTATTACATACATATATAAAATGTGTATATATACATATATATAAGACATATGTGTGTGCATAGTTTGTATATAGTTGTTCTCATGTTGTCTTCCCCCTCACACTGTGAGATCCTCGACAGTTGTTTTTGCCTTTGTTGGTAGCAGCAGCACTTAGTACGCTGCCTGGCACACAGTAGGCACTTAGTAAATGCTTATTCACTAATGCCTGCCCTTGAAAGGAGAAAGGTTCTTTTCCTTCAAAGTTTGAATACTTGTGGTCGAGCATAGTTTATTCAGAATGTTATATGTGACGTGTATTCTTCCACAGATGTGAAAGAGGGTGGGTTGTTGATGGGGGAGGGGTGTAAGGGGTGGGCAAGCAGCATGATGTGGCAGAAAAGGGCCCTGGGCCAGAAGTCAGGAGGGTCAGGGCCAGCTTCCACCTTGGCTGTCTTGTGTGACCTCAGGGACTAAGTCACTGAGTCCCTCTGATCTCAGTTTCCTCATTTGTCAAATAAGGAGGCTGGACCAACTGGTGTTTAAGTATTTTTCTAGCACTGACATGTGATCCTATAATGGGGACATCCGGCCATAGATCTAAAACTGATGGGGAGCCCTGAGAGACACAGAGGCTCAGAGGTCCAAGCTCCCACTACCAATGTAACTGTTAATTCTAAGACGCTATGCACATGCTGGCTGCCAACATGATTTTCCTGGAGCACAGGTCTAAGTCACTCCTCAGTAAACTCCAGTGGCTCCCGGTTACCTCTAGGATCAAATAGAAAGTCCTCCAGCACTCACAAGGCAACACAAGCCACAGTCCACCTTTCTGGCCTCATTACGCATTACTCTCCTTTGCACCCAGTGTGGCTAGCTCAACTGGCCTTGCCGTTGCTCATGCACAGAATTCCATCTCTCATCTCAGTCACTTTGAGATGGCTATTCCCCATATCTGGAATACACTCATTTTCAAACACACTTAGAAATAAAGCCAGGGGCTGTGGGAATAGAAGGACACCCAAAGCCCTGGCCCCACTTTTAGCCCAGCCCCTGTAGCTGTCATCCAGGGGAGCAATCCCCAGTGGAGAAAGAGCCAGCAATCCCCACCAAGTCTGACCAGCTGCTGCATATGGGATGAGTAAGCCAGCCCAGCTGAAGCAGCAAGGCACCCAAAGGGAGGGGAGACAAGAGGCAGCACATTTCGGATGAGTCAAACCGCAGCCGCCATCTACGCTCAGACCACTATGGAGACAGCCTAGGACCCTGAGTCCAAGAGCTTGAGTACAGCAGTGCCCTCCCCTGCTGCACTCCCATACCACCAGTCCTGAGTCGAGCCTAGCCTCCAGAGGAGCAGAGACGTGGCAACCGTTACTGCAGGTTCTAGAACCCCTGCCTTCTCAATAACCACAGCCACTAAAGACGCCACAGAAAATCTCACTGTTGAAATCTTAGGCACTGTTCATCAGTTCAGCATCAGAAATAACTAGGGGTTTTAGTAGTGGAAATAACACGAAAGAAGATTCATTACTACTATTCCAGGAGCGGGGAGCCTGCAGCCTCGAGGCCACATGTGGCCCTCTAGGTCCTCAAGTGTGGCCCTTTGACTGACTCCAAACCTCACAGAACAGATCCCCTTAATAAAAGTATTTGTTCTGTAAAACTCGGACTCGGTCAGAAGGCCGCACTCAAAGACCTAGAGGGCCACACGTTGAGGCCCCAGGTTTCCTACCCGTGCAGTATGGGATCTTTCTATCTGACTTGCGGCTGAAAACTTTTATGTGTAGCATCTTTCCTAACAACACGAGCTCCCTGAGATGTCAGTATATCAGTAAACACTAAGTGCCTACTTTGTGCCAGGCACTGTGCTAAGCCCTGGGGACATGAATGTGAGAAAGACAGTCCCTGCCCTCAAGGAGCTCACAATCTGTCGGGAGAAGAAAATACCCAAAAGGTTGCTGAAAGGGAGTGGGAGTGGGGAGAAACTGGGGAACAACATCCCCAGCACAGAGGACAATGGAGTCCAGTCCAAAGAGTACACAAGCTGGTGGTAAACAAAGAGGGGAATGGTCTGGGAGGCCTCCAGTCAGAGGGTACCTTGGAGGAATGAGCACCAAAACGGATGCAATCTCAAGGGACAATGAGTTTCTGAGAACAGGGACTGTCTCCACTTTTCTGTTTATTTCCCCAAGATTAGCACAGTTCTTTTGCACACAGTAGGCACTTAATAAATCTTTTTACACTCGTTTCATTAGAATTCCTGGCTTCCTTCAAAGCACCACCTACTTTCCACATGAAGTCTTCCCGATTCTTCATTCCCCTGCCCCTTCTCCACTGCTAGTGCCCTCCCCTGCCCCCAAATTACCCCACACTGATGTTGTGTATGCATCTGTACGTGCTTGCTGCTTCCTTCTGGCTCTGTTCACTCCCCAGGACTGTTTTTTGTCTTTGCATACACATCATCTGGCACAGAACTGGTAATTAATAGGCTTATTGATTGACTTAATCCAATCTATTTTGAAGATGAGGAAAGGTGGGGGGTCAAGAAAAGGAACAAGTATTTATTAAGCTTCTACTGTGTGCCATTACTGTGCAAAGTATCTCACAAACATTCTCTCTCTTGGTAAGGCCTGATAGTTAAAGGATTTGCCTGTGCTTACACAGGCGGTAATGCCAGATCTGGGGTTCAGACCAGTCTCATTGCCCCAGATTCAGTGTTCTTTTCACCATGTAATGTTGTTCGGCTTCATAATTCTTTCTAAAAATGGACATTTAATACTTTGGCAAAAAATAATAAGGCACCTGGGGCTTGTATTACCTGAGGCAGTGGTGATTCAGTCATTCGGGTGCTTTGGGACCCCGTGGACCAGATCGAGTCAATGCTCTCTCCAGGGTTTTCCTGGCAAAGAGATTGGGGTAGTTTGCCATTTTCCTCTCCAACTCATTTTGCATTTGGAGAAATTGAGGCAAACAGGGTTAAGTGACTTGCCCAGCATCACACAGCTAGTACGTGTCTGAGGTCACATTTGAACTCAGATCTTCCTGACTCCAGGCCCAGCACTCCAATGAACCCCCTAGCTTCCTCAAAGGCTCTATCGCCCCTGCCATCCTGAATTTTAGGAGGGAGGGGGAAGACAGACAGACATGTGAAGGCTATATCTAAAAAGCTCTTAGATTAGCAGTATTTGTTAAATGGCAATACTGTCAGGAAACAGAACAAACTAGAGAGTTGAAGGGAACTGAAATTTTTGTGCCTGAAAGGCAATGACACCATCAGGAAATTGAGTTAACTGGAAGTTTGAGGTTGTGAAGAAAATAGAATTAATACAACTTTTGCCAAGATCATCTTAGCTCCTGGTTTTTTTTTCCCTCCCTTCAAAGATCTCTTAAAATCTAACCTCTTTTTCATGTTCATTCCTTTATTAAGAGTTGTTGTTCAGGCATTTCAGTCATGTCCGATTCTTTGTGGCCCCATTTGGGGTTTTCTTGGCAAAGATAACTAGAGTGCTTTGCCATTTTCTTCTCCAGCTCATTTTACAGATGGGGGAACTGAGGCAAGCAGGGTTAAATGACTTGCCCAGGGTCACACAGCTAGTAAGTGTCTGAAGCCACATTTGAACTCAGGTCCTCCTGACCCTAGGCCCCACTCTATCCACTGAGCCACCCAGCTGTCCCATTATTAAGAGATAGCGACTCCTTAAGGCATCAATTTACTTCTCACTTCTCATACCCTCCCAGAAGCAGGAACAGGCAATCCTGTCTTGACCCTAACCACCACGCTATCAGTTCACAGTACAGGTTTCTGTTTTTCAGAGCATTGGTGATATGCCATACTGGAGGCACCCAAAAAGTGAGCATTCTGACTTATTCCTAGTTCACATTTTGCATATTTCATCTATAGGGACGTGGTACTATTTAGTAAAAATAATTTAGTGGCAGTAAAACCACTAAATTTTAAGACTTATAGCCCAGCAGAAAAGGACCTGGGAGAGTCCTAACTATTCCAGCTTAATTCCTCTCTCAATCTTCACCATTGAACAATTCAATTCACTTCCAAAAGTAGGCACTTGCTGGGTGTCTAGTGCGGAGTATTTTAATGATCAAATCCAGAAAAAAAAAGTGGCATACTGAAGAGGTAAGATAAATGACTGACCGGGAAGGAAAAGAGAAAGGAAGAAGGGAGAAGTGTCTGAAAATTGGATTTCTCCAAGAGCCCTTCCAGTGCTCGGAAGCTTCATACACCTACAGTGACATTAGGATATTGGCAGAAATCTACTCATTGCAGATCATATCTTAATAAGCAATGCTAGATCAAAGAGGACAAAAAAACACCAAAAACTCCAAAATGATTATGAAGAAAAATGCCTCACTTCTACACACATTGCACACCCCTCCCCCCAAAAAACCTGAAGAATTCTTCAAACTGTAAGCTGGTGATATAATCTCTATGATATGTTATTAAAGAGATGTTTTATGGACACTTCTTTTTTCTTTATTTTTATTTAGTACTTTATCCCAGTTATATGTAAAAAAACAATTTTTAACATTCATTTTTAAAACCTCAAGTTCCAAATTCTCTCCCTTCCTCCCTCCCCCCCCTTCATTGAGAAGGCAAGCAATTCAATATAGGTTATACACATGTAGTCATGCAAAACATATGCATAAGTCGTGTTGTGAAAGAAAACAGACAAAAAAACTCAAGAAAAATAAAGTAAAAAAGCATATTTCAATCTGTATTCAGACACCACTGGTTTTTTCTCTGGGAACGGATAGCATTACTCATCATACGTCCTTCAGAGTTGTCTTGGACCACTGTATTGCTGAGAATAGCTAAGTCATTCACAGCTGATTAGCTTACGATATTGCTGTTACTTTATACACAGTACACTTCACTTTTCATCAACCCATACAAGTCTTTCCAGGTTTTTCTGAGAGCGTCCTGCTTGTCATTTCTGATAGTATAGTTTTCCATCATAATCACATGCCACAACTTGTTCAGCCATTCCCCGATGGATGGGCATCCCCTCAGCTTCTAATTCTTTGCCCCCAGAAAAGAGCTGCTATAAGTATTTTTGTATCTATAAGATGGACACTTCTTAGAAGGGAAGCATTGATCATTGCAAGCCAACATAGAATAAGAAGTGCTAAACTAGCCTCATTTCCCTTCTTTTGACAGGGTTATAGAGGCTTCTGACAGTGTCTCATGATATCCTTGTAGAGAAGATGAAGAGATGTGGACTGAATAAATACAGTCAGATCGATTTAGGGACTGATTGAATTGCT
>CM053625.1:242299854-242318249 GCA_028646595.1 Phalanger gymnotis
CAGAATAATTTTGCCCTCGGCTATAAGGCTGTTGACTTCCAGCTGCACACACATGTGTGAGTATTGACAGTTCGTTGTCAGTTGACATGTTGGATGTGGAGAAGTGAGGAGCCTTGAGCAAAAGTGCAGATATGGGGAAGGACAGGCCATATTTAGGAGATAGTGACCAGTTTCAGTGCAGTGTATATGAAATGGAATATAATGAGAAGTCTAAGAAGCTGAAGTTGGAGCCAGACTGTGGAGAATGTTGTATACTGTTTCTCCTAATGTTGTGCTTTTATTATTTATTGGCAGTTGTCTACCATGAAGCCTGTTTCTTTAGAGTCCATGGATTCTAGGAAAACGCAAAAGATAGAACCAGTTTTCTTTGGACACAGTTGAATTGTCTGGGAAATGTTACATGCAGATTTTATGTGAAGCTTAGTCACCTAAGTTACCTGTTCCTCATTAGAGTGCAGAGACAATTTTAGTTCATTTATTAACATCTGAGTTAAGTATGAGTTCAGTTTTTGAATTTAGTGTAGGAGTCATTCATTTATATAAGAAGTTGCAAAATGGTCTTAGTATTTGTTTCTTAATCATGTAAGAAAACCTAAGCAAGACTGGATTTTTATATCTTTTGTCTGTATTATAAAAACAGGAATGATGGCACTGAATTTGGAGGGTCAATCTACCAGAAGGTTAATGAGAAAATCGAAACGTCAATAAATCTTGCTTGGACAGCTGGCAGTAACAACACCCGTTTTGGCATTGCTGCTAAGTACAAGCTGGATCAAAAAACTTCTCTATCTGTAAGAATGGGTGCCTGAATGGCGTTCTGCTCTTTAAGTTTCACCCACAAGTTGCAAATGAATAGTTTTGTCTGTTTCGCATGAAAATCAGGATGCCTAAGTATCAATTTTTGATCTGCCACTGATTAGCTTTATGACCTTGGACAGGTTTTTTTTTTCCTCTCTGGGCCTTAATTTATTCCTTTGTAAAATGAGAGTTTGAATTGATTCCTAAGGCCCTTTAGAATTCTAAAATTCTATAATTCTCTGTGATAAGTGAGACTGTATTACTATATACTTTGTTGCTACTATTTTGTAGCTAGCTTTCAGTAATAGTAATAGGCATAATAATTGCTTACATTTCTTCCATATTAAGGTTATAAAGCCTTTCATATATAATAATAGTAGTAGCTAATACACTTAATGTATTTTGTAGAGCACTTTGCAAACCTTAATCTCATTTTGTCTTTATAGCTGGAAGTATGTGATGTTACTATTCCTATTTTAAAGATGAAGAACCAGGCAGAGATTAAGTGACTTATTCAAGGTCACATAGCTAGTGCCTTAGGCCAGATTTGAACTTGGTTCTTCCTCACTCCTGGTGCAACACAGCATTCACTGCACCACTTAGCTGCTGATTATCTCATTTTATACATTGTTCTTTTGTCAGGACACATGCCATCTTTCCCATTTTAAAGATGAAGAAACTGAAACACAGCCAGATTTAAGTAATTTGCTTTAAATACCAAATGGTGAATCAGAAATTTTGCAGTGTTTGGTGCATACCGTGTAGAGTGAAACATCGTTAAGACTTTACTAATTCCAATACTAACTTGATACAGTCCGGACAGTTATTTACCTTATATGGCATCTTAAGAAAAAATCATTTTAAAGGACTTACTATACTTTTTTTTTCATCTTTAATTTCATTAACATAGGCCCGGTAGCACCTCCACGTGGCAGTGTTTTGTGTCAGTAATTAGTTCAGGGCACTATATATTCATATACGTATGTGGAAATAATAAAACTGCCTATTTAAAAAAATCTATAATTCAGATTTTATAAGAATTGAGACTTTCAGGAAAGCGGCATGGCAAAGTGGATAGAAAACCATTCAGAATCAGGAAAAATTGGGTTCAAGTCTTGGCCTCTGATATATACTGCCTGTGTGACCCTGGCCAAGTTATTTAACCTCTCAGTGCCACAAGCAACTCTCTGACTGTAAATTGCACAGTGGTACTAGTATCTAGTATGCATTGGTAGAGAGAGTTCCCTGTGCCAATGAAATCCCAGGTCTGTAGTCCAAAATTTTTTCGATGTGAATTAGTCTGATTTGTGCTTATTAGTTGAGTAATTGGATAGCCACATTTTACAAATTACATACCCTGTGTAAGTTAATACTTTGGAAATTTAATGCTTCTAGGTCAGCAGTTCTCAAATTTTTGGATCTCAGGACTCCTTTATGCTTTTAAAAATTACTGAGGACCCTAAACTGTTTTTGTTCATGTGGGTTACATCTATATGGCATTGGAAATTAAAAGGAATACATTTTCAAAATATCCATTTTAAAAACAGACTACATGTTTAACTTAATAGTTTTATTAAAAATAACTATTTTCCAAACTAAAGAAAGTAGTGAGAGGTGGCATTGTTCTACACGTTTTTGTAAATCTTTAATTTCTGGCTTAATAAAAGAGGGGCTAGACTCTTATATCCACTGTGATGTGTTATTTTAGTAGAAGTATATGAAGAAAATCCAGCATCACACAGATAGATAGTTGGAAAAAGGAGGAGCATTAATACTAATAGGCAAATAACATCTTAGTATTATAAGGCAGGTAAATGGTGCAGTGGATAGAGTGCTAGACCTGGAGTCAGGAAGACGCCTCTACCTGAGCTCAAATCTGACCTCAAGACACTTACTGTGTCACCCTGGGCAAGTAAATTCACCCTGATTGCCTCAGTTCCTCATCTGTAAAATGATCTGGAGAAGGAAATGGCAAACCACTCCAGTATCTTTGTAAAGAAAACCCCAGAGAGGGTCACAGAGTCAGACACAACTAAACAACAAATTATTAAGAAAATTGTTTTGACCTCAAGGATCAATCCCCAAAGGGTCTGTAAGCCTCATTTTGAGAACTGCTATTCTAGGTTACTTGGTAACCTCTCAACAGTAATTATATCTTATGTTGCTGTAGTGTTTAATAATAATCAAAACATTTTTACATACGTGTCTTCCTAACAGTCTTGATAAAGTAGGCAGGATAGATAGAATTATTGTTACTTTACAGACCAGGAAATGGGTTCAGACAATCTAATTACTGTCTAAGGTGATGTAGCTAATAAACAGCAGAACCTGGTCTTAAATTAAGTTCTTTTAACTAATACTCTAGTACCATTTTTATCATGATGTTTTATTGCTCAAAGTAGATAATAAATTTACTAAACCAGGCATGGTGCCTGTACATTAGGTATATGGCAGATATTTTTTTGAATGCATGTTGCAGTGTTCTAACTAGCACTTTATTATACTAATTGGAATTTTAACATTTTTAGTGAGTGAGGTACTCAATATAATATTCTAGTATTTTCTCATCTACTTCTAAGCATAAATTGAGATCATGCTCAAAAACTGTGATTCCATAAAAAAAGATATAAATTGTGTGGGAACTATAAGTAGCAGTAGTCAAGTCAACATAGATTTATTGAGTAGCTACTGTAAAATTAAGGTAATGTAAAATAGCTGTCAGGAGAAAATATTTTTAATCATAAAGATTTTAGATCTTGGAACAGGCTTCTTGATGACTCTAGGAACCACTATTATAGTGGTATCCTAGGAATAATGTAAATCAGGGCTGTCCAAAACGCAGCCTGAGGTGCGAAATTTACAATAAATGCTTTAGTAAATGAAGCCGAGCTACTGCAGAGCTCTCACTAAAATGGCAAAACAAAATATATTGTCTATTTTGATAAAAACCTAAGGTTGGACAGCCTGATGTAAATGATGTCATAGAAATGAACCTTTTTATCTCTTAAACTTTCAATACAGTAGTCACAAATTCTCCTAAGATGCTTCTGACATCTGGAGAATATAAGTAGAAGTACTTCAGTGATGATTACCTCCATGTGAAAAAACTCTTGTGTTTCCTAATTTTAGGGTAAAGTGAATAATGCCAGCCTTATTGGACTTGGTTATACTCAGACACTCCGAGCAGGTAAGCAAGGGGAATGTTAATGGAAGGAAGATGAGGGGGGAATAACATAATAAATTTTCAATGTAGGGCTGGAATAAATTAATCTGTAGTAATCATTAAAACAGAAAGCAAAAACGTCCTTATAAAAATCCTGATTTTGGTTTTGTTCACACATAAGATTATAGTATCTATAATTATAAACCGTGAAAATTCATAATTTTTTTTTCTAATCATACCATTGATCAGACTACTGAATTAAGTAGATGATCATAGGCAAAGTTTGAAATGCACTTATCTAAAATTTAGTTTCTTGGGTTTGTTTTGTTTTTTTCTTAGTAATAATGCGATTATGGATTTTTCTTTGCAGGTGTAAAATTGACACTTTCAGCTTTAATTGATGGGAAAAACTTCAATGCTGGAGGTCACAAGGTTGGGTTGGGATTTGAATTGGAAGCTTAATATAGTTTTTAAGTAAAGTATCAGATCTGTCCCTGGAAATGAACAGAAATGAACCCACTCAGTTTTGGCCTTAATATTCTTCTGTGAAATTTCAACAATGTGAACTTTTTATTCTTCCAAAGAATTGTTGTAACGCCACCACACTGAAGTCTAGAGGTTTTGAGTCTATTATAAGAGAGAGATACTTGAAGGCATGCATGGAAGTTGTAATGTTTGTGCCACATTTCAGTTCAGTTTCTCAGTGTTATTTTAAATTTGTTCTTCAACAACAGCATAGTGTCATGTTATAAAGGAAATGACCTGAACCTCCAGTTTGTACATCATGTCCTGCATGTCCTTACACCACTTTTTCATGACCTTTTATCAAATTGGTCTCTGTGCTATAGTGAAAGCTTTGGTTTTGCATCAGAGTAAAATAAATTCATCACATTTGGAACATAATTGTTTTTATGTGTTGCCTAGTGATGGTTTACTTGAATGATACAAAAGTTTTGTATGCATGGTAGTTTGAGCAGGGTTTGTGTGAAGAGTTAATATATCCAAGATACTTAGCCAAAAACTGTTAAGCTGTTGTTGCCTGTCTCTTCCAACCAGCTACTTGCCTCACCTCCTTTATTGCTTAAAATATTTGGCCTGAGTTATAATCAGAAGACTGCTCTGAGCTCCACTCTTCTTAGATCTGCTCAGAAAAACATTTTGACTGTGCTTCACTCCATTTCCAGAATCAATTTTAGTTAAGTAGGAAGTGTTGAAGGCTGCCAAGAACTTAATAGAGAGGGTGAGTAGATAGTAGATACAAATTCACAATACGAAGGAAAAAAAAACTTAGAGATATGTGTGGGGTATGACAGTAGAACTAGCACAGATATCACAGAAAAGAGTTACTGGTATTTTAAAAAATTTTAATTGAAATTTAAGATTAACAAAGTCTTAGTTCAGCTTAAAGCTATTACAAACTGAAATGTGTTCTGTATTTTGAGTAAGCAATTGTATTTGCTAGTAATAATTAGATTTATACTAGCAGAATTAATTTTTAATGGAAGATAGTTTTTATAGAAGAGGTATACTCCTTTCTTTTTACATAGTAACTCAGCTTAGTGAAGAAGTTTTGAATCTGATTTCCTTTTTTATGAGCAAGAACTCTTACGAGAAAAAAAAAGTTGCATACTGATCTTCAGGGACAGGTTTTATTTCTGAATGTTGGCAGTATGCTAAATTTTAATCTGATTTGACCTACCAAAGGGCAGGTTAAACAACCAAAATAACCAATAGTCAAATTAGGCATTTAACACCACCTTCCCTCCACACTACATATATATACAAAATTTAATACAATTCCCTGTAGTGAAGAGGACATAACACACCAGTTATTTGAATCCCTCTCCCCCCTCCACTTCACCCCCAGAAAAAAGCAACAACCTACCACCAACTTAATCCTACTCAGGAATGTTTGCACACAACCCATTGAAAAAGAAAACTGGATGAGAAAAGCTATGCTTAGGAACAAATGTGTGAGTATACTCGAGCAGTTTTCAAAATTTTACTAGAAAAACCTTCCTATCTAGAATATAATGAATAAATATACACAGTGGCTTCTGCATATCGAAATTTCATTGGTTGTGTTCTAAACTAATCCATGCAAATAGGCCTTTAATGCCATTTATAAATGGAGTAAAGCTGCAGGGCAGCTCTACACTTTTGCTTTGCCGTTCTTAGCATCCCATGGAAGTCAGAGTCAGGGAAAGAATAAGAAGGATGAAGGGGACATGGGGCTTGGTTACCTAGTTTTAATGGCTAAGTCGGTTGAGCTTAATGCTGTTCCACACTTTACAGAAACTGTTATTGAAGTTTTGTAATTGTATACTTGTACCTAGTTTGTATAAATGAAAATATTTCATTGCTTAGCAACCATTCTTATGCATAAAGAAAAATACAAAAATAGACATTTATAATGTAAATTTAACATTCAATAGGTATATTAAACATATTTCACTGGATTTCTTTTCTGAATAGTTGGAATTGGATCCCCAAAGTAGGATCACCTAAACTCATCTTTTATCCTTCTCATCTTGCTCAAGGGAGCAAGAGTAGCTATTAGCCTTGTCCCTTAGATATCGCATTCTATCATTCTTATGAGGAAGAGAAAAACCTGCCATCATGTTTTTTTCCTCTTCCATATTATTACTTTTTCCTAGTACCTCATGGCTACTGTATCAGAAGTCTGTGTGTTGGACTCTGAAGCTACAAATACCATTTCTAACAATCGTTTTGGATGCTGGTGAATAAATATACTCTCTGAACCTTGTGCATATTGCTGAAAACTTCTGTCTTCTGTGAACTTGGGATGACTAGCTCGTTTCATGTTGTTGCATCTGTATTCTTGGGGGGAAGAGTGGGGAATGTCCAAAGGAGAATACTTGATTTCTAACCAGGCAACTCGGGTTTATAACCCTGCCTTTGCCACTAATTAGGTGTGCCACCTTGGTCAAATCTTCACCTCTCTGGACCCAACAGTGGCTGAATGTGAGTGGTCCTATCTAAGCTCAGTTCAGCAACACCTCAAAAATACAAAAAATACACCCAATAATGTAAAGGAACAACAAAAATAGAAAATCACAAGGAAAATCCTCCAGATACTCCAGAACTTAGTGCAAAGAAAAGAATAAATGGGCAATATTGTACTACACTGAAAACCATAATATGAGGTAAAGGAATTCTGAGAAGCAAATGAACACTCGAATGGATGAATAAGCTTTAAATGCTTACTGTGTGTAACATGCTGTGCTGTGTGATGGGGATACAAATACTTCTAATATCAATAAACATGCAGAAATGAAAAATAAGTGCAAGAATTCCCATAGTAGTTGAAAAGTAATCTAATTGAAGACTCGCTCAAATAGATTAGTAATCTCATCAGTGTCAGTGTTCCAGCTAGGCAGATTGCAAACAATTCACGCCTGCCTATACTGTGTAACATGACCACGTCAAAATTTGCCATATAACAGACTATACTAGCCTCCTGCCAAAACATGATGAAACAGAGTCTTAATGTTTCAGGCAAGAAAATTGCCCCAAAATACTGGAATTAGAGCTTAAATCCATTTTGATAAGCATCCAGAGGACTACAAAATTACCTCGGAAATGTCACTGTCTCAGGAATACACGGATCATGTGAAAATGCATGTTTTATTCCATGAATGTAATCCACTACCTCCGTGCTGGGGGGTGGGAAACATGCTCCAATCAGTGACTACCAATCTTGAGGAAGTCAGAGCCGAGCAGATTCTTTAGAACAGTGGGCAAAAGAAACTTTAAAAGGTAAAGTATATTGCCAACATAGTTATAAACATGCCTACAAAACAAGGAGCTCCTTAAGCTTGAGAGGAGAGTGAAGATTGAGAAAAGTATCTTGTTTCTCACAAGTTACTTTATTTAAAAATTTTTTTTAATCCAAAATAATAGCTAATATATAGCACTTACTGTGAGCCAGGACTGTGCTAAGTGCTTCATAAATATTACTTGATTGTCACAACAACCCTGGGAAGAAAGTGCTATTACTCCCTCTTAACAGATTAAGAAACTAAGGCAAACAGGTTAAGTGACTTGCCCAGGCCTACACAGTGTGAGGTCAAATTTGAACTCAAGTCCTCCTGATTTCAGGCCTGGTGCTCTATCCATTCTGCCACCTAACTACCCCTCAAGTTTAAAAATCATGACAAGGTTTATGAAATGAATGTGAAAGTGATTAATGGTATGTCTGTTCTAAGACATAACGAATTACAATGGAAAATTAACTCCTAAATCTGGGGCACACCGATGCATGGTGTGGACAGAGCAGGCACCCAATAGGAAGGTACATGAGTGGAGAAACCATGTGCCTCGGGCAACTCATGACTGGATGGCAAGCCTTGATGTCTTTGGTCTCTTGAAAATTTCTAGTCTCTCTACAGAACATGTCACCTGCTGGGGAAACAAAAAGCAAAGCCACTTTTCTGCTCTCTGCTCCCCTTCCCGTCCTCATAGCTTTCCTATTGGCCAAAGCTGCTGCTCTGCTACTCTTGGTCCATTGAAGCAATAGCAAGCTCTTTTAGCACGCAGCCTACCTTGGCAGGGTTACTAGAAAGTACTGTATTTTTTAAACTAAATCAGCATAGCTCAAAATGGCACAAAGCCTGACTTTCAGGTTTTCCTTGCTCCTCTGAACATAGTCTTACATCAAAAAAGGCATAACAAAATCAGTTAAGCTATAGAGGGCAGTAAGGATCAACAGCAGGCACCCCTAAGAGGTTCGCCCTTCCTCGGCCAATAGATTGCGCCAGATGGCAACACATCTTAACTTTTCAAATAACATAGGATCCTGCTTCCAATCAGGTTTCAGCATCTACAGAGCCTATTCATCTTTAATCAGCTGTGTTGGCTAACTAG
This sequence comes from Phalanger gymnotis, assembly GCA_028646595.1. Taxonomy (NCBI): domain Eukaryota; kingdom Metazoa; phylum Chordata; class Mammalia; order Diprotodontia; family Phalangeridae; genus Phalanger; species Phalanger gymnotis. The sequence continues at coordinate 242,308,703 of CM053625.1, forward strand.
CCTTTCTCCAGCCAATCAATTCTCAGCAAAAGAATTCTCTTTCGAACATGGCTTTCAAAAACTAGGCAAAGCCTGCCTGCCTGTCAGCTTGATCAGTCCCTGTCAGCTTCTGTATTGTCTAATGTAAAATAATTTCTATTGCCTTCTCTCTTCTGTCCCTAACTCTGCTGCATTTAGCTTCCTCTCCTGCTTCTATCTTCATCTGACATATGTCCTCTGACTTCTAATTCCTCAAATCAAGGCCTCCATTTCTAATTTATTATGTGAAAAAATTTAAATCCACATTTCTGTCAGGTGTGACCCCAAAAGGCCTTATATAATCATTCCCCAGTCTCCGAATATTTGTTTAAGTAATGGTTTATTAGTTACATCCTTCAAGATTCTGAAAATAACCACATATAAATTGTGGGAAGGACCACAATGAGACAAGAAAAAGAAATTGAAAGGAAAAGCACAGGCAAAGAACAAACAGCTATCACTTTATGCAAACAATATGGTAGTTTATATCATAAATTGTACTTAGTCAACAGAAAAACTAATTGAAACAATTTCAGCAAAGTTGCAGGATATAAAATAAACCCGTCCAAGTCATCAGCATTTCTCCATATTGCCAACAAAATCCAGCAGAAAGAGTCAGAAAGGAACAGAGTCAAGACAGTGGAGCAGAGGAGGCGATCCAGCTCTTCCAGAGGTCTGTGACACTGGGTTGAAGGCTAGTTCAAAGTGCACGTGGCAGCAGCACCAGAAGTGTTGGAAGTAGGAGTGACAGTGGCAACATCAGCTTTGAGAGCTTTCCACCCAGAGTTGTCTGACAACTGGTCAGAAAGATAATGGGACCTCTGCTTGGCACTGAGTATAAGACCTGTTACTGTTTGGCAACTTCATTGCCCACATGCAGTTCTGGGTCATAGTTTCAGGGCAGACAGGAGTGCTTGTGGTCAGTCACAAAGGAGCAGGGGCCCTGTTCACAGTCCAAAACCAGAGAGAAGTGCTAGTGCTTGTGGCTGCAGGGGAGCAGGGGCCCTTCCTGGGTAAAGACCAGAACTCAGACCAGGAGAACAGTGACCAAACCTCTACCTGGCTCATACCACCTTGGAAGCACCTAAAACTTACAGACCCATAGAACTCTCTCTGAAAATAGCAGGGCAAAAAAGCCTAAAGCCTGAGGTAGTACTTACCAAGACCCAGATGAGTAGAACCCAACTTTAACAAAAGGTCTGAAGTCAAGAAACAGTCTGGAAAAATGAAAAAAACAACTAAAAAATAACCTGACCATAAAAAGATACTATTGTGACAGGGAAGATCAAGACACAAACTCAGAAGAAGACAACAGTGTGAAAACAGCTACAAGCAAAGCCTCAAAGGAAAAGTGCAAATTGGACACAAGTCTAAGAATTCCTGGGAAAGCTAAAGATAAGGGTTATAGAGGAAAAATTGGGAAAAGAAATGAGAGTGACACAAGAAAATTATGAAAAGAGAATTAACAACTAGTTAAAAGAGGCACAAAAAATACTGAAGAAAACAATACCTTAAAAAAAAACATAATTGGCCAAATGGTAAAAAGAAGCACAAAAATTCACTGAAGAAAAAAAACTTACATAGCAAAATTGGCCAAATAGTAAAAGAGATACAAAAGCTCACTAAAGAAAAAATTCTTTAAAAATTAGAATTGGGCAAATGGAAACTGATGACTCCATGAGACATCAAAAAAACAATAAAACAAAGCACACCAGATGATAAAATGCAAGAATGTAAGAAACATCTCATTGGAAAAACAATTGACCTGGAAAATAGATCAAAGAGAGATAATTTAAGAATTATTAGCCTACTTGAAAGCCATGATCAAATAAAGAACCTATATATATTTCAGGAAATTACAAAGGAAAAGTGCCCTGATATTCCAGAACCAGGGGGTAAAATAGAAATTGAAAGAATTCCACCAATCACCTCCTGAAAGAGATCCTAAAACAAAAACTCCCAGGAATACTGTAGGCCAAATTCCACAGTTCCCAGGTCAAGGAGAAAATGCTGAAAGCAACCAGAAAGAAACAATTTGAGTATTGTGGAGTCACAGTCAGAATCACACAAGATCAAGAGGCTTCCACGTTAAAGGAGTAGAGGGCTTAGAATGTATTCCAGAAGGCAAAGGACCTAGGATTACAACTGAGAATAACCCACTCAGCAAAAATGAGTGTAATCCTTGGGCGAGGGGAATGAAACAGATGACATTCAAGCATACCTGATGAAAAAGACCAGAAATCATAAGGGGCTTAGATGGTTAAACAGTTCGTTTTCCTATGTGGGAACATGATACATCTAACTCCTAGGAGTCTACATAGACACTTGGTATGAGTCAATTATGTTGGGATGATGAAAAAAATGAAGGATTGAGAAAGAGGGATGCACAGGGAAGAGAAAGGGGAAAATTATCTCACATAAAAGACGCATATAAGGAAGAGCTTTTATAGTGGAAGGGAAAATTGGAGGGCAGGTAACACTTGAACCTCGCTCTTACTGGAAGTTGTTCAAAGAGGGAAGAATACACACACTCAGTTGGGTATAGAAATTTATCTTATCCAACAGGGAAGTAGGAGGAGAAGGGACTAATTAAAAATGGAGGGGGGATTAAGAGAGGCAGTGGTCAGACACAAAACAGACTTTTGAAGAAAGACAGGATAAAAAGAGAAAGATGAACAGAAGAAACAGAATGGAGAGTTATAATTGTGATGTAAAAAGGATGAATTTACACATGACATGGAAATGGATAGCAGAATGGATTAGAACTAGAATTCAGCAATATATTCTTTATGAGAAATACACTTCAAATAGAAAGACGTGTACACACACAGAGTTAAAATAAGGGGCTGGAGAACTATGCTTCAGCTAAAGTAAAAAAGGCAAGCATAGCAATCATGATCTCAGACAAAACCAAAACAAAAATAGGCCCAATTCCAAGAGATAATCAGGGAAACAGCATTCTGCTAATAAGTACTATAGTCAACGAAGTAATATCAATACTAAATATTTATGCACCAAATGGCAGAGCATCCAAATTCTTAAAGGAAAAGTTAAATGAGTTATGGGATGAAATAGACAATAAGATTATACTAGTGGAAGATCTCAACTTTCTTCTCACAGAATTAAATAAATGTAACCATAAAACAAGAAAGAAGTTAAGGAGAGGAATATAATTTTAGAAAGGTTAGACAGAATAGACTTCCTGAGAAAATTTAATGAGAATAGAAAGCTGTATAATTTTTTCTCAACTGTACGTGGCATCTTCACAAAAACTGATTATATATTAGGGCACAAAAACCTCACAAACAAATGCAAAAGTAAGAATTATTAAATAAAGCCTTTTCAGACCATAGTGCAATGCAAATTACATTCAATAAAGGTCTTTGGAAGCCTAGATTAAAAATAATTGGAAAATGAAGAATCTAATCCTAAAAAATGAGTGGGTCAAAGAACATATCATAGAAATAATAATTTCACTTGAATGACAGCAATGGGACAACATACTAAAATTTTTGGGATGCAACCAAAGCAGTATTTAGGGGGAAATTTATATCTCTAAATGTTTACATCAATAAAAGAGAGAAAGAAAATTGGGCATGCAATTAAAAAATTAGAAAAAGAACAAATTAAAGATCCTCCATTAAACACCAAAATAGAAATTCTGAAAATCAATGAAGAAGTTAATAAAGTTTAAAGTAGAAAAATCATTGAACTAATAAATAAACCAGGAACTAGTTTTAGGAGAAAAGCAATAAAACAGATGATACATTGGTTAATTTGATTTAAAAAAATCAAATTAGCAATATCAAAAATGAAGAGTGAATGCACCACCAATGAGCAAGAAATCAAGCAATTATTAAGAATTATTTTATCCAATTATATACTGATAAAACTAACAATCTTAGTAAAATAGGCGAATATTTATAAGGTTATAAATTGCCCAGATTAACAGAAAAAGAAATAAAATATTTACATACTATCTTAAAAAAAGAAATTGAACAAGACATCAATGAGCTCCCTAAGAAAAAATCCAGAGGGCCAGATGGATTTACAAGTGAATTTTATCAAACATTTAAAGAACAATCAATTTCAATAATATAGAAAAAAATTTTAAAAATAAGTAAAGGAGTTCTGTGGAAAATTCATTCTAAGACATAAATATGGTTTTCATATTTAAATAATAAAGAGAAAAAACAGAAAGTTGTAGACAAATTTCCCTAATAAATATTGATACAAAATATTTAAATAAAATACTAGTAAGGAGACTATAGCAAGATATCATAAAGATCATACATTAAGACCAGGTGAGAATCTTATCAGGAATTCAGGACTGATTGAATATTGGAAAAACTATAAGTATAATTGAACATATCAATAACAAAAGAACAGAAATCATATGATTATATCCATAGGTGCAGAAAAAGTTTTTGACAATATGCAGCACCTATTCCTGTTCAAAATACTATAATGCATAGGAATAAATGGAACTTTTAAAAAAATGGTAAGTAGTATTTATCTAAAACCAAAAGCAAAAATTATCAGCAGAGGGGATAAACTAAATGCATCCCTCATTAGATCAGGGGTGAAGCAAGGTTGTCCATTATCACTAATATTATTCAATATTATTCTAGAAATGCTGGCTATAGCAATGAGAAGAAGAAGAAACTGAAGGAATAAAAATAGGCAATGAGAAAGCAATTAAGTTGAAACAATTAAGAACTTGAGCAAAGTTGCAGGATATAAAATAAACCCATACAAATCATCAGCATTTCTATGTATTACCCACAAAGTAAGCAGAAAGAGATAGAGAAACTCCATTTAAAATAACTGCAGACAATACAACATATTTGGGAGTCTACCTGCCAACATATACCCCGGAACTATATGAACATGATTATAAAACACTATTCACACAAATAAAGACAGTTTAAAACAACTGGAGCAATATTAGTAGCTCATGGGTAGGCTGAGCCAATATAACAAAAGTGACAATTCTCCCTAAGTTAATTTACTTATTCAGTCCCTTATCAATCAAACTACCAAAGTAATACCTTCTAGACCTACAAAAATAATAACAAAATTCATCTGCCAGGAGAAAAGGTCAAGAATGTCAAAGGAATTGACAAAAGAAAATGTGGACAGTGGCTTAACAGTATCAGATTTCAGACTATATTACAATAATCATCAAAACAATCTGGTTGTTCAGTTGTTTTTCTGTTGTGTCCAATTCTGTGTGACCTTATTTTGTTGTTGTTGTTGTTGATATTTTTGGCAAAGATACTGAAATGCTTTGCCATTTCCTTCTCCAGCTCATTTTACAGATGAGGAAACTGAGGCAAACATGTTTAAGTGACATACTTAGGGTCACACAGTTAGTAAGTATCTAGGGCCAGATTTGAACTAAGGAAGATGAGTATTCCCAACTCCAAGCCTGGAACTAGTTGTCCAATCTGGTACTGGCTAAGAAATAGAATGCTGGATCAGTGGAATAGATCAGGTACATAAAACACAACAGTAAATGACCATAGTAATATAGTACTTGAAGAATCTAAAGATCCAAGGTTTGGGGGCAAGAACCTAGCATTTGACAAACTGCTGGGAAAACTGGAAATCAGTTTGGAAGAAACTAGGGAGAAACCAACATCTCACACTATATACCAAGTAAGGCCAAAATGGGTAAATGATTTAGACAGAAAGATTAATATCATAAGCAAATTAAAGGAGTATGAAAAAATTTACATGTCAAAGCTATGAATAAGGGAAGAATATATACCAAATGAGTTAGAGTTTGACAAAAAAAGAAAATTACAAATGTTAGAGAGGCTGTAGGAAAACAGGTACATTAATGCACTGTTAATGGAGCTGTGAACTGATCCAACTATTCTGGAAAGCAATTTAGGACTATGCCCTAAAAGGTATATAAAAATCTGTGTATACCCTTTGACCCAGAAATACCACTACTATGTCTGTCCCCCACAGAAGTCAAAGAAAGAGGAAAAGGATCCATATGTACAAAAATATTTACAGCAGTTCTTTTTATGATGACAAATATTTGGAAATTGAAGGGGTACACATCAATTGGAGAACAGTTGAATAAGTTAAGGCATATGATTGTGATGGAATATTATTGTGTTGCAGGAAATTATGCAGGGGGATGATTTCAGAGAAACCTGGGAAGACTTATATGAACTGATGCAAATAGAAGTGAGGAGAAAAACTTACATAATAACAATATTGCAAAGACAAACAACTTTGAAAGACTTAGGAATTCTAATCAATACAATGACCAAACACAGTTCCAGAGGACTCATGATAAAACATACTATCTACTTCCAGATAGAGAGCTGATGATCTCAGACTACAGACTGAAGCATATTTATTTATTTTTTTTCTGGTGAGGCAATTGGGGTTAAGTGACTTGCCCAGGGTCACACAGCTAGTAAGTGTCAAGTGTCTGAGACTGGATTTAAACCCAGGTCCTCCTGACTCCAAGGTTGGTGCTCTAGCCACTGTACCACCTAGCTGCCCTCATATTTCTTTTTGGATGTTGCTCATGTAGGAATCTGTTTTCCTTGACTATACATATTGGTAATTGTTTTTATTTTTCTTGCCTTCTAAATGGGTGGGGAAGACGAGGTAAGAAGAAAAGAATTCAGAACTGAAAATAAAATTCAATTTTAAAAAACAGAACTGCATGTTTATATCTTTTGATAGTTTATTAGTGAATAGCTTTTGTTCTTATATGCCATATTTGAATAAGTTCTCTATATATCTTGAATATCAGATATGTATCTAAGAATTTTGCTGTAAAGATCTCTTCCTAACTAATGGTTTCCCTTCTAATTTTAACTGCCCTAACTTTTAAATTTTATGCAATCAAAATTACCATTTTATTTTCTATGATCCTCTTTATCTTTAATTTGATCATTAGTTCTTCCCTTGCCCATATTTGTGAAAAGCATTTTAATTGATAAATGATCAAAGAATATGAATAGGTAATTTTCAGAGGAAGAAATCCAAGCTCTTAAGAACCAAATGAAAATATCATCTGAATCACTAATAATCAGAGAAATGTGCATTAAAACAACTCAGAAAACAACTCTGAAGTACCACCTCAAACTCAGCAGATTGGCCACACTGAGCCACAACTATGTGATGCAGTGAGTAGAGTGATAGCCCTAGAATCAGTAAGATCTGAGTTCAAATCTGTCCTCAGACTTAGACACTTAGCTGTATGACCTTGGGAATCTCAAACTCTGTCTGCCTCAGTTTTCTCACCTGTAAAATGGAGATATCATCTACCTCACAAGGTTGCTGTACAAATGAAATATTTGTAAAGCATTTAACAATGCCTGGCTCAATGGCCAATTAAAAGCCTTTTCATCAAGATGCAGTAAGGAAATAGGAAATATGCTCTGAATTAGGGAAGGAAAGCGGGTCCCCATTCCTTCCATTATGTATTTACATGAAGCAGGTTCACCAAGCATCCACACGGATTGTCAGCAGGCAGATAGTGCACCATATTACCATATGGACTGTGCTATCATTGGCTAGTTCCTCCTCATTCCATCCCATTTGTGTCTCTTTTCTTTTTATTTATTCTCTACACACTTATATATGTGCTTGTTCCCTCTACTAGAATATAGGCTACTTGAGAGGAGGGATTGTTTGTTTTTTGTGGTTGATTTGTTAATTTTCTTGCTGTCCTCCTTTTGCATATCCTGCTATGGAAAAGCAGAAAAAACACTAGCTTTGGAATCAAAGAACCCGGGTTCGAACGCCTTCTGCTGATGCTCACTACTTGTGTAAGTAGTCACTAACCTCCTTGGGTTTTACTTTCCTCATCTACAAAATGACAGAGTTATATCACACGGCCTCTAAGGTCTCTCCCAGACCAAAATCCATAAGCTTGTAGTTACTACCACTTAATGGGCCTTCTGAGCAATCTAGTTCCCTTCAGTGACCCCGGATGTCTAAAATGAGCATGGTCCCCTAATACCCAAATTGAAAACACCAATTTGTGCTATTAGCGTGGGGACCCACTAGATGTCGCTGTTGTTCTGTTCCATTCAGGAACGCCTGGGTTTTCACAGTGTAGGGTTGGTTTTAGTCCATCCTTCTCACCTCCCCCACCAAACACACACCCACTTTTTGGCAGGGCCACCCCTTATCCATCCTACACAGATGGGAACCTCTAATGTTTAAAGCCTTCCGGAGAGAGGGGGAGATTCCACAGCCTCCCTTGGTAACCGATTCTAATGTTTAACAGAGCCAGCTCTCAGGAAATTCCTCCTCATATCTGGCCTCAATCCCTTTTGATTCAGTTTGAGTGAGTTTCCTTTTGTTCTGTCCTTGGTAAAGACGGTGAACTGCTGATCCTCCTCCCTTGCAGGAGAGCCCTCTGTGTACTTGCAGCCTTGTTTAGTCATCCCTCTGCTCCCCAACTTTTTTGGGGGGCTTTTAATCAATACCCTTAGCCTTTTAGGCCTTCTTTTCTTTTTAGAAGATTGCTAAAATATTTGTGGCAGTCTCTTTTCTGGAGAGGTCCAGAGTAAGCCAAGTCCAGTGACCTGAGAGTAGACTTTGATCATTGTCAACAAGGTTGGAAGGGAGAGGTGATGACTATATATTGGCATAGCATCTGATAGACCATCTCCCAAGTCCTAAAGATCACAGCCTCGCAGCCCAAGAGATGGCAGCAGCCAGATCAGTGGTATAATAGTAGAAGGTCTTAGACTATAGAATTTATACCTACAACTCCATTTGCCTTGCTCTCTCTTCTTTGATCTTTCCTTTCCCCATCCCCTTTATAGCTACACACTAAGGCCCTGGGTCCACATTGAAGCTGAACTCCTTTTTGTCAATAGCCTATTTGAACTCATTCCTCAATTATTAACATACTTCATTCCCCATTATAACCTCCCCATAGCAGTGATTCTGAACCCCTGGCAGCCATTCAAAGTCTCTTCTCCATCCCCTTTCACCCAATCCTACCAACATTCCACTCTAAATCTACCCCCCCCCTCCTCTGCGCTCTTTGGAATGCTTGCTCCATAGGTAACAAACTAGCTTTCATCTTAAGCTTTTTTCCCTCCACCTTCTTGAAATCGCTAAGATCTGGCTTCCTTCAGATGACCCAGTTTCCTTGGCCACCCTTTCTAGCACTGGTTCTATTTTCATTCATATTTCCATTCACTGGTCAAGGTGGGAGTCAGAATACTTTTTGCTCCCCCTTGCCACTCCCAGTCTCTCCATCATCACTCAACGAACTCTCCTTTGAGATTCAGTCAATCCATATTTATCACTCAATCAAGATTCCAGTGGCTGTTATTTATCAACCTTCAAGTTACCTTCCTTCCTTCCTTCCCTCCCTTCTTTCCTTCCTTCCTTCTTCCTTCCTCCTTCCCTCCCTTCTTTCCTTCCTTCCTCCTTCCCTCCCTTTCCTTCTTTTCTTCCTTCCTTCCTCCTTCTCTCCCTTTTCCTCCTTCCCTCCCTTCTTTCCTTCCTTCCTTCTTTCCTTCCTTCCTTC
>CM053625.1:242318749-242343228 GCA_028646595.1 Phalanger gymnotis
ACCAGAGCTAAATAGAATATTTGACTTTCAAACACAAGAATCAAGAGAAACATGAAAAGGTAATCAAGAAAAAGAACAAGAAAATGAAATTGCAAGTTGAACTGTTTTGTTTACATTCCCACATGGAAAGATGATGTGTATGATTCACAAGACCTCGGTATTAGGGTAGCTGAAGGGAACACGCAGATGTTTATGTATATATGTATATGTGAGTGTGTATGTATGTATATATGTATGTGTATATATATATGTACATATATATATATGTAGAGAGAGAGAGAGAGAGAGAGAGTGTGAGTGGGCACAGGGTGAGTTGAAGATGAATAAGGGATGAGAAAAGAATACATTGAGAGAGGGAGATAGGGAAAGACAGAATGGGGTACATTATCTCGCATATAAATGGCAAGAAAAAGCAGTTCTGTAGGAAGAGAAGAGAAGGCAGGTGAGGGGGAATGAGTGAATCTTGCCCTCATCAGATTTGACCTGAAGAGGGAATACCATACATACTCAATTGGGTATCTTACCCCACAGGAATGGAGGAGGAAGAAGATATAAAAAGGGGGGATGATAGAAGGGAGGGCAGATGGGGATGGAGGTAATCAAAGACAAACACTTTCGAAAAGGGACAGAGTCAAGGAAGAAAATTCAATAAAGGGGGATAGGTTAGGAAGAAGCAAAATATAGTTAGTCTTTCACAACATGAGTGTTGTGGAAGGGATATACATAATGATACGCATGTGGCCCATGTTGAATTGCTTGACTTCTTAGGGAGGGTGGGTAGGAAGGGAAGAGGGGAGAGAATTTGCAACTCAAAGTGTTAAAAAATAGATGTTCAAAAACAAAAACAAACAAGTTTTTGCAGGCAACTAGAAAATAAGATACACAGGCAATGGGGCATAGAAATTTATCTTGCCCTCCAAGAAAGTAAGGGAAAAGAGGATGGGAGGGGAGTGGGGTGACAGAAGGGAGGGCTGACTGGGGAACAGGACAACCAGAATATATGCCATCTTGGAGTGGGGGGGAGGGTAGAAAGGGGGAGAAAATCTGTAATTCAAACTCCTGTGAAAATCAATGCTAAAAACTAAATATATTAAATAATAAAAAAATTAAAATAAAATAAAAAAAAAGAAAATGATCACCTAGTTCTTTATTATACCTCCCAAACTACCATTAATAAGATTAGAATAATTAGTTTTTTATGGTCAGAATTATGATTGTTTTGGAAATGATAATTTGCGATATTTCCTAGTATCCTCAATCAACTGTGATGAAAAGCTTCTGCCCTATTCTTCACTCTAAAATATCAGTTAAACAGTCAAAATTTATCACCATTAATATGTAAACTATCAGGAACAAATTGCTGATTGGTTTTCTTAGGGCAAACAATTCTAATGTACTGCAAATGCTCTATGGTACTATTTCATAGTGCTTATATATTTGCTTCCTCCAATTAGCAAACATCCTGCCATCTAATGCTAATTAAACAGGCTATGTTAGAGAAACATGACTAGACAGTTATAATATACTTATCAACATACAGCAGAACACTAAGAGGAAAACTCTGTGAAGCACAGTTAGGTCAAACGCTAGTTAAAAATTATCACATTTTAATCCTACTGACATTGCACAAAGTTCTTTTAATGGGATAATCTTACTTTCCCACTGAACACTAGCATAAAGTATTTCATTTTACTGACTATAAATCTGAAATCTTGATGACAAGTACAATAATGAATATAAAAATAATTACATTGTCAAGGAAATTTCACATGTAACGCATAAAGATACATTGCTCCTATCTTCCAAATTTCTTTATTACTTCTGGTTATTTCTCATTTAGAAATATCATAGATCTAAGAAACCTATGGTTCGTCTAGTACTGGAATTTTAAACAGTTTAAATTACAGACGCAAAATTGTTTATTTTCCATATAACTACCTAATAATGTTTTACACTGGTAAAATATTAGTAGCATGTTTAAAAAATATCCTAGGCATTTTACAACTCTACATTGCATGCTAGTTAGCAACAAAATCACAAAAAATATATTGCAACACAGGTGGGTTGTTTGTATGATGAAAATATCACAATATCATTTTCCATGTCTGGAAAATGAAAAGGATGCCATCTTGTTGTGGAATTTTGAAAGCTGTGATGAAAAAACATATTACCAGAACAAAAACATACATAAGGAATAAAAAAGCAAGCACATAAATAAGCACACTCTTTATTCTTACCAGCTGGATGAATAATCCCAAAGCACAGCCGCATGAAAAGATAAAGTTTTAAAGTTTTGTGATTTTTCTGAACACGAAAGCTACCCATATACCTTTTAAAAACACCATTATAATTTAATACAAACTCTTATACAACTTTTTCGAAAAAGAAAAATCCAAATGGAAAAAACAGTATACACATACATATATACATATATGAAATAAAATGTTCGTGAATATATGCTATCCCCATGAAGTAGGTATTTATCCTTATTTAATGGATGGAAATACTAAGACACAGAATGGCAGTGCCAATACAAGATCAAAGAGTCAGTGCCAAAGTCATTAATAGAAAAACCCAAATCTTTCAACTCTAATCTTCTATTCCAACTGCATCATAATATCCCAAAATGATGGCTGAAGGATTTATACAGGTCCTGAAGGCCATGTAAGAGAGGTTGCCAGTAAAGATAAAAGAAAAAGGTAGAATGGAATCTTTATACTCCCTGGACCTCTCCTGAATGAAATTAATGGCTAAGGTGCCCTCGAAAGTAAACCAAAAAAACTCTTTCTATAATCATGATTTCCAATAAAAAGCTTTTATGAGCACCCATTAAAGTCTAGTCTGGGCTTGTATTTTATTTTGTCAACTAATCACAAAAGACTGGAGAGACAATAATGAAATCAGTTTGTGAAAGTGAAGGACACTAAAACTTTAATGGAGTGTGTAGGTAAATTCTAAGTTTTCTGTAAAATTAGAAGTGGACATATTCATATGACTTTGACCCTGGGAGAGATACCTACCATCTGTCTTTATCTCTGACAGATTCAAAAAGCTCTTTCTAAAAATATGATGCATCTTCAAGGAAAAAAAGTTGCTCTCCATATCCCTGTGCTTAATTGTTTAAATAGGGCTGCTAGCTTTAGAAGAGAAATTAACTTGGGAAAAAAATTTTGTGGCAAGTTTCTTTGATAAAGATTTAATATCATATGTGTATACATACATATATATGTATGTATGTAGGTAAACATATACATACGCTTATAGGTGTAGATATGTACATGCATATGTGTAGATATACACAATACCTACATGTATATAAGTAAATATACATAGTACATATATACACATACATGCAATATGTAAAAGTAATTCAAATTTATAGGAGTAAGAATCATTCTCCATAAATGGTCAAAGGAAATGAAGAAGCAACTCCTAAATGATGATATGCAAGCTATCAACTGCTATATATGTGAAAATATGCTCAAAATCACTAATGATAGAGAAATGCAAACTAAAGGAACTCTGTAATACCACCTCACACCCATCATATTGACAAAGATATACAATGACAGATGTTAGAGGGGTTATGGGAAAACAGGAATATTAATGCCCTGTTGATGAACTATGAATTAGCATAGCAATTTTGTAAAGCAATTTGGAACTATGCTCAAAAAGTCACTAAACTATGAATACCCTGACTTAGTGATATTTCTATACTAGGCTCAAATCCCAGGGAGAGAAAAGAAAATTAATTCATTTAGAGAAGTGCTTTTTTGTAGTGGCAAAGAACTGGAAATGAAGGGAATGCTCAACTGGGAAATTACTGAACAAATTATGAGTGGAATGGAATTGCATAGTGCTCTAAAGAATGATGAAGGGGATGTGGTTCAGAGAACCTTGGAAAGACTTGTAGGAACTGATACAGAGTGAAGAGAGCAGAACCAGGATTATAATTTATAAAATCACAACTTCATGAAGACAAACAACTCTGAAATACTTAAGATTTTGGATCAATGCAATAACTAACCATAAATTGCAGAACAGAGTTAATAGATTTAAGATGCAGAACGAGATACACATTTTTGGACATGGCAAATATGGGAATTTGTTTTGCTTGACTATGCATATTTTACAAGGGTTTTGTTTTTCTTTTAAATGAAAGATAAAATATGGGAGAGAAAACAAATGCTTATCAAATGAAAAATTAAATAAATGGGGATGATATGGGATCAAGGTTATGACCAGGAAAAAGAGCAAAGTGCACAAAACACAATGCAACTACTTTAGCTCATTCTCCAAAGAAGAACTTAAGTGCTACAGCCTAGAATAGACAGAGTATCCAAAACAAGTGGTACTCACCATCAGAAATAGGCATGTCTTATTTTTTGAAATTACATGACTGTTTAAGGAATTGCAATGAAAGTTTTTTTGAAGAGTCAACAGAGAAAAGAAAGTATACATCTATTAAAAATGCGGAAAATGACACGAAACCATTAAGTGTTCCTTTAGGCCAACTGCTTTTTAAAGCCTCAGGTACTCACCACTCCACTGCAAGACTTGGTTCTAAGATCTATTTTAACCATACCAAACCCTGAAATAGAAAAGATCATGATGTTCAAAAAGTGAAAGTTAGTTTTTTTTTTTTAATTAGAAGGCATACAAAGAAGTTATGCTTGCTACAATCTAATATGCCTATTTCCATAATAATCTTAATTATAACTAGGTTAACTCAAAGGCAGCTTTACAAGACCAGGAAGAAGAGAATTAGCCTAGTTATTCATAAAGATGAGAAATACTTCTGCCACATTACAAGAGAGAACTGAGCACGCTGGAAAACAATTTAGCTGACATATGCACCTATACCCAAGCTAAAAATGACAGCTAAGTTCCATAACATTTACTCAATAGTTGTAATAAGTTCAGCAAAGGAAAATAACATCAGCATAAATCAATTTAAAAAGATTTTTCAGCCACTGAGATTTCTAAATAAATTGTTGTTTAGTCATGTCCAATTCTCTGTGAACTCATTTGGGGCTTTCTTGACATAGATACTGGATTGGTTTGCCATTTCCTTCTCTAACTCATTTGACAGATGAAGAAACTGAGGGCAACAGCTAACTGACCTGCCCAGGGTCACAAAGGTAGTTGTCTGAGGCCAGATTTGAACTCAAGAAGATTAAACTTCCTGATTCTGGGCCTGGCATTCCACCCACTATGCCAGATAAATAAATTCATTTGTGAGTATCACTGCTTAGGAAGGGCACTGATAAGCTCGAGGGCAACTAGGATAGTGATGGGTCTTGAACCCATTCTACATGTGGATTGGGTAAAGGAACTGGGGATATCTGGCTTGAAGAAGAAAAGACTGAGAAGGGTTATAATGGTTGTTTTCAAGTACATGAAAAGCTGTCATGTGGAAGAGGTTATTGCATTTATTCTGTTGGGTCTTGGGGGCAAAACCACAAGCAAACATAAGCTGCAAAGAGGCAACTTAATCTCAATGTCAGGAAAAATAATAAGAACCGTCCAAAAATAGAATGGGCTACCTGAGGATGTAGTAGATTCCCTCTCAATGGAGGTCTTCAAGCAAAGGCCGGATGACCATTTGTTGGGTATACTGTAATTTGGATTCTTTTTGGGGTATGGGCTGGACTACATGATTACTAAGATCCATTCCAACCTCAAATTCTATGATTATGGGTAAACATGATATTTGATTATTTACTTGTCAATCTTCTGCACTGCCTAACAAGAATATGGTCTAGAACTAAAAAGAACAAAAGCAAAAAAAAAAAATCTTAAAATACATTACTTCTCTTAATGGGTATCAGAGCTTTAATATAAATTATTAGCTCTCTAAATAATATGCAACCAACTGAAATATTAACATTATTTTACAAGGAACTAAAATTCAGTAATAGCATACATACCATATCCTTTGTTGAAGACATCTTTGGCCGCCTTTCCTAGGTCACAGTAAGTTGGTGTGTCACACATTTCTTCTGAGAAAAACAGAAACAAAGAAATAGAATAATTTAACGCAAGTAGAATAGTCCTTTCATTACCTTGTCCAATAAAAGGGAAACTGCTATCACATTAAGACAAGAAAAGCAATAAAGTCAAATGAACAACTATCCAGTATCAAAGAGAAGTATCTACGCTAAGCTTGAAGCCCATCTACTGTTTAGATATACTCCAGATTTCAAAGTTTAACATGACTGAATCAGAAATGAGCAACAAGAAAGCTACTGTAATACAATACTAGGAAAAAAACTTGGTAACATTCCTTCATTTAAATTAAATTTTATTAACTATTAGCTCACACAATTATAAAAGGCTAAAAGAAATAAAATCCTAGGTCATTCTGTTGTTTATAAAGGAGCTTTTCCAGGTGAGGAAAAATAAAAGAGCCCTCTCATAATATTCAGAGGTGCTCTTGATAGAATATAAAAGAACTCTCTTCTTTTTAAATGCAATTAGATATACAGACCAATAATGCTTGATGTTTTTTAAACATGCAAAAAACCTCTGTAGATAAAAACCTCTAGGGACTGTTATAAAAATTGAGGTAAAAAAGCATCTCAGGTGAAGAGCAAAATAAGCAGAACCAAGAGAATATACAAAATGACTACATTAAGGTAAATAAAAAGATCACCAAAAGGAAGTTGAATCCTAAGTAATGAAAAAATCAATAAGGCCTTGGAAAAGAGATACTGAACATACCTCCATGGCAGAGGTGGGAGACTACTAAGACAAAAAATCGTATACATAGTCAGATAAGGTTTTTTTATTGAATATAGTTGCAGAAGAGTTTTTCATCATCACAAGGGAGAGTTCAACTTTGGGACATAAAGGGTGGAAAATGACCGGTATGTAAAGACAAAAGAAAACAATAAAATAAATAAAAAGCACAGCAGGGAAACTTTTTATGAACTCTGAAAAAGGAGACAACAAACTCAGCACAACTTTGAAAATTCAGTTCTTCAAAAAATGAATTATCCTATAACTGAACATCATTCACTAAAAATGGAATTCTGGAACCAGGCCAAAAATCTTTCTGATCCAAGATAAAAATGGTGCAAAGCCAGAGATTAAATTCTTTAAAAGTCCAAAGTGGCGTGAGCATTCACCTATACTATGAAATATTAATCACTTGCCATTATGATTTTTGCCAAGTTCTCACAGAAGACATTGCATTAGTGAGCCTAATCTTCCTCTGCCCTCTTTATATAAGAAATCTATTCATGCAGTAGATTGTTTCTGACGCTCAGATTTAAAAGACTAAATCAAGCAAATGCAGAACTCTTTCAAAGTGTCCCCTTAGCCAAACTTGTGATTATTACTAGGAATCATGGTGCTCCTGAAGGCACAGTCTCTGGACTATTTGCATAATATTCAAGGCAAAATAAGTGAATGATCCCATTCTTAAACCTAACCCTCTGCTAGATATTTAATCTGAACCCATCGAATACTGAAAAAATGATACAATGTTAAATAAAAATTGGTTTACCTGTTCAAAAAAGAGTAATGATCTCTATCAACATCACTAAATAGTATAAACTTCAATTTTGTCCTGAAATATAGAATTTCATATTTTACTGCTAGGATAGTTTTATCTTACAAATAAGACCTTACTAGGGTCTTTAGGATGCACTTACTCCTACAAAGCGTTTCAGTTTTTCATTCAACTTCAAAACTTCTCCCAAATATTTAGGGCAAATTTCATGACTTAGTTTCTGTTTTCTTTACTGATCTCGTTTCCTCATTTTTCCAAATGTTAATGAATGGCATTTTTTTAAATGGTGGGTAAGAAGAATCTGGAGCCTCCTTTTGCTAAAGAGTCATCCACTTTGTATATGTTAGTTAGCTACGTGAATTCTAGCCATTAAACTCATCATGTGCAGCTAGCTAGTTGTTAGAGAAAGAGAAAGAAAGAATCACGCACCGCCGTATTTTATTAACTTAGCCCGCCCGGGTCCCCGGGTGACTCCTTTGGAGGTTGTACTGAAAGCGTCCTCGTTTGGACTTTAAGCAGCCTATCGATGACGGGGCCCTACCATTCCAGGGGGACAACCTCCCTCGAATATTAACATCTTTTCTCTATTAACGGAGCTCGGGCACTGAGACGCGAGGACCCAAGGGCGCAGGCGCGGCCGCGGCTCCGGCTCCTCCCACGGGGCCCCGGCGGAGAGTCCGGGCGCCAAGTTCCGGGAGCAGGTGACAACCCCCGCCCCGACCCGGGCACGCTCCCGGGCACGTTCGGAGGCTCGCGGCAGGCGCTCCAGACACTCAGATTGGGGACCAGAAGGGGCGGGGTCCCCCTCCCACCGCTCGTCCACCAGCCTGGCCCGGCACTGCCCTGCCCCCTCCGCCCAGGTATAAAACCCCAACCTCTCGCTCGCTCCCTCCCTCCCTCTCTCTCTCACCACTCCCCCATTCCGGCGCTTCCCCGCCCCCAAGACGCGGCTCTCACAGTTACAAAGCGTTCTCTTCTCCTCCCCCGTCCATTCCGGCCTCCTCGTCGTATTCCACCCCAATCCCCAGACCCGTCCCCCTAGGCTCGGGCCGGCCTGCGTGGCGCGCGAAGCTGCGGCCTCCTCACCTCTAACTGAGGAGCCACTCTCTCCTCTTCACCAGGGCAAAGCTGAAGGTCTTCTCCACACCGACCCCGCGTGCGCCTGCGCTGAAATCGCTCCCAGAGCAGCGCCTGCGCACCGCGGGACGCTGGCTCTTCCGCCCCGCCCCAATCCGCTCTCCCAACCCCACCCCTGAGCGCTCGCTTCTGTGGCGCCTGCGCTCTAGTTTTCTGGCATCTGCTGGGGGAGTGCCGGCGCGGCAAGACCTAACGGGGTGGGGGGTAAGGGAGACCTAAGGCGTCTCGGAGGCCCCAGAGGTGTCGCCACTAGTGCCAGCCTCTCTATCGCTTACCGTGTACACGTGCGCGGGGAAGGTCCCCGACACACAGAGTGGCGGAGGGGCTAGGCGAGCGAGAGAATGGACGCTAGAAAAGTAGGACCATCCCTGAACGTGGCTACTCTCGCGAGAACTGCTGTGGGCGGGACCCCGATTTCTGTTACCGAGACGTGAGCAGGCGGAGCGTGGCTGGGCTAGAGGGCGAGCCTGGTCCTTCGAAATCCTTTACAGGTGGGGATTCCGTGTGACCCTGGGAAAGTCATTGCAGCGCCCTGACCCTCGATCACCTTCTCTATAAAATGGAAATGATAATCATAACGGGTTGTGAGGTTCAAATTCGAGAATATAAAGAGCTTTGCAGACGCTTCGAAGGGCTCAATGAATTGGTTGGTTTTTATTTTGTATTATGTAAGAATAGCCTGGAACAGAAATGGGGAACTCGCGGGCTCTCAAGGCCATATGTGACCCTCTAGGTCCACAAGTGCGGCCCTCTGGTGTCCGCACTTGAGCACCTAAAGAGGACAAATGTTCCCCACCCCTAGAATAGGATGTTAGAGCTAGAAGAGAACTTAGAAACCACCTAGTACAACTCCATATTTTACTGATGAGGAAGCTCGAAATTTGTTCAGTGAAGTTTGGATTCAGTCAAAGGGCCTCACTTGAGGACCTAGAGGGCCACATGTGGCCTCAAGACCTCTGGTTCCTCACCCCTGGACCTGGACTATTCTGCTTCCATCCCCAGTGGATGGATTGGGCTTTAATTTTATGCTTTACCCAGAAATGGTTAAAAATTAAGTGATGTAATAATATAATAGTAGCTAACATTTCTATAGGGCTTGCCATGTGCCCAGCAGTGTGCCAAGTGCTTTACAAGTATTATTTCATTTGATCTTCACAACAACCCGGGGAGAGTGGGGGCGGGTGCTATGAAATCAAATAGAAGAGAATGTTTTATTTACTGACTGGGAGTGCCCTTGGACCTTCTTACAAAGCCTGAAATTAAAACAGATATGTCTTAAGAAACCTATATCAGATTATACATTTAGGTTTGGAAGGTATCCAAAAGGTCATTTAGTCTCTTCTATCCACTCCCCCATTTTATAGATCATGAAACTGAAGCTCTGAGAAGTTCAGTGTTCTGGCCTAGGCCACTCAGGTAGTAACTAACAGGATTGAAGTCCAAGTCCATTAACTCCAGATTACATTTTCTTTGCACTACATCACATTGCCTTAAAGAATAGATCTGCCCTGGATTGGCCTGAGCCTACTCTTTATAAGATGGAGGCAGCATGAACAGAGATTTGAAAATTGTTCCTTTCCACAGCTCTTTCTTCAAAGGCTTTGGTCTTCCCTATGAGAGCAGTCTCAACTCACCTGCATGGGCCTATTTTCCTTCCCTTATATATTGGAAGAATTTTCCCTTAAGAGTTATCTCAAATAATATCCTGCTAAAATTACAGCCTCAGAATAATTTGACTTCACTCCCCTTTATACTATTTCCTCAATCAATCTTCACAAGTAGTGGAAATACCACACATCAATTATTTTTCCCCTTAGCCTTCTACTTAAATATTCCAGCACCTAATCTTAGTGTGCTGGAATGTGTGCTTAGATGTGCTTAGATGACTCTGAGTTCTCAGGAGCTACCAAATTTGGAAGACTTTGAGTATGGGCCTGGCCATAGACTGCATATGCATTGTCCAAGGATCTTCCTAGCTTTCTCTGAGGAAACTTAGTCACAGCATCTCATGGAGAAAACCTACCAAGGCATGTAGAAGTGATCAGGCACTTCTTTTAAATATAAATACAAAGAGTACTAGAAATCCATAACCAAAAAAAAAAAAGGAGTCTGGATATCATATTTCAAAATATTATGAAAGAAACTGTCCAGATCCGTTAGAACAAGAAGACAAAGTGAAAATAGAAAATAATCCATCAGTCACCTCTTGAAAGAAACTCTAAAGTGAAATTAAAGAGGAGCATCATAAACAAAGTCCAGAGCTTCCAGGTCAAAGAAGGCAGCTTGAAAATTCTGAAGTATTGAGGAACCATACTCATGATCACACAAGATTTATCAGCTACCAGTATAAGAGACTAGAGAGCATGGAATGCAACATTCCAAAAGGCAGAAGACATAAGCCTACAGCCAAAAAGAACATACTGAGCAAAATCAGTTGTAGTCCTACAGGAGAAAAAAAATAGACCTTCAGTGAAACAGAGGACTTCCAAGTATTCCAGATG
Source organism: Phalanger gymnotis (assembly GCA_028646595.1). NCBI lineage: Eukaryota > Metazoa > Chordata > Mammalia > Diprotodontia > Phalangeridae > Phalanger > Phalanger gymnotis. The sequence goes on from CM053625.1 coordinate 242,329,904, forward strand.
AAAAGACCAGAGCTGACTGGAAACTTTGAAATATAAACACAAGAGGGAGGCAAAAGAAATATAAAAAGCTAACTACAAGGGAAAAATAGGAAGAAACTCGATAAGGATGAACCATTTATATTCTTTTGGGGGAAGAGAATGATGAAAGCTACCTCCACAACCTTAATGTCACAAGTGTTCTTGTTGAGTCATTCCGTTGCATCTGACTGACTCTGTGACCCCATGGACTATAGCCCTCAGCCCCTTCTATCTTCCACTGCCTCTTGACATCTGTCCAAGCTCATGTTCATTGCTTCCATGATACACCTATCCATTTCATCCTCTCCTGTCCCCTTTTCCAGTTGCCTTCAATCTTTCCGTGTTTTCCAGTGTGTCCTGTCTTATTATGTGGCCAAAATATTTAAGCTTCAGCTTCAGTATTTGGTTTGAGTTAATTTCTTTAATTATTGATTGATTTGATTTCCGTGTTGTCCAAGGGACTCCCAAAAGTCTTCTCTAGCACCACAATTTGAAAGCATTGATTCTGTGGCACTCAGCTTTCCCTGTAGTCCAGCCCTCACAGCTGTACATTACCAGTGGAAAAAACATAGCTTTGACTATATGGACCTTTGTTGGCAGGATAATATCTCTGTTTTTTTTAATATGCTGTCCAGTTTTACCATAGCTTTCCTTCCAAGGACCAAACATCTTTTAATTTCATGGCTGCAGTCACTTGTCTGCAGTGACCTTTGAGCCCAAGAATATAAAATCTAACACTGCTTCCATTTCTTCTATTTGCCAGGAAGTGATGGGGCCAGTTGCCAAGATCTTAGTTTTTTTATGTTAAGCTGCAAGCCAGCTTTTACACTCTCCTCTTTCACCCTCATCAACAGACTTATTTTTTCTGGCAACCTTAATTCTGGCTTTTGATTTGTCCAGCCTGGCATTTTGTGTGATATTCTCTGCATATAAGTTAAATAAATAAGGTGACAATATATAGCCTTGTCACATTCGTTTTCCAATCTTAAAACAATTAGTTGTTTCAGGTTTGATTAGTGTAGTCAATGAAGTAGAAGCAGATGTTTTTCTGGACCTCCCTTGCTTTCCCTGTAATCCAACAAATACTGGCAACTTGGTCTCTAGTTCCTCTGCCTCTTTGAAAAACAGCCTGCTCTTCTGGTTATTCTTGGTTCATATATTGCTGAAGCCTAGCTTGCAGAATCTTAAGCATAACCATAACCTTGCTGGCTTGTGAAACGAATGCAGTTGTTCAGTAATTTGAAGATCCTTTGACATTGCCCATTTTTCGGTTTGGGACGTAAATTGATCTTTTCCAGTCCAGTGGTTACTGTCGAATTTTCCATATTTATTGGCATATTGAGTTCAGTACTTCAATAACATCATCTTTTAGGATTTTAAATAGCTCAGCTGAAATTCCATCACCTCCACTAGCCTTATTGTTAGCAATGTTTGCTAAGGCCCACGTGACTTCATTCTGCAGGATGTCTAACTAAATTAGTAACCACACCATCATGGTTATAGGTGATATTAAGCTCTTTCCAGTATAGTTCTTCTGTATAGTCTTTCCAAATCTTCTTAATCTCTTCTGCTTCTGTTAAGTCTACTATTTTTGTCTTTTATCAGGCCCATTTTTTTCATGAAATTTTCCCTTGATATTTCTAATTTTCATGAAGAGATCTCTTGTCTTTCCTTTTCTGTTGTTTTCTTCTATTTCTTTACATTGCTCATTTAGGAAAACTTTCTTATCTTTTCTTTCTACTCTCTGGAATTCTGCATTCAGTTAGATACAGCTTTCTGTCTTTCCTCAGCTATTAGCCATTTTACTTTCTTGCTCTTCTTTTTCTTTGGAATGTTTTTTGTTGCTGCCCTCTATCAGATCCAATGCCTTAAATCTATTCATCACTTCCACTTCATATTCATAAGGGATGTTATTTAGGTCATACTCACACAGTCCGATAGTTTTCTCTACTTTCTTCAATTTAAGACTGATTTTGCAATAAAAAACTCATGATCTGAGCCACAGTCAGCTCCAGGTCTTGTTTTAACTGTCTTTGTTGAGCTTCTCCACCATTGGCTGCAAAATATATAATCAATCTGATTTTGATATTAACCATCTGGTGATGTCCACAGGTAGAGTTGCCTTTTAGATTGTTGAAAAAGAATCTAGACAACATCAGTCTTGAATCTACACGATCCTTCGGCTCATTTCTCAACTCTACTCTCAGCTGGTCTCCCGGAGGCCTTTTGTCTGCTCCAATGTTGAAACTAGCTGGGAACCTCCTCTAAGAGCAGATGACACCGTAACCATCACAGCAGTAAGTCCATGACAAACGGATCTCTTCGGTGTGAACAGATGGTTATAGATGTCCTCCATCCTGGAAAGGCCATAATGCCTAAGACTGAAATTTGAAAAAACTGGCCAACGTGTGCAAGACAACTCCAGATGTGATTTTTGTCTTTGGATTCAGAACTCATTTTGGTGGTGGCAAAACAACAGGCTTTTGCATGATTTATTATTCCCTTGACTATGCAAAAAAAAAAAAATGAACCAAAGCACAGACTTGCAAGGCATGGCCTGTATGAGAAGAAAAAAGACATCAAGAAAGCAGCAAAAGGAAGGCAAGAACAGAATGATGACAGTCAGGGGTACTGCAAAGGCCAATGTCACTGCTGGCAAAAAGTGAGCTGGAGATTTCATAACAGAAGAAATAAAAGGCACTATGGATGATGTTTAATGGGGAAGATGATATAGACTTTTTCATAAGAGCATAAATAAACTATGTAAAAACTTAAAAAAAGTGTTTGCTATGACAAGCAAGTTATCTTGACAAAACTTTATTAATCTCTGCTCTGCTTCATTTTGTACTCCAAGGCCAAACTTGCCTATTATTCTAATATCTTTTGATTCCCTACTTTAGCATTCTAATCCTCTATGATGAATGTGACATCTTTTTGGGAGCTATTTCTAGAAGATGTAGGACTTCATAGAACTGGTCAAATTTGGCCTTAGCATCAGTGGTTGGAGCATAGACTTGTATTATAGTGATATTAAATGGTTTGTCTTGGATTTGAACAGCCATCCTTTCATTTTTGAGATTATACCCAAGTACTGCTTTTCTCGCCCTTTTATTGACTACGAGAGCTACTATATTTCTATTTCGCAGAGCGTGTACCCAGAGGATTCAGGCAGTCTCATCTATCAGCAAAGATTACTTGAATGACCTGCAAGGGCTAAGTCCCTGAATGAAGAAATAGAAAGGAAAAACCTGAATCCTAATTTAATAATTGGTTATCAATATGATAGAAAAATAATTACTTCTCACATCCATAAAACAGAATAGGATAGCAGATTGAATTAGAAAAAAAGAATCTCTTATGTTGTTTATAACACACTTGAAACAAAGATTGACATAGAGTTAAAATAAAATATTTAGAACAATCACAATTTTAAACGAGGCAACAGCAAAAATATACTTAATTAAAAGAGACAAACAGGATAGGACAGTGCATTTTACTAAAGATGTCATAGACAATGAATTCATTTCATTGCTTAAAATATAGGCTCTGAATGGCATAGCATCTACATACTTAAAGCTAAACAAGCTGTAGGGAGAAAAGGACAGTAAAAACTATAATGGGGGGGCCTCAATATATCCCTTTTATAATTAGACAAATCTAACCAAAAAATAAATAATAAAGCAATTTAAAACCTGAATAGGATTTTGAAAACTAGTTGTGATAGATGTCAGGAGATTTTTGAATGGAAATAGGAGTATATGTGTTTCTCAACTATATATGAGAGCTTTACAAAAAAATTAGTTAGCCGCATAGGGATGCAGGGTAGTAAAGTAAATAGAGAACCAGCCTTGGAACCAGTTAGGCTTGAATTTAAGTCACACCTCTACCATATGCTGGCTGTGTGATGTTGAGTGCATGCTCTCAGTGCTCTAGGCAGCTCTCCAAGACTATAAGCTGCAGAAAAGGTTCCAGCCTGAATTGGAAGAGTGAATTTCCTCATCCAGAAGTTCCTTACACTAATGAAATCACAGATCAAAAAAAAAAAGAGAGAAAGAAAGAAAAGGAAGGAAGGAAGAGAGGGGGAGGAAGGGAGGAAGAGAGAGAGTGAGAGAGAGAGAGATGAAGAAAGGAAGGAAAAATAATCATGTAGTAGGACATAAAAACCTTACAAACATGCTGAAAAGCAATTAAACACATCCTTTACTGACCACAATAGAATAAAATGACATTGAATAAAAGCTGTTGGAGAAAAGGTTAAAAAATCAAATGGAGACTAAATGACTTAATCCTAAAGAACTGGTGAGTCAAATAACACATTATAGAAATAATAGATAATTTAATTAAAGATGATAACAACAATGAAAAAACATATCAAAAGTTTTTGGATGCAGCCAAAACAGTTGTTTGAGGAAAACTTTTATCTCTAAACATTTTTATCAATAAAAAAGAGAAAGAACAATTCAATAAATTCAGCATGTGACTAAGAAAACCAGAAAACCAATGAATTTTTAAAACCCAATTAAACACCAAAATAGAAATCCTAAAATCAATAAAGTAATGAAATTGAAAGAAAAAACATTGAATTAATTAATAAAAGTAGGAGCTTCCCCCAGATAAATAAAATAGACAAATCATCAGCTAATTTGATTAAAAAGAAGAAAACCAAATTAACAGTATCAAAAAATGAAAAAGGAGATTTCATAATAAATGTAGAGCAAATAAAGGCTATTGTTAGAAAAAGATTTATCTAACTATATGCCAATAAAAGTGACAAATGAAATGGATGATTATTTTTTAAAAAGTATAAACTATCCAGATTAACACAACATGAAATAGAGTATTTTAAAAAAAAAACTACTTTCTGAAAAATTTACAAGTAAACTAACAAATTAAAAAACTCAGGATGATATGTATTCATAAGCAAATTCTATCAAGTACTCAAAGAGCAATTAATTCCAATATTACAGAAGCTAATTTATGCCATAATGACCTTATTGTAAACAGTGAACGATTCTGAAAGACTTAAGAATGGATTCAACAAAATGAACAATCATGATTCCAGAGGACCAAAGATGACAAATGCTGCCCACCTTGTAGCAGAGGTATGTGGAATGAGGCAAACCTTTTTGGGATGTTGCCCATATGTGAATTTGCCTTACTTTATTGTGCTTATATAGTGGGTTTTTCCCCCTTTTTCACCCATCTGTGGAAAACAAGGAGGTGAAAGGAAGAAAAAATATGCTTGATAACTGAAATAGATAAAATTTTATTTAAAAAAAATCACATAGCTATAATATGGATTTAAAGGAGATGTGAAATGTGAATCATTAGCTGCAGAAAGTCGTGATCCCTGTACACATCTTCATATTCCTCCATAGCACCTAGCAAGGGTTTGTACACATAATCCTTGCACTCAAGTGTTTTTTTGATGATAGTATTACAATTAGAATCTGCAGTCATCTCCAAACTCATTGCATTATAGAAATAGGATAGTAACACATGATTGCAGAAACTCTTATAAAAGAAGTGGAAACTCTTGCTTAAGAATGGAGAGTTGTGGTAGAAGTTGGAAGAATGTTTAGATTTATCAGAAGAGGTTCTGTGATTTCAGAAGCTCTCATCAGAAGTTGAGAACTGCTTAATGCCCGTACCAAATTAAACTCTTCTGAGCCCTGTCCCCTTTTAGGCCACAAGGTGGAGCAAGGAAATAAGAAAAGACAAACAAAAAATGGTAGGTGCAGAGCATCACCTCCTACTTCATACATAGGACAATACCCTGACATTGTTTTATCAAAGTATAGAAGAATTCTCTGCTTGAGCTTGTTGGATTGGGGGGGGGGGCAGCGGTAAGTGAGGAGGGGTTAACGCGAGAAATAGGAGGGACTGGGATCAGACTTGTAATTTCAGTGGTCTAGAGATCTCCTGATGTGGAAATTCTTTCTCCCTATGTGATCAGTCATTTATTCCCTTATAATTTATAGTCAGAGAGTTGCCAAGGTGGGCAGTGAGAGTTTAAGGAACTTATCTACCAATACATAGCAAGTATGGTATTTGAACTGGTCCTCTATCTACTATACTGTGCCTCTCTTACTACCTCATAACTTACATTGCAGAATATACTTAAGAAAAGTTATTGTGGTTGGGTTGTTTGCGCAGTGGCTTACCTACCAAGTTGAAATATGCTTTCATATTTGAATTAAGAAGCATATGTTTTCTATTAAGTACATGTAGGTTTTTTTTTTTAATGGTGGAAAATGAGAGAAGGACCACAGGACAAGGACTATAGGCAAAATGTTTCATTTCCCATAATGGGAAAGAAGATAAATTCTCAGATAATTAAACAGCAAAGTTGACTTTGGTTTCTGGTAAAATTTTAGAAAGCATTGCTAAAGGTACAGTTTATGTATCCTCAGAGAAGGAAGTAATCACTTTTGATCACTTTGAGCCAGTATGGATTCATAAAGAAGAAGGTACACCAGATCAACCTCAGATTTTTTGGCTAAGTTTACTTACTGGACTGATCATAGTTCAAGGGGAGGCCATAGAGGTCAAATACCTGAATGGAAGTGAGGCCTTCAACAAAATTTCTTATAATATTCTTGAAAAATGAGTGATCTGATGATAGCACTATTAGGTGGACTAGATGACTGAGCGTGAAGAATAGTGATTAAGGAATTCCTATCAGCCATGAGGAATTGCTAGGGAGGATGTTACAGGGCTTTGTCCTTGTCCTGTTAATAACAGTAAATCACATTTGCGTAGTGTTTTAGGGGCAACAAAGTATTTTCCTCCCAATCCTATGAGGTATTTTAATCTTTTCTGTTCATCATTTTTCTTTATGATTTGGATGAAAGCATAGATAGCCTGCTTACCAAATTTGCAGATGACACAAAGCTGGGAAAAATAGCTAACATATTGGATAACAAAAATGAAAGCCCAAAAGATCTTGAAAAGCTAAAGTAGTTGGATAAAGGTGAAGCAATGTGGAAACTACACTGAAACTCAAGAGAGCGACTGCCCAAATACCCGTCAAGACAGAGGTGACCGGTTCAAGTGAAACAGGCCTAGACTTTTTAGTGGCCACACACTCCATATAGGTCAATGGTGTATGACAGCTCCCCCCACAAAATTATATAGCCTTAGCCTGCATTAACATAAGCACAATACCTAAAAATGAGGGAGGGAAGAGTGGTGTTGTTCTTTACTCTAGTTAGCACACATCTTGAATACTTAAAACCACTTGGTCCATAATGAGTCCAGTCCCCCACAAAAAGGCCACATCTCCTCAGGATTTTAGACATACCCCAGAGGTGTGGAGAGAAGGGGTTCTTTCTCTGATGCTGTCAGCTCAAGCATCCACTTCAGTGTTTTCTGCCCAGTGTCAATAGCCAGTGATTAGTGCCTCAGTTTCATTGAACTGACTTCATTTAGCTTTTACAAAGGCATATTTAAGCAAGAACAGAAGTACATACTTCTCCCTAATACCCAGCAGTTTACTCACCTCTATGCTGCCTTTATCCCAGGGGACAGGGAATGGGCTCAGACTTAAAGGAATTCATATATAGCATTTGCTCCATTACGTTTTCTTCTAAATATAGTATAGCTAATGAGGAAATCACTGACACTTTTTTTTTTTTTGACAGCTATGTCTATGCTGGGTCAGTGCATTGGTAACTAAGGTGGGACTCCAGCTGGGGCCAGTGAAGGGAGGTCTGATTATATCTTCGCTCTCAAGTAGACCCCAAACCCCTAGCTAAGCTGATGTGAGCTTGAAGCCCCCAGGATCCTAAGGGGAGTTGCTAAGACCAGAGCCAATAGTAAGAGCTTAAGTTCTGGTCACTCAGATGATGTTTGGTGATGGCTAAAGAGTGCAGAAAAAGAGAGAACAGAGCTATTTGCTTAGGGCTCTCACTCTTGGCGGTATGCTGATGCGGAGACTCTGGGCAGCTCTAGTTAAAAGCCCTCCAGTTTGTAAACCTGGATGTTGGGACTTTGTTAAACTCTGGTAACTGTGCATTGGGATTTGAATCAGACACGGTCTGTTGATGTTTGTAATTTGTGTTTGCTCTGAAGTTCAGGGTGCTGGCTTTTTCCCCGAACTAAGTGAATGATATTTGTATGTTGGATTAAAGTAAGATTGTTAACCCCTTAACATTGCTTTCCTTAGTAAAGCATATCAAAAGAACCTAGGCTTGCAGCTTTATGTCTGCTGGTTGTTGTTGGTTTTACACAGCCACAGTAGCTGCTAGTTGAATTGCTGAAACAGTTGGGCAGGTTGATTGGCACTTTGACCTTCACAGGGCTCAGCTGTCTAGAAAATCTGGCATGGAGTCCACCTCCTGCTTCTCTGGAGGCTTCCTTTCTAGGATGTTTAAAGCTCATAGGGTTGCAACCTGGTCTAATACTCCTTTATCTAAGAGCAGGAAACAAACAGAAAGAGACAGAATTGTACTTGGCAAAATTCATGGCCATGTGTGGCTCCAGGTGAGGAGGTTAAAGCTTAAGGCCTCTCTTACTGCCAGAAGGCTTATGGCATGTTTTCTCTCAATCGTAGCTGAAAAGGAAAGAAGACTCACTTTGGATAGTGCGTTTTGTAAGCATTGTCATTTGTTACTCAGCAGCCAGTTGAAAGGTTCCTGAACCCATGCTCAGAAGGCTACATGAAACTGACTCAGCAGAGCATGCTGAGGGCGCTCATGAGGACAGAGCTCATTGGCCAATCCCCATTACAGAACAATAAAGAAATGAGAGGAGTGGATAGCCATCCCAAGGTATTTCTGTAGTTGTCTAGCTCTATAACCAATCCCTGCAATGGAAATTCCTCATGTATGCCTTCACTGAAATTAAGATCAGACCAAAGTCAGTTTGAACCTCATCTTCAAACAGAAAGCTGGGAGTGCTAATTGTGGAGGAAGAAAGCAAAGCACGGATCTCTTTCAGATCTACAGGGGAGGAGTCTGAAGGTTACAAAATATTCCTTTCCTCTCCTACCTCCTAAACTTGGGCCAACTTTGTGCAGAAGCAAAGTATTAGAATGATTTAAGGTTATAGAAAAGATATTGCCATCCCCTTAATTCCTTTGTGATCTGATTGTGTGGTTATACCCATAAAATGAGACCTTTTGGGAAAAAAGTTGAAAAAATCAAGATATAAAATGTGTTTTATACCATATATATTTTAAGCCATATATATCTCTAAGTATATATGATATAACATATATTTATTATAAAAGTTTCTCTTTCAATATTCCTTTTGAGCTAAAGAAATTTAATTCATTTTTATCAGCATCATTCTCTTTATCTTTATCTTTTTCATAGTTATTCTAGATGGTGTAATAGAGAGTGTTTGGACTTTGAATCAAGGAAACATGAATTCAAAGTCTTAGTCTCAGACACTTACTAGCTGTGTTACCCTGGGCAAGTCACATAACCTCCCTCAGCCTGAGTTTCGTCATTTGTAAAATGGGGGTGATGATAGCACCTACCCTATAGGGTTGTTACAAGGTTTGAAGGAAATAATATATGTGAGGTGTTTTGCAAACTCTATAATGCTACATAAAAATTGTTATTATCATTCCCACAATATACAAGATTATTGACTAATTAGCATCTAATGAAAACCTAACATATGATAGACTGCTTCATCATGAGTCAGATTGGAGAAGTTTAGTACAAAGCCTCTTCACAGTATTCTTTTGTCAGGGTGAGGGTCCATTGATTGTTATTATTGTTTATCTTTTGTTCTTGAAGAAGGTCAATGACATTACAAGGATTACCCTGTTTCACCCAGTAGGATAGGTAGGTGGTGAATTGGATGAATTCTCTGGGGGCAGGGAATGGGCTCAGACTTAAAGGAATTCATATACAGCATATATATACCTGCAGTTGCTGGGCCTGGAGTCAGAAAGACCTGAGTTCAAATATGGCCTCAGACACTTACTAGCTGTGCGACCCTGGGCAAGTCACTTAACTCTATTTGCATTAGTTTCCTCATCTGTCAGGTAAGGAAATGACAAACCACTCCAGTATCTTTGCCAAGAAAACACCAAATTGGGTTAAGAAGAGTCAGACATGACTGAACAACAAAAAGTAATCTTTTACTTTTTAGTAACTTTAAGGTAAGAACATTTATTGAGTCAATCAATTGGACATCATGGGCTGAGCTGGAAAGAATTAGCAACCCAGGAGAAACCAGCAAAAGGAGAAAGAGAAGTTTGGACTGAGCTTGGCAGAGGAGAGATCAGGGAGGGCCATTGGTCCTAAAGCCGTCTTAGCTCAGAATATTCAGGCTGTCACCTTCAGTTGTGCCCATCTCCTCAAGGACTGGAGGAAGTTTCAAGGAAATGCTGGCCTTTCCTCTAACTTTCCATCCCAGGGCCTGTATATTAACAGACACTGTAATATACTTGCCTGCTTTTTTATCTGAAAGATTCAAATAACCTGAATTTTGCCTTAAACCCCAAACGAGCCAGAGGTAAACTAAAGCAGATAGTCAAACTTTTGTCCAAATGTTGGGAATTTTCCTAACTGGGGCTTAGAGTAATTGTGAATATACTCCCAACTGTTCACTTAATACAAAATTCTTAAAGCAGCATAGGGAATCACTTGGACCTAGGGAGCTGATATATTGCCTTTAGACTTAATGGTAACAGTGTGCTATGTTTTCATAGACAATACTTGGAGCCCATCGTTACATGCAGTTTTGGCGGCTTTTCCCTTAGTTGAGCAACCTTGATTCCTTTCACCTTTGTTCAACTCTTTATTTTGGCATTTCTCTTTTCTCTGAGTTCCTCCTAAATTTTTATACCTACTTGAAGTTGTACAACTCCAAATATTCAAATGCTCAAATACATCTATATTCTCCTCAATGTGGATATTTCTTCAAATGATGCAGATTGCAGACCATCTACCTCTGCCCATCTTCTGGGACTCTTATCCATATCTTTCCAGAAATTAACCATCAGGGCCGCCCAGTGTGCCAAAGACCTTCCTTGCTTTTTCCTGACATCACAAGAATGCCTGTGGAGCACATAGGCTGTCCAGTGGTTATCATTAGTTCTTCTCATGTGAGAAGCCCCTCTTTTTTGGTCATGAATTTCTTTGGTGACATCCTTTGCTCCAGTTTTAAAAATTCCTTATTTGTTATAAGTTGTAGCCTGACCACACCCTCCATACCTCTCTATTGACCTACGAGTGATACTCCTTTATAATTCTCCAGAGACTGCAGTATTCTGTGAGTTGCAGACGCAGAACAACACTGTTAGAATATTGTTATTAAAAATATGAGCCTTTGTTTCTGGGAAAAGTTTGGAGTCACTATAGAAGCTCTGCAGTTTCTCAAAGGCAGTTCAGTACACTCTCCTCTTCTTGTTTAATTCTGTGCCTTTGCTTTTGTCCTTTCCATCCTCTTCCAGGACCTTACCTTAACACTCTCTATTTCTCATATATTCAGTTCTCCTTCTCTATTATTGTCTTCCTCTAAGCCTACAAATATGGCTCAGTCTCTCCTAGGCAAGAAAACTCTGCCTTCCACCCTTCTACCCCAAGGGTTACCGTTTTTGGACTCTATTCTCTTTTGCTGGCAAACTTCTTGAAAGAGTAGTTTGTTTGCTGCCTCCATTTGATCACCCTCCACTCTCTTCTTTTAATCTTGCAACCCCTTTTCAATCTGACTTTATTTCCCTTTGAGGGGGGGAATCTTGCTTTATTTCTTCCTGCTACTTCATCATCCTTTGTTCCATCTCCCCACATAGTACTTGGTACCCTTTTTGTGTATTTGCCACATTCTCTTTTGAAGTATAGTTAGTTATGTCTTCTGCCACAAAAGTCCCATTCTCAGTTCTCATTGTGGTACCGTGATCATCCTATGTTTTCTTAGGCTATGCCAGCAGAGTTCTGCTGTTTGTATAAATGTATATGTATATATGTATGTATGCACATTTATACACACACATACGCAGATATATATACACTTACATATATATGCCAGCAACTGATATGCAAAGTCATTTTCGGCGCTGATGTGGTAGACTACAGAGCAGGTCCTAAGAACAGCTAGACCGGTATGGCTAGATGTTGTGTGTGAAGAAGAATACAATGAAATAATTAGAGAGGGGATGGAGCCAAGGTGGCAGCTGGAAAGCCAGGACTTGCCTAGGACTCTCCCCCAGGACCTTCCAAACACTGATAAAAAATGGCTCTGAATAAATTCTAGAACTGCAGAACCAAGAGGATAATGGAGGGAAGCAGGGCTCCAGCCCAAGACAGCCTAGGTGGTCGCTGGGTAGGGTCTATCACACCAAGCTGGGAGCGGAGCGGAATGGAGTGTGGGCCATGCCCAGACCAACCAGACCGGGAGCCGGGCAGAACAGGCCCTAGCACCCTGAATCATTGAGCTGTGGCAGTTACCAGACTTCTCAACTCACAAACACCAAAGACAACAGAGAAGGTTGGTGGGAAAATACAGCAGGTGACAGAGTGAAGGGAGTTTGCAGTTCAGCCACTGCCCTGGGGGCAGCGGAGGTGGTGAAGCTACAGAACCACAGCTGCAGTTGCTTCTAGCCCCAGGCACACCTGGTGGGAGGAATTAAGTGGCAGATCAGAGCAGGAGTGCAGAGCCTGCTTAGATTTGAGTCTGGTCCGGGTTCTTGGGGGAGGAGAAGCACTGCTGTGGCAGAGCTTGCTGTGTAGAAAAAGCTCTGAAAACAACAGTACAGCCCCTCAAGCTTGGGACAAAGTACTCTATACAAGCAGCCATACCCCAACAAAAAACTTGGCTGGGAACATGGCCAGGCAGTGAAAATGGACTCAGATTAAGACTCAGACTTTGGAATCTTTCTTTGGTGACAAAGAAGACCAAAACATACAGCCAGAGAAAGTCAACAAAATCAAAGAGCCTACATCAAAAGCCTCCAAGAAAAATGTGAATTGGTCTCAGGCCATGGAAGAGCTCAAAAAAGAGTTGGAAAAACAAGTTAGGGAAGTAGAGGAAAAATTGGGAAGAGAAATGAGAGTGATGCAAGAAAACCATGAAAAACAAGTCAATGACTTGCTAAAGGAGACCCAAAAAAATAATGAAGAAAATAACACCTTAAAAAATAGACTAACTCAAATGTCAAAATAGCTCCAAAAAGCCAGTGAGGAGAAGAATGCCTTGAAAGGCAGAATTAGCCAAATGGAAAAGGAGGTCCAAAAGGCCACTAAAGAAAATACTACCTTAAAAATTAGATTGGAGCAAGTGGAAGCTAGTGACTTGATGAGAAATCAAGATATTATAAAACAGAACCAAAGGAATGAAAAAGTGGAAGA
>CM053625.1:242343728-242373754 GCA_028646595.1 Phalanger gymnotis
AAGGATTTTCAACAAAATAGAGGACTTTCAAGCTTTCTCAGTGAAAAGACCAGAGCTGAATAGAAAATTTGACTTTCAAACACAAGAATCAAGAGAAGCATGAAAAGGTAAACAAGAAAGAGAAATCCCAAGGGACTTACTAAAGTTGAACTGTTTTGTTTACATTCCTACAGGGAAACATGATGTGTATGATTCATGAGACCTCAGTATTAGGGTAGCTAAAGGGAATATACATATATAGACAGATAGAGGGCACAGGTTGAGTTGAATATGAAGGGATGATATCTAAAAAAATAAAATCAAATTAAGGGATGAGAGAGGAATATATTGTGAGAGGGAGAAAGGGAGAGATAGAATGGAGTAAATTATCTCACATAAAAGTGGCAAGAAAAAGCAGTTCTGTAGGAAGGGAAGAGGGGGCAGGTGAGAGGGAATGAATGAATCTTGCTCTCATCAGATTTGACCTGAGGAGGGAATAACATACATAATCAGTTGGGTATCTTACCCTACAGGAAAGAAGGAGGAAGGAGATAAAAAAGGAGGGACAATAGAAGGGAGAGCAGATGGGGGAGGAGGTGATCAAAAGCAAACATTTTCAAAAAAAGGACAGGGTCAAGGTATAAAATTGAATAAAGGAGGATAGGATAGGAAGGAGCAAAATATAGTTAGTCTTTCACAACATGAGTATTGTGGAAGGGTTTTGCATAATGATACACATGTGGCCTGTGTTGAATTGCTTGCCTTCTTAGGGAGGGTGGGTGGGGAGGGAAGAGGGGAGAGAATTTGGAACTCAAAATTTTAAAAGCAGATGTTCAAAAAAAAAGTTTTTGCATGCAACTAGGAAATAAAATATACAGGCAATGGAGCATAGAAATCTATCTTGCCCTACAAGAAAGTAAGGGAAAGGGGGATGTGGGGGTAGTGGGGTGACAGAAGGGAGGGCTGACTGGGGAATGGGGCAATCAGAATATATGCCATCTTGGAGTGAAGGGGAAGGTAGAAATGGGGAGAAAATTTGTAATTCAAACTCTTGTGAAAGTCAATGCTGAAAACTAAAAATATTAAATAAATAACAATAATAATGAAAGAAATAATTAGGCAGCATATTGCTGTGTAAACAATATTGGACTTGACATCAGCAGGGATCTGCATTTGAATCCTGCCTCTGATGTTTAATATTCCTTTTGGCAAGTCCACCTCACTGAGCCAGTTTCCTCATCTTTAAAATGGAGATAGTAGTACCCCATAGCTATTACTTCACAGAGTTCATGTTTTGCTTGGAGAACTATATCAAGTTCTAGAAATATCAAGTATTATTAAATAAGGCTAGAAATGTAGGTAGAGACATATTTGGAAGTTCACATCTACAAGAGAGTCAAGCTAGAAGGCAGTTTGTTTCTGTGTTTGCCCCTGGTCTAGCTTCTAGTGTTGATGCTGGGGTAACAACAGTTCATTTTTATAACCCCTACGATTTGCAGAGTGCTTTACAAACATCACCTTATTTGATCCTCACAACAAGTCTGGGGTACTAATGTTATCCCCATTTTATGAATGAGAAAACTGAGGCAGACAGTGGTTGAGTGACTTGCTCAGTGTCACATGGTCTGTTTTGGGGGCCAGGTTTTGAACTTGGGTCTTCCTGACTCCAAGTTCAGTGCTCTAGCTACTGTGCCACCTAGCTGGAAGGCTATTTGAGCCACTCTTACCAGAGAAGGGAGATATGCCCCCTCCAGACCCTCCGCCATTTATTCTAACAATCTGAAGCCTTACTTAACCAGTCTGAAACTTCACACTGACAATCATTCCTTTCTTTTATGTTTATCTGTCCCTTTTGGCTGCTATCTTCCCTTAAGGCGAACATGTTGCCCCACCCCCCAGTCTAGAATCTTCTAGTTTTGGGCACTGTTATAAATCCCTCCTGACCTCAGCTAACCAAGCAGCCATGTTCTGTCTACTCCCATAAGATGACATGCTGTCCCTTTTCATCTTTTTACCTTCAGTCATTAATTCCTGTGAGATTCTGCCAGGGAGTGACTTTTTCTACTTTCTTCGATGATTTTTTTTCTTTAGAGAAAAGTAAAGTTTATTGCAAATAAGCTGATTTCGACACAGGAACTCTAACAAAATCAAAATCTCTGTTCCTACGTGAACTATAAATCACCTGTCTTGACATCTTACTTTCGACTTAAGCGATAGCAGCTGTAATTCTGCAGGCTGCAGGTGTACAGCTATCAAAATGAGTCTGGAATTCTTCTCTGTGGGCAGGCTGGCAGTCTCCAGGAAATGGAATGAAACCTGAGCCTCGGAAAAGGGAGCTGGGGAGCACATTTGTTTGAAGGAACTCTCATTGATTCTAAATAGTGATCGAGGTTGTTCAGTTTTAGTTTTCTTTTGGCCTTCCTAAATGGATCTGAGGGGATCTATTTGAAATACTCACCTGAATTTTTAATCCTCGCCAGGAGGAGCCAAGATGCCAGCTCCCTGCCAGGTGATGTATGGATTGGGTTTCTGCCTTTGTTCTACCAGCTCTAGGTGTCTTTGTGAATGGGAGATACATTCTAAGGATAGCCTCATGGTCCTCTTTTGGCTTTAAGGTATTGCTGATGTGGGGAGCTGTCTGTGCATGTTGAAGTCAGAGCTGTGAACTCACCCACTAGGAAAATACTTTTCAAGGAGAAATGAACATTTTTAAACCTTTCACAGTCCCTTCCCCCACTCCCAACCCCTACCCCCTTGTCCTTTTCTATTACCAGCATCGCTCCCCCACCTTAATGCTCTGGTAATTGAGATCCTAGATTAAGGTACCTTCCTACAGGCACAGGGGAGTTCTTTAGTTAGTAAAGGTGATATATCAGGCAGAGTTTGAAAAAAAGCATTCCAGAAGAAATAGTCTCCTTATTCCAAAAGAAGTTTTCCAGGGAGGACTTTGTGGAATGAATTCCTTTCAAAATAACTTTTTCTTGTTAGGAGACAATTTTTTTAATGAAATAACTATTGTCGAGTCATTTTTCAGTCATGTCCCATTCTTTGTGACCCCATTTGGGGTTCTCTTGGCAGAGATACAGGAATGGTTGGCCATTTCTTTCTCTAGATCATTTTACAGATGAGGAAACTGAAGCAAACAGGGTTAAGCAACTTGCCCAGGGTCACACGGCTAGTAAGTGTCTGAGGCTGGAGTTGAACCCAGAAGGAGGAATCTTACTGGCTCCAGGCCTGACATTCTTTCCATTGTGCCACCTAGCTGTCCTTTTGAGATTTTGAGTAGCTGATTGCTTCTCTAATTCTCATTCCAACTTCAACTTAACATTTATTAAATACCTTGAAAGAGTTTTTAAAGGATTTTTCCTCACCTGGGAGTTCATTATACCAAGGACATCTTAAGTCTGGTCTCTAGCTCCATTCCTACTATAAGCAGAACATTGTGCTAGGCTCTGGGGAGGTATAAGAATTAAGTAAAACAGCCTTTACTGTCATGGAGTTCACAACGTGGTAGGAATAGATGACAGATGTCATATGATGACATAACTGTAATGAAAAATGACACATGATAAATACATATGAAATGCTTTTTTGAGGTGAGAGGGTGAGGAGGGATCCTTATTGCTTGGAATGGAGTTGTCAGAAAAAGATTCATAGAGGGGGTGGCATTTAAGGGGGTTAGGTAAGGTTTCAACAAGTGGCAATAGGTTGGGGAAAGAGCATTATAGGTGTAGGGAACCTATAATTCAAAGGTCCAGTGCGGGATGTTTTTAGGGTCAGTAGTTCATGGAATATAGAATCCATGGAGGGGAATACCATGAGATAAGGGTAGAAAGGTCAGCTGGCACAAGATTGAGGAGGATCTTCAATACCAGGCAAGGGAGTCTGAATTTGACTCATTAAGCAATAACAAAGTCATTAACAGTTTTTGAACAAAGGAAGCCCATTCTTTCTTAGTTCTACCCTTATGATTCTTAGTGATCAGGGGAGCAAAATTCGCGTTTAAATTAGCGTTTAAAATTCTTCATAACCTGGGGTGGGGAATCTGGAGCCTCAAGGCATATGTGGCCCTCTAGGTCCTCAAATGTGGCCCTCTGACTGAATCCAAACTTCACAGAACAAATCCCCTTAATAAAAGGTTTTGTTCTGTAAAACTCGGTCAAAAGGCCACACCCAAGGACTTAAAAGGCCACAGGTTCTCTACCTCTGAATGGACCCTTCAGGAAACCACCAGGAATAAAAGAAGCAGGAGCTTTAACTTTTCTAGCAGATACTCAGTAAATCAGAGCTGGAATCAATAAACATTTACTAATTGCCTACTATGTGCCAGACATTGTGCTAAGTACTGGAGATACAAAGAGAGGCAAAAGACAGTCCCTGCTCACATTCTAATGGGGGAAAAATATAGAAAAAAGGATGTGGAAAAGTGAGGAGGTACCAGGAATGGGGGCATGATGAATTCCTGCAGCCAGGGTGAGAAATGACCCGAGAGGTGTGAGTTACAGAATTGATTTCATCTTGCATGAGTTTCTGCATGAGATCATGAAATCCAGGAGAATAGTCAGGTGGGAATGATCAAATCCTTGATAATTCATAAGTTGAATAAATATCGTGGTTAAGAAAGTGATTAAAATGTTCCTGTCCTTTGACTGAGAGAAGCCATTGCTAGACACATATTCCAAAGAGGTCAAAGGTAGAGATAATAGTAGACATAGGTCATAGACACCAAAATATTTAAAGCAGCACTTTTTGTAGCAGCAAAGAACTGGGATCAAAGTAAATGCTTGTTGATTGGAGAATGGCTAAACAAACTGTGATACGTGATACGTGAATGTGATGTTACTGAACGAGAAATGGTAAATATGAAAAATATAGAGAAGCATAGGAAGATATATGGACTGATGCAAAATAAACATTTATTCAGTGCTTACTATGTTCCATGTACTAAGTGATAGATATGTAAAAACAACACAGGCAAAAAATAGGCCCCAGTGTCAAGGAGCTTATAGTGTAAGGAGGGAGACGACTTGCAATTATTTGCATCAAAGATATATACAAGGTAATTTGGAGGTAATCTCAGAAGGCTATGCAATAGAAGGAGGGCACTAAATTGAATGGGACCATGAAAGGCCTATTGTAGAAGGTTATATTCAAGCTGAGGCTTGAAGTAAACCAGGAGGCCAAGAATAGGAGGGAGAACAGTCTAGACATGGGGCCTAGAACATTCTAGGCAAGTCAATGAAAGGCAGAGTAGGGAAATGGAGTGGCATGTGCAAGGAACAACAAAGGGCCTGTGCTGCTGGATTGTAGATGGCATGGAAGGGAGTCAAGTGCAAGAAGACTGGAAAGGTAAGAAGGGTCCATTCAGAGGTAGAGAACCTGTGGCCTTTTAAGTCCTTGGGTGTGGCCTTTTGACCGAGTTTTACAGAACAAAACCTTTTATTAAGGGGATTTGTTCTGTGAAGTTTGGATTCAGTCAGAGGGCCACATTTGAGGACCTAGAGGGCCACATATGCCTTGAGGCTCCAGATTCCCCACCCCAGGTTATAAAGAATTTTAAACGCTAAACAGGAGAATTTTATATTTAATCCTGGAGATAACAGAGAACCACTGAATTTTGAGTAGAGGGCTGATATGGTCAAATCTGCCCTTTGGAAAGCCCATGTTGGCAATTGAGTGAAGAATAGACTAAATGGGGAGAAACATGAGGCAGAAAGACCAACTAGTGGGCTATTGCAATAGCCCAGGTAAGAGGTGATGAGTGCCTATGCCAGGGTGACAGCTGTGTTACAAGAGAGACGAGGGCCTATACAAAGGAAATCGTGAAAATAGAATCCACAGGGCTTGGCAACAGGTTGCCTATGTAGGGGCTGAGCATAAGAAGTTGAAGATGGCCCTGGGTTGTGAGCCAGGATACCTGAGAGTATGATGGTGCCCCTGACAACAATAGGGAAGTTCAGAACAGGGGAGGATTTTGGAGAAAAGAGAATGAGTGCAATTCTGAACATGTTGAATTTTAAGATATCTAAGGAAGTCCTGTTTGAGACTTCTGATAGACTGTCTGTGAATAACCTGCATAGAGAGGATAACTGAATCCATGGGAGCTGACAAGACCACTGAGAGAAAGTAGAGAGGGAGAAGAGGGCACAGGACGGAGACACACATACACACACACACGTGTGTGTGTGTGTACATGTTATATATAATATACTATATATTATATATATAATATAATATATATGTTTATATATACATATATATGTATAAAAAGTAGTTGAATTAGAGGCTCTTTGGGAGGAAAGAGGTTGAGCTTAGTTTCTTGTAGAGAATGGTGTTTGAACTGAGTTTGCAAGGGGGGATTCCGTGAGGCAGAGTGGGGAAGGAGTGCATTCCAGGCATTGGGGAACCACCAAGTGCAAAGGCATGGAGATGGGAAGATGAGTATTGTATGTGAGGATCAGAGAGAAGACTCGCTTGACTGGATTACCGAGGAAGCACCTGGGAGTAAAATCCAATGACAATGGACAGATAAGTTGAGGCTAGGCTATGAAGGACTTTAAAAGCTAAACAGACTTTCTAATGAGTAGCATCTGTTAGAGTGGAACAGGGGAGGACGGTGGAATTGAAGAACAGCAACAGCAGCAAGAGGATCCAAGATGCTACTGGAAATGTGAGAGAGCTATGAAGGGCAGTGACTAGAGAACTGCCAATGAAAGAGCAGTGCTGAAAAGGGGAGAGCCAACGCGGAAGAGCAAACACCCCCCATTGGGGTCCTACCCACGGTACTATTATAAGTTAAAAAGATCAGTCTCTGCGGTAGGATAACTACCGGTGATCTCTGTGGACTTCAAGTCCTTTACTATGTGAATAAAACCATCCTATATTTGGAGGCCTTGTGAGCCTAAGTACTTGTAAGAGGAGCATTGATAATGAAGTTTCTATGTTCTACTTAGGAGGTGGCAGTGAGCCAGAGAATATATCTCCAAATCATATCCAGCTTCTTCATCTCAGGAGAGAGTCTCTGATACAAGGGTTACATGCAGGGGTGTACTGGTAAATATTTAATGATCAGCTTTAAAAAAAAAAAGTACCCATGACACACTTTTAAGTTTAATCTGTATTATTAACATTTTCTTACAAAACGAAAAAACCAAACCCTAATTTCCAAGGTATAAATGTTGACACTGAAAATTTAATAATTGGCTCCTGCAAGTTTAAGCTGGCTCTAGCATATCACTAGTAAGATACCATTCTCCTAAATCTTCTAGGCTTCAAAAATGTCATTAAAAAAATTCCTCCCTAGTGCACTGCTAATCCAACATCCTTACCCCATCTAATTATTTTAAGTATATTTTGTTTTATTAAGTATTTTCCAATTACATGTAAAAAGTTCTAACATTTCATTTTAAAATTTTAAGTTCTAAATTCTCTCCCTCCTTCTGTGCCTGCCCCACTCCTTGAGAAAGCAAGCAATATAATATGGATTATTCATGTGAAATCATACAAAACATATTTCCTTGTTAACCATTTTGCAAAAGGAAACACACAGAGAAAACAAGAAAAATAAAGTTTACAAAAGTATGCTTCAGTCTCTACTCAGAGTTTATTAGTTCTCTCTCTGGAGGTGGATAATATTTTTCATCATGGGTCCTTTAGAATTTGCTTGAATCATTGTCTGGATGAAAGCAGCTAAGTTTCACAGTTGATCATTCTTACAATATTGCTATTACCATGTACAGTGTTCTCCTGGTTCTGCTTGCTTCCCTTTGCATCAGTCCTTATAAGTCTTCCCAAGATTTTCTGAATGGATCCTGCTTACCATTTGTTATAGCACAATAGTATTCCATCACAAATATAATACACCATAATTTGTTCAGCTGTTCCCCAAATTCCCATCTAATTATTTACCAGTTTCTTTTGACTTGATCTTCACAATATTTCTTGCATCCTTAGAACTGTAGAAACTTACATAATGCTGGAATAGCCTTTGGAAACCCAAGACTACCTCCAGGTCAGGAGGAGAATTGTAGAATTGGAATTGTCGAATGATGTTAGACCTGAAGCGAAGTTTTAGAAATTATCTAATCCAAACTGATATTCCATTTGGGAAAATTGAACTCTAGAGATGTATCTTCTATTTCTAGGCATTGCCACTAAGCAGATGTGATTTTGAGCAAGCCACTTAACTCTTCTAGACAACTTAACTCTTCATCCATAAAAAAAGAGAGCATTGGATTAGATGATTTTTAAGGTCTCTGGTCTCACCTGTGATTCTTTAATGCACAGCTTGTTAATGACAGACATGTGACTAGAACTCATCTGACTCCCAGACCAGTGCTCTACATACCACTGTACCTCCATAGACACTGATGTCTGTTTCCTCCTTTCCATTCCTGTTGCCACCATCTTAGTGCAATCTGTCATTACTTCTGGGCTTGGGTTATTGCAATAAACTTCCTAATTAGTTTCACTGCTTCTAGTCCCTCTCACAGCTAAATTCATCCTTTACTCTATGGCCTAATCACCTCACTTTCCTGCTCAAAAACCTTCAATGACTCCCTTTTTAATGACTGAATTTAAATACTAATTCTGCTCATTACTACCTATGCAATTTTGGACAAATCAAAAACACCTTTGGGTCTTAGTTTCTAGTACTAAATCTATGATCCTGTCTACCATCTTTATCTTGCTCTACAAGGCTCCTCACAGCCCTCACAGACCTGTCTTATCTTATACCACTCATATCTTCTACACTTCAGCTAAACCTGACTACTCCATTTGCTAGCAAAGCCTGTGCTCCCTTTCCTCCATGCCTCTGCAATGCTTTATATATCTAGATTATGTCCCCCCATCTCTGCCTTTTGAATTTATATCCGTCCTTCAAGATTTTTCTCATATGCCTCCACCTCCATGAAGCCTTCCCTTCTTCCCCAACCAGAGTTCAGATAGCAGTTATATTTTTAATAGGCATTTTTTACACTATACTTTGTACCACATTTATTTATGCAAATCTCATCTCCCTCGTCTCCCCCTTTAGCTTCTTTATCTTCTCTCTTTGAGGGAAGGACTGTTGTTATTTATCTTTAAAGTCCTTTTATTGCTTAGCACAAGAACTTATACATAGTAGGTAATCAGTAAATATTAAATGAATGAATGAAAGAGAGGAGGCCTTGGGGGCTTTCCCCATTACTCTCTGTAATGATTGGCCAGCATCAAAATAACCACAAAGCATACTCCAGCCATATCCTTATTATCCAGCAAAGTGCATTTTCTCCAGTTGGGGGAGTGGTATTAGCTAGCATAAATAGCTACCATCACACTACATAAACAATAAATAATACAGTAAGGCCAGGGAAAGAGAAATAGTCATACAGTTAAGACGGATTATATGCAACCTGTGTAACCCAGTTTTGTATTGGTTATCTATAGTGGACTTCAAAATGGAGAGATCTCATACTTGTAAAGGAATATTTGGATAAATTCTAATGCATTGCTATATTGTGAAAACATTCTGGATAAGCCATAAGTGAAAATGTGACAAAGGCCGAATTCAGCTTAGAAACACCTCGCATCTGAAATACTGGAATGAATTTAGACAGAGAAAAAGTGAAAATGCAGAGGGAAAGTAGCAATTGTTGTTGTCCTCTCTTCAGACTCCACCTTAAAGTATTTAAGACCTTTGACCTGCCTTCTCAACTATGCTGATGGAAAAATAATCTGATAGGAAGGAGCTGGAGCTGGAGAAAAAGTTTGGAAATGGGTCAGGATAATACTTAAGAAATCAGCTAGTATAAAGAATCTGCTTCCATTTAATTCAATATGAGAGAATACAATTTAAATTACGTCACATATAAAATGAACCAATAGCTTTCTGCTAGGTCTTTCAAAAGTGGTGTGTAACTCAGTAAAAAATGGACTTTTTGTTAACATCTGTAATATCAAAAAAGTGTTTTTAATGAATCTCGTCATTTTCTGAATTAACCCTAACTTCAAACAATTTTTTTTTTTTCCATTTAAGGAACATTGTACCCTCTTTCCAAATTGATACTTAGTTGGAACAGGTGTTATTTTGGCAGCTGCTTTTAAGCTGGTAGGATTTTTTACATCTGGATGCCGGAGCTAATCAGAAGATGTCTTTCCACTTTTTTTCACTATTTGAGGCACAGTTTAAAGGTTCTCCGTATATTTTGTAACTCATTAATTTTTGGCATCCTCTCTCGAACACAGGCCAATATGATTCATTCTTTCTTTGAGCACAATTAGCTGTGAAAACAGATCTTAAGACTTTTTTTTTTTTTTGCGAAGGATTATTGAAGATAGGAAATGCAGGTGATTATCAGAGTTTGCCTTTGATACAGACATCCTGCTCCTCTCAGAGCCCTTTGAACTCACTTTGATATGCAATAATTAGGAGGGATTCAGCCCCAGGAGGAGAAGAGGCTGCTGCAGCCCTGCCTCCTCTCTCACTCTAGAGTCCTTGTTTTGAACTATTGATCAAACAGATTTGAAGGGATTTGTTGAAGCCTGTGTGGGCTGAAGAGGAAGGAAATGTTGGGGGGAGGATGAAATGGGCACATCTGGCTATAAATACTACAGGAAGGAGCCTACTGGTCAGGTTTCATTCATCACATTTCACACACATTACTTAGCCTTGAAATTGTCTTCTATTGCAGAAGAAGCCCTGCAAGACTTTATATTTTTATGTCTTGGCAAAACTAATTACTAGTTTGCAGGAGCACACGTGCAGAGGAGCAGGTAGTGAGTGAAATCTGCAAGCAAGTCTCCTAAGAATAGCCAACACTGGGATCTAGATACTTGAAGAATGGTGGTAGTTTTCTTGCTGGCACTAAGTTATCTGTGCTCTCCCCTGGGAGCCTTGGTTCTGGATTCTAACACTATCAAGAGTTCTGCTGAAGTACAAGACCCTCGGAAGGTAAAATTTGTGCTGGGGATGAATGCTTATAATTGGGTTTGCTGTTTCAGTCTCATTGGTGAAATTCCGGATTTTATAATGAAATCATTAAAATCCATAGGTAACAGTCTCTTGCCTGGATGGGAGGGGGCTTTGGCATAAGCAATAGGAACAATAATAAAATGTTGCCTTTACTCTGTTATATATACACAGTGAAACTTGTCTTTTTCCATACATTAAGTGAAGCTAATAACCTATGCCACTGAACAATGAGATGTTGAGACTCATTCCAATAATAAACCTTATTAAGGCTCTCGGAAAGAAAACAACTGAATGAGGTACTCTATAATGCTATTTTAAAGATAAAGAACATAAATTCATTTTGTTCCTTGTCGTCTATTACTCCATGTGAAGGCACTACCACAAAGCCAAAGCACTAAATTTTCAGGCAGGTGCACGAAGAGCAATTAGCAATTCCATGAATGGTGGAAGTTGCTACTGTAAAGATAAACGCCATAACGGCATGAAATTTGGTGATTTTAAGAAACCAAATGTGGACTCTTGGAATGAAGTTGGCATACAGTAATTGCTCAATACATGCTTGCTGGAGTGAATTTTAAAATGTAGGCATTTGACTTTTATCCTGGCTTTGCTTCTCAAGGTCTCAGTTCCCTCATTTGTAAAATGAAGAGGGTTGAATCAGAGGTTCCCAAACTTATTTGGCCTACCACCCCATTTTCAAAAAAAAATATTCAGCACCCCCACCCCCCAGAAATCTTACAAACTAGGAAAGAAGTCCCAGATTAAGTGTACAATTGCGCCTGAGGCTACTACCACCCCCTTGGATGGTTCCACCCCCCCCCCCCAATGGGGTGGTATCACGTACTTTGGGAACCACTGGATAATCTCTGAGTTTTCCTCTGCTCCAAGTCCTTTGCGATATTTGAAATAATGATGGGTTTTCTTGCTCTGTATTTTGTATTTAATGGAAGTATTTTTACTCCACAGGGTTCTTCACAGTGCTTGAATGACAAGGATTGTGGTGCCAAAAAATTCTGCCTCAAATCCAGAGATGAAAAGCCATTCTGTGCAATGTGCCGGGGGTTACGGAGGCGTTGCCAGCGTAATGGCATGTGTTGCCCAGGGACTTTCTGTGTCAATGGTAAGCTGTCATGAACCTATGCCATGCATTAAATTGTACATAGCCCTTGTATATATACCATATATACAAGAACACGTCAAGGGCTCCTCTAAATATTTTAGGTTTTTTATAGTTTTCATTTTAATTTATGCTACCTTAACTTAAACATTTCCTAATGAGTTATTCTTAGTCTTATTTGTGTTGAGAATTTGTTGCTTAAAAGTAATGATCCAAAATTGAATACTGTATCTTTTAATTATTCCTTTATTCCTTTTCCCCATGATACACACTTCATGTTTCCCTCTTAATTATAAAACTGACTTTAACTTTCTGGGGACATGTAAAAATTTTCCACTAACGTCTTCCTCTAGTCTTCATCATAGAATGGAAGTGACCCTATGTTTTTACAGCTTATGCCAATAGACCGCAAGCAAGTCCTTCATCAAACTGGAAAGGCTTAAAGTAAGGACTGGATAGACTGGTGTGTGTGATTCAGTAGGCATTTATTAAAACACTTACCATGTACTGGGGAAACAAAGATAAAAACAGGTAGTCTTGGTTCACAAGAACATTACATACTACCTAGGTTGTATAAAATATAAAACAAACCACCAGGCAATCAATTTTTTAGCCAAACCAGTTCAATACTATCTGGATTATGTTCTATATCACTGGAAGGAGTACTAACAATGATGAAATAATGTTTTTTTTTAAAGTACTGAAACATACAACAAGTGTTAAAAATAACAATTAGAAAATACAGGTGCTGCCAAAGCATATTATGATGTGCTCGTGTGCCTGCCCCCCGCAAGATGTAACAATTCTAGCCTTGAATGACTGTCCCTCAGATGTCTGTACACTCATTGAAGAGACAACCCCAATCCTGGAGAGAAATGATGACCAAGAAGGCTTGGATTCTAAGGTGACAACTCAGCATCCAATTCAAGAAAGCAAACCCAAAAAGAAGCCCAACACTAACAAATCTCAAGGCAGTAAAGGTAAGGGCAATACTATTAACATAGTAAAATGATTTTCTTTTTTCTTGTAGGCTTCTGGGGTTGGGGTACTAGATGAAACAAAACCTGTCTTCTTCAATACGGTACTACTAGAAACTTTTTTTTTTTGCCTTCTCTAATCTAGTTCTGCTGAAAAGCAAGAGGCTCAACCTTATGAGAGATAGTGGGTAAAGAACAAATTTGGGCTAAAGGAATAGGGAACATGAAATAAGAAAAGCAGAAATCAGTGCAGTACAACATGACTATACCAATCACAAATATATTCATTGATGAGAGAACCCACCAGTTTACGTCCTTTGATCCTTAGAATGCATTAGTAAATATTTATATTTGTAGAAAAACAAACCATATCAAGTTAAATGAAATTTTCTAGACGTTTCATTCAAATTTATAATACATATTACTAGGATAGAGTTCCTAAACTGTTCCACAGAATTCTGAGATAACTCCATGATCACTCTGTGAGAAAACTGACAGCAATATTTTCCTTTCTAAAACAGTAAACATAAAACCACATTATTAAAGCTACTTTCATGGCCATTTTTAGTTATGAAAGCTTAATTCTAGTTTCAATATGAAGTCTAACTCCCAATCCCATGGAAATTTAAAGCATCATATAATCTGAAAGTTGGAAGGGACCTTACCAGCCATCCATCTATCTATCTATCTATCTATCTATCTATCTATCTATCTATCTATCTATCTATCTATCTATCTAGCTATCTAGCTATCTAGCTATCTAGCTATCTAGCTATCTAGCTATCTATCTATCTATGTCCCAAAGCAGTGTTGTCAAAATTGTGGCTTGCAAAACTCCCAAGGGGAATCAGATTAAAATGTAACTGGGAAATGTTTAACAAAAGAGATAAAAATACAATAAAACACAGATAATATTAATTTCAGGGCAGCACAGTGGATAGAACTCTGAAGTCAGGAAGACTCGTTTTGCTGAGTTCAAAGCCCGGCCTCAGACACTTACTAGGTGTGTGACCCTGGGCAAATCACTTAACTCTGCCCCAGTTTCCTCATCTGTCAAATGAGCTAGAGAAGGAAATGGCAAATCACTCCAGGATCTTTAACTCCAAATGGGATCATGAAGAGTCAGACACGACTGAAAAACTACTAAACAGTAACAACCACCACCATCCACTGATACAAGTGCAGTGTTATTAAAAACCTATCTTGATTTTTCTACAGGGCAAGAAGGCGAAAGTTGTCTACGAACTTTTGACTGCAATTCTGGACTTTGCTGTGCTCGTCATTTTTGGACAAAGATTTGTAAGCCAGTCCTCCTGGAGGGGCAAGTTTGTTCTAGGCGTGGCCATAAAGATGGTGCTCAAGCTCCAGAAATTTTCCAGCGTTGTGACTGTGGTCCTGGACTGTTTTGCCGAAGTCAAAGTACCGGGCCTCGAAAACATTCACGTTTAAGAGTCTGCCAAAAAATCTAGTCTCCAAATACTTCAAAATCTTTTGAAATACAAAACTGAAAATGATTCTTAAAGCCTTTAATATAGACATTTCTTGTAATAGGATCATGCAACACTTGAAGTAACTTAAAGCTAGACTGATACTTTGAAACCACTACTGTAAACCATGGTGGAAAAGGAGCTGGTTCTTTGTCTGTGTTCTTCAATGTACATGAAAACTGAGGTCCCTGAAAACAAAAAAATGTGGTTTTAACCTGGTGACTCAATTAATAACAAACCATTAAGTGGTTTCTTGACAGACATGGAAGAAAAGTGAAAGGGTTTGAAGGCAATAGTAAATCAATTCCTACAGACTTTACAGTGAGAACCCAAACATCTGTTGTTTTGATAATGACTTCTCATCCACTAAGACACAAATGCCATATCATCATGCATGGGTGAAACTGTATGACAGTTTAAATTAAATACAGTATTAGAAAAAAAAAA
The DNA here is from genome assembly GCA_028646595.1 of Phalanger gymnotis. NCBI lineage: Eukaryota > Metazoa > Chordata > Mammalia > Diprotodontia > Phalangeridae > Phalanger > Phalanger gymnotis. The sequence continues at coordinate 242,358,690 of CM053625.1, forward strand.
GTTTTACTAAGCAGATGACCTATTTTTGTGTTATGTAATTATAACTCCCAAGGAATTCTAGAACTGAAAATACAGATTTCAAAATATATACTTCAAAAAACTTGGCCTTCATACTATGATCTTTATCCATGACACTTGAATGATAATGCCAAGAAAAAGTGACGAAGACGTAATTTAATAGTTATAAACACAGAAAAGATGAACTAGTTTGATTTAGAAGCCAATTTGCTGGTGCTAGTTTCTTTTCAAGGGAAATTGCAGCTGTCTAGGTTACAATATTAGTTATGAGTAAAATATGAGAATGAAATGTACTTAAAACACCCTCTAATTTCAAGAATAGTCATTGTTTCCAAAAGCCAAGGCACAAGGTAGCTGACTGAAGTACAGGTAGGGTCTAGGAAACAGCACTGAAAAATCCTTCTTAAGTGGGGCAAAAAGTTTCAGAGTAAAATCTCTCACAGAGATCAACCAGTTTTCCTTCTCTCCATGTTATTTATCTTAAACTCTTCATAAAGAATAAACATGAATAAGATGTGTATATTTAAATTGATCTATTTGCTAATAAAATAAGAATAATACCACTTGATTGTGCTGGATATTTTAATGATTACAAGGCTAAAGAATGAAAAGGAAGCTATCACTTATAAACAGTAAGGACTCTTACACAGTAAAGTTCAAGAAAAAAAGATTGCTGTGTGGTGGTTTTTTGCACTGACAAAGCCATCACTCGCTTCTGTCCTTGGGTTCTCGGTATTTCCACTGGATATAGTCAAAGATGTCTTTTTCACTGTCCACTGGGAGGGGTTCTCCAGCAACTCCTGTAAAATGGAGGGGGAAAAAGGTTTCTAGAATTTATATCTGGTGTTTAATTCCTATGCTCACTTTCATTCATCCCCCATATACAATCAGTTGCCAAGTACTGTTAAGTCTACCTTCATGACATGTTAGAATGTAAGCTACTTGAGCGTAGAAATTGTTTCATTCTTTGTATTTGCATGCCCAATCCTGACACATAAATGCCTGTTGATGGATCTCTCTCATCAATCCCCTTATCTTCACTCACACAGCCACTAACCTAGTTGAGTCCCTCCCTTATCACCTCTTATCTGGAACTGTAATAGCCTCTGGTCTTAGGCCATCCTATACATAGCTGCCAAATTCACAAGACACAGATCTGACTGTGTCACTCTCTTATTTAATCTTCAGTGGCTTTCTATTTGCCTTTGGACTAAAAATAAAAAGCCCTCAGGCCTTTAAAGCCCTTCACAATATGGCTCCAGCCTGAAGTTTCAGACTTATTCCACAGTATATCTTTTCACACGTGCTATGTTCAAGTTAAACTGATCTACTTGCTGTTCCCCAAACTCAGTACTTCTCTCCTGCCTCTGTGATTTTGTACAGGTTGACCCCCTTGCTTGGAATGCACTCTCTTCTCACAATCCCTCAGAAAATTTTGAGTTTAAGATTCAACTTAGGTGCAGCTTCTTACAGTAAACCTTTCCTGATCTTCTAGTTCCAAGTGCTTTTTCCTCTCTTCAGATTTTCTTCTATTTATTTACCTGTGTCTGTCAAATACCCTATCAGAATATAGACTCTTGGAGGTCTCCTGAAAAAGAGGACTACTTTCATTTTTGTGTTTCTAACATATCCATAGTACCTTGCAGTTTAGGTTCTCAATAAATGCTTGTTAAATTGACAGGGGAAAAGTAGTTAATTTGCAAATGTTAAAGGTTATCTTGAAAAGAGAAGAATTTGTGACCAAACAAGAGACAGACAGCATTATGGGATGTAAAATGGATAATTTTGTTATATTAAATTAAAAAGGTTTTGCACAAACAAAACCAATGCAGCTAAGACACAGAAGGAAAACAGAAAACTGGAAAAGAATTTTTACAGCAAGCATCTCTGATAAAAGCCTCATTTCTTAAGTATATAAAATACTGAATCAAATTTATAAGAATACAAATCATTCCCCAATTAATAAATAATCAAAGGATATGAACAGGCAGTTTTAAGAAGAAGAAATCAAAGCTACCTATAGTCTTGAAAAAATGCTCTAAATCATTATTGATCAGAGAAATGCAAATTAAAACAACTCTGAGGTACTACCACATACTCTTTGGATTGGCTATTATGAAAGAAAAAGAAAAGGATAAGGATAAATTTTGGAGGGGATGTGAGAAAACTGGGACACTAATGTATTGTTGGTGGTATTGTGAAGTGATCCAACCATTCTGGGGAATCATCTGGAACTATGCCCAAAGGGCTATGAAATTATGCAGACCCTTTGATCCAGCAATACCACTACTGGTTCTGTACTTTAAAAAAAAAAAAAAGGGCAGAGATCAAAAAAAAGAGGGAAAGGACCTATTTGTACAAAAATATAGCACCTCTTTTTGTGGTGGCAAAGAATTGGAATTGAGGGAATGCCATCAATTGGGGAATGGTTGAACAAGTCGTGGTTTATGATTGTAATGGAATACTATTGTGCTGTAAGAAATGATGAGCAAGAAGATTTCAGAAAAACCCAGAAAGACTTATATGAATTGATGCAAAGTGGAGTGAGCAGAACTAGGACAATACTGTACAAAGTAAGAGCCATATTGTAAAGATGATCAACTGTAAATGACTTAGCTAATCTCAGCAATACAATAATCTAAGACAATTCCAAAGGATTTGGATGATGAAAAATGCTATCCACATCAAGAGAAAAAATTGATGGAGTCTGAATGCAGACCAAAGCATACTATTTTTCACTTTATTTTTCTGTGGTTGTTTTTGGGGGGAAGGTCCCCTACATTTTTTTCACAACATAAATAAGATGGAAATGTTTTATATGATTGTACCCGTATAACTATATCAAATTGCTTACTGTCTCAGGAAGGGGATGGGAGAGAATTTGGAACTCAAAATTTTAAAAAATGTATATTGTTTTTACATATAATTGGGGAAAAAATAAAATATTATTATTTTTTTAAAAAGGTAACCTTAACAGGCATTATGCTTTGATGAGGATGGGAATGTTTCCTGGGATGAGCATTTAACACTGCCTCTAAGGACACTGATACACAACCTTGCTAACTACATCATTTACTGGAAGGTTTTCTAACAGATCCAACTTGTTAAGAATAAAATTTCTCTCTAAATGGCTTTCTTTGCTCAAAACGCCCATTTATCACTGCCAACAAAAGAATAATACTCACCAGTGACTCCCAAGGGCCGGATTGTATACTCATTGATTGTGAAGCCCTTTTCTAGGGCATGGGCCCTCATATTCTTATTGAAAATATCACTGCCAGTGAAGTAAAGAACACCACAGTAATACTGGTCCTTGGGAATCAATCTAAAAATATGGAAAAAAATGGACAAAATTTTTTCTTATCTAATGTGGTACATATGAGGATTTTCATGGTACTATCAATGGGAAAGAAACATCTAAAAAGCTGCTAATAGTAAACATATCATATTATGTAGTGCTTTAAGCCTTTGACAATGCTCCTTAACAGCCCTCTGAAGTAGGTACATGGGTAGGACAGGCATTCCTATCATGCCCATGTTAGAGAGGAGGAAATGGAGGTTTTTAGAGATGAAATAACATGCCCATGTGGCACAGGGAATGTTCAAGGACAGATGGAAATCTGTCTTAGTCTCCCGATGCCAAGGTGACAAAATGCTCTGCTTTGACGAGGTGGCCAAATAACCTGAGGAAAACAGTATCATGAAAATGAAATTGGCCAAGAAAAGCTTCTATGAATCTGAACTCAAATATACCCAACAATGGGGCTAGTGAGAGTCACTGCAGGATGCTAGGAGGTAATGTTCTGTTGAGGGTAAAGGAAGAGTGAAATGGCAACATCACTGAATGTTTCACCCCAACAATCTTTGACCCTTAGACATGAATCTTTTTAGGTGCTAAGAGGTAAGATACAGTCCATCGTGATATACACCTTCTCTGCAAAGAACAGAATAAACATTTGTTTAATGACCAATGTGAGAATGTAGAATCAGACTTCTTTACATACTTTTTCATAGTAAACAACATCTGCAGAAGGAATATATGGTCTTTCGAAAACTGTTATTTTACTAAAAACAATCATACTAGGAATAAAGAAATAAAGTCCAGGGTTTGTCTATTTACTAGAAGAGAAGTGGATAAGAAGGAGACACAGAAAAAATTGCTCAAGTAGATTTGAGACAGATTGTGAGTAATACCTGATATCAATTCTTCTAAATGGATATACAACATCTTCATCTTCACTTGCCAGCTGACAAACACCCTAAGTGCAAACAAATGATAAATAACAGAAAAGATAATTTAAAAAATTTAATGCTTACTTTTAAGCACATATTTTAAAAAATGCAGATATTTAAATCTATACTTTTGAAAGCTTAAGTTTCAAATCAAAACCTGTTATCAGCTTTTCTGTTTTTATATTATTACCTTCTAATTGAGTTCCCTGATATATAAACCACTAACCATTGAAAAATCTTTAGTAGATTGCCATTACTTCATTAATAAAATACGACTCCCTTAAGCTTATATTTAAGACTTGCCATAATGTGGCTCCAACCTTCCTTTTCAATCTCATTACATACATATTGTTCCTCTTTACACATTCTCCATTCTAGCCAAGATGAAGCAGGTAGCTAGGTGGTTCAATGGATAGAGGCCTGGGCCTGGAGTCAGGAAGCCTTGAATTAAAATCTGGATTTAAATGGTTGTATGACTCTGGGCAAGTCATTTAATCTGTTTGCCTCAGTTTCCTCAACTGCAAAATAGGGCTGATAATAGCACCTACCTTCCAGAGATATTGTAAGGTTCGATCAGATAACATCTGTAAAGTACTTAGCTCAGTGTTTGGCATTAGTAGGCACTATATAAATTGTGCTACTGTTATTAATATTCCTTGGTCCCAGATCTCACCCTGACTTTTTCCATGCTTCTTTATACAGAACTTTAAATTGTATAAAGTGGTTTTTTTACACACATTATCTCATTTGAGCCTCACAGCCCTTAGACTTAGGTGCTACAGGTATTACTATCTCCATTTTACAAATGAGGAAGTTGAGATTCAGAAGGTTTTAAAAACTTGCCTCTGTTTACACACTATTCAATGTTAGATACAGGATTCAAGCCAAAGACCTCCTGACTCCAAGCCCAGGACTCTGTCTCCTTGTGATTTCAATCCCACTGGTCCTCTGGAGCACTGTCTCATGTGACTGTCCTTCACAAAATTAAAGACAGCTATCATGCTCCCCTACATTCTCTCTTCTCCAGGCTAAATAGTCCTAATTCCTTAAAATAACGCTAATAAGGCTGAACATAAGGCCCTTCGCGGTCCTGGTTATCCTCTTCTAGATACTCTCCAGTTTATCAATTTCCCTCCTAAAATATGCCACCCAGAACTGAACACAATACTCCAGATGTTGTCTGACAAGGGCAGAGGACAGTGGGACTATTATTATCCTGCAAAGAATCCAGAAGTCAAACTATACATTTAATTCTATTCCAGTTTTAAAAATCCATTCCACCCCAAAGAAAACATTTGTGTCATATAGACAGTGGAATAGTTTCTTTGAAGTGGAAAGTGTAATAAATAGACTTTCAATACGCTGAAACAATATGAATAAGTATATACAGATTAATGCTGAGGGTAGTACTAATTTCAATTCTAATTCCAAAAAGGGCTTTTCAGGTGACAAAAAAATGATTGTATTTTATTACTTTATAGGTATGAGTCCACAATGCACTTCTAGTCACCAAACAAACTTACACAGTAAAATGAATTCCTTGTCATTTCCAGAAATTTGAGTAGAAAGGCTTATAAGGGTACTGATCTATACTTTCTAACAATTTCTTATTAATGTTCAAAAAAGGGCAGGTCAGATTCCTTCATTTATCACTTATATGAAGCATCAAGGCACCCTATAGGAGACACAGGAGACAGTTTGTACCAAGCCAGTCAACCCACCACAAATATCAAATCAACTATTACTTCCAGTGAGACCTGGATGGAGATGGCCTAGAACCCTTACCCCAAGAGCCTTAGGAATAATAGTGTTCCCCTGGACATCCAGTCCTGCTTCTAGCACAACATCTGAGGAAGCAAATCCCATAGAGAAGGGACCAGCTGTCCCCACTAAACTCAATGCAAGGCAGCCTAGCTGAAGAAGCAAGGTACCCTAAAGGAGAGCCAGGAGACAGCTTATGACATGAAAGTCAAATTACCTCCTGAGGCCTAGGTAGACAGCCCAGGGCTCTGAACCCAGTAGTCTTAGAATAGCAGTACTCTTCAGACTACCAGTCCTGCTTCCAGCTTATGCTTCACAGCCATCACTGAGAACAAATATATGCAGAGAAGGGCTCTGCCTTCCTTGCCATAAACACCAAGAGCTGACCGACTACTGACAGGTAAATCCAAGAGCCCTGGGAACAGCAGGGGCCCCAGTCTACCAGCCTTCCTTCTGCCTTAGCCCACTGGGTAGTAATCACCATGAAATGTGGCCTGGCAACTGCTTCTTCAGGAACTTCAGGCACAACTACTAAAGACTTCCAAAAAAAAAAGCTGTTGCCACCAAAGTCCTTGGGCCCTGTCAAATGATTTAACTGATAGGATTTTATGGGTGGAACTGATATTAAAGACAATGCATTATCATTTGCTTTGCTATAGTACCCTATCAACCATGAGACCTTCCCATTTTACTTTGATGCTTAAAAGTGCTATATGTGTTGTCTCCCTGCATTATTAGTATGTGAGCCCCTTGAGAGGAAGAACTTTTCACTTTTTATTTCAATTTTTATTTATTTTATTTAAATCTCAAGCACTTATAGAACAGTGCTTTCTATATAAAAAACACTTAATAAATGGTTTTTCATTCATTCATTCATCCAGTCTTCATGATAACACACACACACACACACACACACACAAACAAAAAACCGGGTCAGAATTTAGTCTAAACTGCTGTAATTTCCTAAGTCCCCAAAGACTAGATTTTCTTCATTTGGAAGACTATACTTAGGACTTCTCCATACAGAAAGGGGCCAGTGGTTAGGGGATTAATAAAACTCTAGGTTAGCTTCACAACATGAAGCCCATCTTCCTGAGGCATTAACAAGTTTCAACTCAACTTCTCGACTGGATCAGAAATTATTTCCATCTGGAATTACCATTCGGTAATACCTTACGGATATGGCTGTTTTTGTTCCTGAGGCAATGATTTTGCTGTTTGTCAAGTCAGTAAAAGGATTTTATCTAATGGCTTTGCCCCTTTCCTCAAGGCTAACTTGATTTCCTGCACTTTTGCTAGAGACCTAGTGTTAAAGAATTTCTGTGTATTATTGTAAATTCCTTGCTGGATTGAACGGATTAGCTCTGTTTGGCATTTTAATTGGATGGATTCATGTTGAGTGTTTGAAATAAAACCTCTTTCACTTCCTCAGGGGATTCCAGGTACCTTCTATTGTCCCTTAAATCTTTACTACCCAATTCTATAGAAATTATTGGAGGCCGAGTTCACACTCAATACTACACTTTAACTGATTTCTATTATAGTCAACAATAGGCATCTAAAAGGAGAAAAGCTCATTTTTTTTTCCTTCTAAATGATATGGCTATAGAATAAACAGTGCAATTATCTAGACTCTGATTAAACAAACAAACAAACAGGATTTGGAATAGCCCCAGCTTTTAAAAGCCTGGATTACTGATGCTTACAGGAAATTTTTTTAAAATTACATTACATCTTGAGAATAACACATACAACACAGACACAACCTAATAGGCATTCAGGAACAATGTCAAGCTACTTCCCTGCAGCAGGTCAGAAAGTGTTCAGGATCGCCAGCCTACAAGTTATACCATCAAGAGGTCAGGGAATAGTTCTTTGTAACAGGACTTTGATAGTTTAATTCTACCTTTTGAATTTGACTGCTTTATCAGGTGGTCTAGATTCCCTAGAACATCTCTCCTATTACTTTACCACCGGTTCACCTACTCCTTGGTAGTCAGTCATTCCCTCCATTGTACTCCAGTTATTTTATCCCCACTTCTCATTGTCCATTCCTCAATGTTTTCCTCAGCAGGCTCCCTGTTCTAACAATCTATTCCCAGTCAGTCAATCAGTCAATAAGCATTTATTAAACACTTCTATGTGCCCCGCACTGTGCTAAGCTAGGGGGACACAGAGAAAGGCGGAAACAGCTTCTGACCTCACAGAACTCACATTCTAATGGAGTGCAAAAAAAATTATACAGAGAGCAGATGGGAGTTAAGTGATCTCAGAGGGAAAAGCACTAGTGACTAGGGGAAATGAAAAAGGCCATCTGAAGACAGTGGGATTTGAGCTAAGTCTTCAAGGAAGATGAAAAGGAAGAGGGGAGAAGGAGAAGTATTCTAGGTATAGGGGACAAGCCAGGGCAAAGGGAGCGAGATGGAAGATGGAGCGTTGTGTACAAGGAGCAGCAAGCAGGCCAGAAGAACGATCACAAAAGGTGTGAGGGGGAGTAAAGTGTAAGAAGACTGGAAAGGGAGAAAGGAGTCAGCGTGTTAAGGGGTTTAAATGTCAAACAGAGGGTTTATATTTGACTCTGAAGGAATAAGGAGACACACGGGCAAGCCTATGCTTTAGGAAAATCATTTTAGCTGGATGGATTAGAATGGGGAGAGACTTAAGGTTGGGAGACCAATCAGAAATCAACTATAACTGTTCAGACTGAGGTAATGAGGGCATGAACTAAGGTAGTGGCTGAGTAAGTGGTAAAAAGGGGACATACATGGATGCTGTGTAGATAGAAACAACATTTAGCAAGAATTGGATATATGGGGTGAGTGAGAATGAGGAGATGAGGTCAGAAGCCTAGGTTACAGTAGGGCCCTGAACAGTACTTGGGAAGAGGAGACTGGGGGAAAAGATCATGAGCCCTGTTTTGCACACGTTGAATTTACAATGTCTATATAACATTCAGAATGAGATAGCCAAAAGGTGGCTGATGGTGTGGGAATGGAGCTCAGGAAAAGAGAAAAGAGCTGGATATATAGACCTGGGAATCATCTCTATAGAGATGACTAAACCCATGGGAACTGATGAAATCATCAAGTCAGATAATGTAGAGGGAAAGAGAAGAAGGCCTAGGAGAGCGCCTTCAAGGACACCCATAGTTCATGGGTATGACACAGATAAAGAGTCAGCAAAGGAGACTGAAGAGAGGTCAGACTACATACAGGAAAATCAAAAAGGAATACTGACAAAAACCTGGAGAGAAACTATCCAGGAGGAGGAGGTAAGCAACAGTGTCAAGTACTGCAGAAAGGCCAAGGAGGAGAAAGACTGTGAAAAGACATAAGATTTGACAATTAAGAGATTAGTGGTAGAAAATATACATAAAATATGTATGTGTATGTTGCACTTTTTTTCAAAGTGGTTTCACAGGTATCATCTCATCTGAGTCTTATGACAACTTTATGTCTAAAGTATGCAGAACAGATATAACCCAAATTTTACAGAGGAGAAATCTAAGGCTCAGAAAAAGGAAGAAAGAGAGATGGATAGCTGGAATTATGATCTACATCTTATTTACCAGTCTATTGCTTTTTCCACTATCCTGAAACATGCAGCTACTTTCCCTCTTCAAACATACTCTGATACCCAAGGCAAAACAGTTCCAATCACACTTGGAAGGGTAAAGTTAAACTTTCTTCCTCCTTACAAATAAACACTGGCTTTGGTCCTCTAAACAACAGTACCAAACTAGGGTCTCTATGAGTTCCAAGGACAAGAGAGTTAATAGTTATCTGCAAAACTCAAATGCTTCCTATCTTGTGTATCATAAAGAGCCTTACAATTTCCTAACATAACACCTGGTCTGAGTTACTCTATTTAAAACTAGCCACTTTTACCCTTTATAACTGTTTCCTTCTGGAAAACAGTTCTGTATGATCAAATGGGATAAAATATATTAAAGCACCTTTAAAATAAGGCCCTATATAAATTAATAACAAGTATTATTATTCAGCCAACTGCTGTAGCCCTGAATATAATTTTCTGTGCTGCTGGGCTCTGGGGAATGTGGGTCTGGGTGTGTGTGTGTGTGTGTGTGTGTGTGCGCAGCTCTGGGGAATGTGGGTCTGGGTGTGTGTGTGTTGTGTGTCTGTGTGTGTGTCACAGATACAGACAGAGAGAGACACAGAGAGAAAGAGAGAGATCAGCCCAGACAACAAGTTCTTACTCTATTCTTACTCTATTTGCTACTGGGCACATTAATTTAAGAAATGGAATTTAGATGGAATTTAGACCAGAGATTTTACACTTCAAAATAGAGGCCTGAAGGATATGATTACAAACATTAACAAGTCAAAAAGGAAAAGGATTTTCTAGATTTATGAGGAAGCCTTTCCGTTGATATTTATGAAGTATTATTTCATAATCTATCTTTAATCCATATGTAGTTTTCTCTTCTTGCATCTTTATCCCCTAAGCCTCTAGGAAGACTGAGGGATTATGATAACTGATTAGACTTCGTTTCATTGTAAAAGACTCCTATAACAGTGTTCTTCTATTTCCTTCTGTAATTATGCCTTGTTTGCATTCCCTGACTCTTCCTTCATGTGTCTTCCTGTACACCTCCTACTCATTTTCTCCCCTGTGTAAACTAATACTTTTCAGATAAATTCTAATCTCTATGACGGAAGAGGTCTGCCAGAAATTTCAAATTAAAGATGAATTTTAGGAATGCTGAAATTTCACTAGAGTAGATATTTCTGCTGACACAGATATTTAATCCACTATAACTTAGTAGATGGACTTTGAGAGCTGTTGCAGCTAAAAGATTTATTACCTTGCAGTCAACTTTGGATGAACCTTCCTGAACTTGGCTAGATTCGTTTGTAGACACAAGATATACAATCTATTATTAGGTGCATACTGAAAACTTTTCCAGCTCCACAGAACCTGCCAGGGCTTATGTATCTGCTAATCTTGCTGTCAATAACTCAGGGTCACCTCCACATTATAATGAAGCATGAGAGTAAGACTTCAGCAGATAATTTTAGTAACGAATTTACTTTAATGGTAACAATTCTATAACTAAGTCATCGTAGTAATTTTAAAAAGAGCAGCTGGATTAAGAAGCACTGCAGAGTTCCCTTGATTATCCTGTTGTTGTTCAGCCATTTCAGTTGTGTCTGACTCTTTGTGACCCCATTTGGAATTTTCTTGGCAAAGATACTGGAGTGGTTGGCCATTTCCTTCTCCAGCTCATTTTACAGATGGGGGATCTGAGGCAAACAGGGCTGAGTGACTTAGCCAGGGTCATACAGCTAGTAAGTGTCTGAGGCCAGATTTGGACTCATGAAGATAAGTCTTCCTAACTCCAGAATTGGCGTTCTATCCACAGACCCACCTAGCTGCCCTCCTCTAATTATCTACTTCACCAGTAAAGATGGATCACAAGTAGGAAATTTCAAGCAAATTTTTAAATAAATTTATCTATAAGTTATAAATGCCAGTTTTGTTTACTGTAATATTAGACTTCAGAGAAGAAAAGCTTGCAACTAGTCAGGCTGGTTACTGGGAAGATTACTGAGAAGTCTCCAAGGTTTTTTTAATCGTTTTACTCAAAAAAATCCAAAACCTCACCATAAATTTTGTGTCCCCCTTTGACAGAACATCTGTGATGAAGTGGACTTTCTGTAGTTGTTCTACAACTTGATGCAACAGCTTGGGCTTCAGGGTCAAAATTTGTGAAATAAACAAAAGGAAAAGAAATGGTTAGAAGTTAATGAAGAGAAATTCAAAATTATCTTTCCGAAGACCTACAAAAGAACATCTGACATTCCTATTTTCTTCATCAAATACTTTTTTCTCCAGCAAAAACTGATATAAGTAAATGAAATATATTTTTTAGAAAAGACAGTTGCTCATTAAAATAATCAAATCAGTAAGAATACATCATTCATTATTTTTATTTGAATAAATCATATTAATAAACTAGGCTATGTTTAAAGTGCACATTTTGCAAAACAAATTTAATATATTTTAATCTGTTGTGGAGGGTAATGGTATTTTTCATAGAATCACATAATTTAGAGTTGGAAGGGATCTCAATGCCACAGTCCACTAAAACACCCAGATCTTTTTACAATTGCTGTCTAACCATGATTTCCCTATCTTATAAAGTGGATTTCTTGAATTCAAATATATAACTTTACATTTATCCCTTCAATTCAAACCAATATTCTAGGTTATCAAGATTGTCATGGATCCTGTAATTCCAGTGTGTTAGTTATACCTTACTTAGATTTGTGTCATCTGCATTTTCATTAATATCAACTTTGTTTTAACTGAAAAATCCTCCTTTCGTGAAAAACTAACTATAATATTTACTACTAAATCCTGACATAGTCATTCAGCAATGGAAATACTTCACTGAAACTTACCCTCTCAAAATTCAATTGCCCTTTTCACAGCTTGTTGGGGGAAAAAAGATATTTTACCTAATTTCCTTAACCTGTCTTCCTTGTTATAGAACTCAGCACAAAAGACTCCTAAATGAGTGTCTTGTCATGAGTAAGAGCCACTATAACTACTCAAATGACAACAAACACAAACAAGCATAAGCACTGCTATGAGAAACTGACTAAACTTAACTGATGGACTTAGATACCTGTTTAGCTGACTCAGAAGTAAAGCTAGGATGGGTGAGGAGAATATCCATATCTCCACTTGACTCTGCACCTGTGAATATAAATATCAGTAAATAAATTCTTAACGCAAAGTTAAAAAATTAGGTAGAGGGAACTTGGTTGATGATATTGGAAGACCCTATTTTTTTGCTTAACTTAATATTTCACTATTCTTCATATTTGGAGCAAGTTAAAAGATCTTAATTGTCTAACTATTTGGGTAAATATTGATGCTGTCAGCAGGATCTGGGATAAAAACAGTAACTAGTACTAGTTTTATACAAACAACCTATTTCAATGTATTAGAAAATGCATCTATGGTTTAAGCTTCAAAATATATAATCTTAATTAACTGGAACATTCATGTATTTTGGATAAATTAATGTTAACCAAAAAACCCTGTTCAAACCTCATGGTTGGAAATTTTTCATAAATATATTGGTACACTTTCCTGTCCTGGTTAAGTATAGCATTGTGAACATAAGCTTTTTTGGCGCCTGAGGATCTTCATCCTAAACATCAATGAACGATCTTTGTCCAGTACTGTAAACAAGGAAGAGATACTGATTCTAGTACACATCTCAGATGTTGCTTTTTAAAATAATTTCCTTCTATCAGTTTGTCTTCCTACCATTTGCCCCTTCTCCCCAAAATACTGAATTTCCTTTATACCCACCAAATTTAGAACCACTGAGGATTCTGATCAAAAGATGTTTGCTGTAGTTATTTTATTGTTAAGTCTACAACCCCAAGGGAAAATATAATGAAGACAGAATTCTTTCCTGATTAGTGGCAAGGAAATAATTCTATTAAATGGGCCCCTGACCTGTCCAAGGTGGGTGCCTAACTGGAAAGAGTAACACCCTTGGTGTATTCACCTTCTTTCCTTCCTGGTAGTGTACTATGGGAAGAATAGAGATGATTTTCTCTCCCTAATTTTAGTATTTCTAGCCCCTTTTCTTTAATCTTCTAATTTTTAACTTTAAGAAAAAGAAGCCATGGTATTAATCTTTCTGGTTTCTCCTATACTAGATTCTTATTGTAATTGCCAATAACACTTCTGATTACCTAACTTCTACTTCTTAGGTAAAAGTGGCTGAATATGGTCAGGTCAGTTTTGAAAGATTATTTTCATAGATTCTGTGAAAGCTATTGTAATATCATCCTACAACAAAAACAAGTTAACTGTTCCTTGAATCTAACCAACTTAGACTGTAATCACCCAGAAGCAACCACACATTTCTTTAAGGCAATACTACTGGGTTTTAATGACTTTGCTGGGGTTTACAATCTTAGCCTTGACAGGGAAATCCAATTATTATTATATGACATTACAGGACTAGGAAAAACTCACCTCGTCGGAAACTTCCACAAACTGTAGCAATATATTTTGAATCAACTTTCTTAATTTCATTCAATACAATATCCTAAGCAAGAGCGGGAAAAAAGGCAAATCAAAATTCTAAAAATGCTTTGTTTTATTTTAGTCACTTTTCCCTCAAACCACCAAAATACAATAAAGGAATCTCTTACTTGCATTTGTAACATCTCTTCCCTGGGAATTCTCTTCTCAAAGTCTTCAAAATATCTACAACAACAAATAAATTAAAAACAGTGAGCATCAATTGTCCTTAAAATTAAACATTGAAAGTAAGTGACCTCCCATTAAAAGACTTTTCAGAAACCAAATCCTACATAAAAATTCATTCTGAACTTCATTATGAACTAGCTAAGTAAACAGCAATTTGCTTCTTAACCTCAATTCCTAAAGATGGAGCCAAAACCCTAAGTGCTATAACAATTCAGAAAACTTTATCTATACTTACTGATAAGTAAACATTATGTTCTCACTCACTTTCTAAGAATGAGAGAAATGAATGAATTCAAGAGACTGAGTTTGTTTGCAATTAAATCTCTCTCAGTTGGTAATCCAGGGACTTACAGCTTCTATTTTCCTAAATCTGTATGTTTGTTTTGCCAACTGGCTTCACAAACACACCAATTAATTAATGTGATCCTTCAGGACAACCAGGTTCTTTAGAATATTTCAGATTATTGGATAAAAGCTTGGAAACTAATGACCTAAAAACACTGGTCTCTTCCTGGAAGGAAACCTAGGAAAGGTTAAGTTTAGATAGAAAGACATCTATCTAAATCATAAATGTGTTTAGATAAAGGAATGATAGAATATATTAAAATCAAATATTCTACGGCTAGAAAGATTATTGTACAGTATGAAGTATCCCTATTCCAAGAAGGGGAAATTTGGGTAGGCTGATATCACTTTCTAAAAATATTTCCCACTTTTTTAAAGAGAATATAAACATAAAATTAAGCCTTTCTAAAAGCACAGAGAACAAAGAAAAATTTAGTTACTAATGC
>CM053625.1:242374254-242398391 GCA_028646595.1 Phalanger gymnotis
AGTCATGCTAAGGAGTTCATGTTTTACTCTACAGAACTGTGCCTTAGGAAAATTATTTCGGCAAATGTGCAGAGGTCAGACTACAACAAAGGGATCCTGGAAGCAGAATTCAATTAAAACTCTATCAAAAAAGATCAGATGAACTAGTGCATTGATGGTGGAGTTGTGAACTGATCTAACCATTCTGGAGAGCAATTTGGAACTATGCTCAACGGGCTATAAAAGTGTGCATACTCTTTGACTCAGCAATACCACTTCTAGGTCTGTATCCCAAAGATAACACACAAAAAAAGCAAAAGAACGTACATGTACAAAAACATTTACAGCAGCTTTTTGTGGTAGCCAAGAATTGGAAACCGAGGGGATGTCCATTAATTGGGGAAGGGCTGAATAAGTTGTGGTATACGAATGTAATGGAATAATACTATTGTGCTATAAGGAATGATAAGCAAGTGGACTTCAGAAAAACCTGGCTTACATGTCAAAAGATGCAGAAAGACAACTGATGCTGAGTGAAGTGAGCAGAACTAGAAGAACACTGTACACAGTAACAGTCACATTGTTTGATGACTGACTTTGACAGACTTAGCTCTTCTCAGCCATGCAAGGATCTAAGACAACTCCAGAAGACTCAGGATAGAAAATGCTGTCCGCATCCAGAGAAAGAGCCATGGAGTCTGACTACAGATGGAAGCATCCTATTTGCTCTCTTTGTCTTTTATTGTTTTCTTTTGTTTCTTCTTTCTCATGATTCCTACCATTAGTTCTAATTCTTCTTTACATCATGACTAATGTGAAAATATGTTTAATATGAGTGTATAAGTAGAGAATATATCAGGTTGAATGCTATCTTGGGGAGGAGAGAGGAGACAGAGAAGGAGAAAATTCAAAACTCAAAATCTTATGGAAGTGAATGTTGAAAACTAAGAATAAATAAATAATTAAGAAATATTTAAAATTAAAAAAAACATTTTCGCACAAATAAAATCAGATCAAAATAATTGAGGGAAAAAATTTTAGATGAAAAGTGATGATACCTTGAATCACGGTGGTGGCTATGCATGTAATGCGTAGGAGACAAATACAACAGATATTGCAGAGGTAGACTTGGTAGGCTTGGTAACTGCTGGTTACTGATTAGGAAGAAAACTAAAACACACTGTGTCAAAGAAGCCAACTGAAGAAAAAACATCTAAGAGAATGGGGCAGCCAAATGTCAAAAGATGCAGAAACAGGAAGAAGAACAGGGAGTGAGACAAGGTTATTGGACTTAAGAGAGAAGAAATTATTGGTAACCTTCCAAGACAACTAAACTTGGAATCCGAGGACTTTAGGTTTCAAGTCATGGCTCTACTACTTAGTAGTTATATGACTGGAAAAGACTTAAAAGTTAACCTCAAAAAGTCTCTGGAGATGATGAGCCTTGCATTACGTACCTCCTAAGCCTGCTTTAAGTGAAATGAAATGTAAAGATCTGTATAAATGTGAGCTATAATTATTCAACACACTTAATACTTGAGTAACTATAACTTATTTCCTTCCCATATTGCTAATAAACTTCTCATGTCCATGCCTTGTCACCCAACCAGTATGTGTGTATAATACATAAATATCACACCATACCACATACTTTAAGATTTGGTATTTGTCTGTGTGGGTGGGTACTCCAGCCACTGATCCGGACTACAGAACCTCCACAATTCTGTAGATGGCCTTACTCAGAATTACTGTGCCTGAATAACTCATTGTTATACAGTCAGGCTAATGATAAACCTCTTTAAACTCAGGCTGTTTCTTGGATAACAATTTTACAATGTACAATTTTATCAATGAGACCAAAAGTGAATGTCTTTTCAGTTTGGTGGCACCTGTCAAATGACAGCATTTGAGAACCAAGGTAATATCAATGCCACGGTAAGATATCAAAAAAGGATTTTAATGAAAGAGAATACATATTTATTTGAGAGAATATATGTATGTGTACATATATATATGTAATGTATATACATTATATATATCCTTCAAAAAAGCCTTTCTCTAATGACTCAACAAAGCATGGAAGTGACTGTGGGTTCCTGAATGCTACCCCAATGAACTATAAGCTTTGGCAGATCCTACCAAGCTGGAAAGGCTTCAAGTGTCAATGTGGCAAAAGAGACTGTCATCCTAAGACCAGTCTAAATTCAGGGAGATTCATCACCAAAAGGCATGAAGGGGTCATAACTTTTGTAGGTAGAAGGAGTAGTTACATTCATTTAAATATGAGTCTTTTGAAGTATGTAAGTATGTGTTAGTAACCACTTGTATACGTCGCTAAATCTGTGAAAATGTTGGAATGTATCTTACAGGACACAATAACAATATTGGGCATTTCTGCAATGAAAAATTGAGTTCTACTAACTCTGAAGAGATTTTACTGAAGTCTCAAAGAGCAGTTTTGGAATTAGCCTTAAAATTTCAAGTGTCAACAAAAAAGATAGTATCTTACCTCAGCCCAATTCGCTGATGATGGTTTAATTTGTGTTCATTTTTCCTAAGATCTATGTAGGAAAAAGAAAAAAATTTCAGAAGTAAAATTTAACACTGGAAAAATTACTACGTTATAAAATTAAAAACTAACCAAAATATTAGTTCGTTGAAATGATCTTTCAAAAGCTTATCAGAAAAGAAATTAAATATAAAAATACTTTGATGGGATTAAGAATCAGACATTTCATAACCATACTACCTCAAACTGCTGCTCTTATGATGGATATGCATTAACTACATTCAAGTTTTGTAACATAATTTCATGAAATTAGCAAAGTGTTTTGCTAATTCTTCAGGGTATGGAACAGAACATCACTGTATGGAACCTGTACTGGAAATTACTTCTTATCTCCTGGGATAAATATGCTGAATGGTCAATTGCTTGTCTTGACAGAACAGATATAGGTTCAATATAACATTCTCCAAGTGGCTCTGAATTAAATCTAAACAAAGTTGTAGCAATATTAATATTATTCAAAAGCTAACTGATAAACCCTTAATCTGCCAAGAGGCAATAACCCAGTGTAGAAGGGTGGAAAATTGAACATACTCAGACCTCCCCTTCTTTAAAAAAGAAAAAGAAATAAAACCCAAACCTTGCTTGAGTCTTACTTGTTCCAATCTTCTTTTCTTCACTGTGAAACTCCATGAATAGATGGTCTATACCCATGTCCTTCTTAATTACCCTCGCCTACAACTTTGTTTCCTTACCACTCTGGTAAAACTACTCTTTTAAATCCTTCTTCCTCATTCTGTTTCTCATTCTCTCCTACCTTCTCAGGAGTTTGACACTGTTGACCACATCTTTTCAAAGAAATCTCCTCTTCCTTTGCCCTTCTGGCTCTCTTTCCTCTGAAATGCTTTTTCCTTTTCTGGATCCTTATCCAAATATCTGTGGGTTCTCTGCCTTTTTATTTACCCTTCCTTCTTCAGGGAGTTCATTTATTCTGACTCTGCCTATCTCCATAGCACTCAACTAAACCACCCTTTAAAGTTTATGAACCACTTTGTTCAGAACAACCCTATAGACAGGAGAAATAATATGATTCTCATTTTATAGATAAGGAAATGGAGACTTAAAAAGTTGTGATTTGTTTATAGCCACAAGTAACAGAATTAATCCCTGGGTCTTCTGACTCAAAGTCCAGTTACTCTTCCTACTACACTGTACTAATTCTCACCTGTACATTGGTGATTCCCAAAATTACATTTCCTGTACTGACTTCTTCTGTGCACCAGATCTAATATTTTAAAATGACTATTAAAATATCTCTATTTGGGTGTCCTTAGCCACCTCATTTAAAAGGTTTCAAACAAAGAATATTACCTTTCTCTTTCTCAAAACTATTTCCCTTTTCAACTTTCTTATTTCTGTCAGTGAATTGTACATTCTTTTAGTTACTCAAGCCAACTTTGGAGTCACCTTTGATTCTTTCCTTCCTTGGGAAACTATATTTCATCTGTCACTAAGCCGTATCATTTGTTTCATTAAAATGCTTCTTGGAATAGTTTTTTCCTCTCCTAGCCCTATTAGTTTTTTCTCAAAAAAATTTTTTTAAATTTACATTTATTTTCTCCTCCAATAAAAAGAAAAACACCAAATTCTTATAACAAATATAACTAGAACAAAATAAATTCCTGCATTGACTATGTTCAGAAATATCTGTGTCATTTTGCATACTGAATCCATCACCTTTTTATCAGAAAGCGGGTAGCATACTTCCTCATCAGTCCACTGGATCTGAGGCTGGTTATGGCACTGATCAGTGCTTAAGTTTTCACAGTTGTCATTACCATGTTGTGATTTTAGAGACTCTTCTAATACTGTTTATTTCACTCTTCATCAGTTCATACAAGTGTTGTCAGGTTTCTCTAAACCCTTCTCTTTCCTAATTTCTTCTGGTACAGTAGTATGTTCCAACACATTTGTAGACTATAATTTATTCAGCTATTAGCCAGTTATTTGCCACTACAAAAGGAGCTGCCATAAATATTTCTGTGCAATAGGGCCCTTTTCCTACTTTTTTGGATCTCTTTAAGGTATAGCCCTATAGTAGTATTGCTGGATCAAGGGGTACAGTTCCTAATTGCTTTCCAAATAGCTAAAGTAATTCATAGTTCCATTAACAATGCACTTGTGTGCCCATTTTCTATTTGTCAATTATTTGTCATTATTGTTATTTTTTGGTCATCTTTGCAAATCCACTCAAGGTGAGGTAGAACCTCTGAACTTGCTTTACTTTGCATTTCTAATTATTCTTTTGGCCACTTCTTTTGAAAACAGGCGTTCACATAATAACTACTTATTAACTGGGAATCCATTACCACTATCTCCCTTGCCCAAATTTCTCTCACTTTTCTCTAGACTATTATGATAACCTCAAGTATATTTCTGTCTTCTAGTCTTTCTTCTCTCCAAAACACCTATATATATCTCTGATCAGATTAATATCCTTAAAATATCACTTTTATCTTGCTATTTTGCTGCTCTACAATCTATGTTGTTCAGTAATATTCAACTCTTTTTGACCCCAATTTTCTTTGGGGTTTTCTTGACAAAAATGCTGGAGCGGTTTACTCTTTCCTTCTCCAGTGGATTAGGACAGAAATTAAGTGACCTGCCTAAGGACACACAGTTAGTGTCTGAGGCTGCATTTGAACTCAGGTCTTCTTAAGTCTAGCACTCTATCCAATGAAATATCTAGCTGCCTCCAAGGCAAACAGAGAGGTTAAGTGACTTGCTCAGGCTTGCAATTTCAGCTTGCAAATTTTGGAGGCCATTTTTTCACTCAGGTCCTTGTAACTGCAGGCCCAGTATTTTATCCACTTAGTTATCTCCCTGCCTCTCTAAAACCTATAATGGCTTCCAAATCATCAAATGCACAGTATTCAAGGTTCTCAGTAATCTGACTTATCCTTTCTACCTTAATTCATCAAACTCCCCAACACAAACCATGGTCTTACTTTCATACTTTTGTTCATGTTGTTCCCATATTAAAACACCCTCCCTATACTTCTATATAGCTAAATTGTTAAAGACTTACCCCCTTTTCCTGGAAAACTCCAGGCCATAGGGATTGCTTTCTTATTCTAAATGTCTATAGCACTGAATTTCTGTAATCAGTTCTACATAGTTTAGTTATTAACTACAATATTGTTTTCTAAATGTTTCATGTGTTTTAATCTTGATTCTTCAGTAAGACACTTTTTAGGGCTTTGATAATTTCTCATACCTATCTTCTCTTTTATAGGGGCATGAACATAGCAGGCACTCAATCGGTATCTAAATAGTTAAAAATGAAAACATGGATGTAAACAGTTGTTACATTCCAAATCAGTAAATTGAAAGGTGTTGCAGAATATAACTGTGCGTCCTTGTCTAAGGTAAACCATGCCCTTGAAAAATATGAAAAGATGCACATCACATTTAGTTGGTTTCTACATGACATTAAAGCTTTACAATTACTTGATTTAGGTTCTGGCTTCTAAGTACATTCTTCTGCTGTAAACAAACCTAGGACTGCTCTCAGGAAGCAGCAATTTCTCCAATAACTACCTTTTATAGAGCCTTTTTCCACATACAAACTTTAATTCTATAATAACTTGTAAAGGCCTAGCAATCCTAAAAATATTATATAAAGAAAAAAGGCAACTTATGACCTTAAAAACTAGTACAAAAATACTGCAAATCATTCCATTTCCTTTACTAAAGGAAAAAGAAGCAATTTTTTCCAGTCTTAAACTTAGGAAATATTTGAACAGAAATTATATTGGCTAATAAGTTTAACTGCCAAATTACTTTCTTTCCTCTGAGTCACAAGCTTACATATATCTAAATACCTATGAATGCTACATCTTAGATCTTGGTAGGAGAGCTACAGCCATAGTCTATCATTTGTGCATACAAATGATACATTTTTTGGGTTCCATGTAATACTAATGGCCTTTCCTAATACTAAAATTAGTTTACTACTCTGATCAAGACAATGATCCAAGACAATTCCAGAGGACACATGATGAAAAATTCTATCGACTTCTAGAAAGAACTTACAAACTCTGAATGCAGACTAAAGCATACTTCTTTTAACTTTATTTTCATTATTTTGTGTTTTCTTTTGCAACATGGCTAATAGGAAAATATGTTTTACATGACTTCACATGTATAATTCACATAAAATTGTTTCCCTTCTCAAGGAGAAGGGCGGGGAAGAGAGGAAGAGTATCTGTAACCAAAAACTTTAATAAAATGATTGTTACAACTTTTTTTACATGTAATTGGGAAATATTTAATGAAATAAAAATAATTTTTAAAAATTTAGATTACAAATGATGACTAATAGTTTATACTCACCTTCCAATGTTTTAATTCCTTCATCTACAAGTTTCCTTGCAGCAGACGGACTGCAAAAAAAAGAAATCATCAACTACATGTGAAAAATGAAAACTTTCTGTCCTTGAAATAGAATGCTAAACAGTTATGCCTTCATAAACAACTTAACCTAAGAACTGCTATTTATGCTAAAGTATTATTACAACAGTTAATCATTTACTCTACTAACTTCAATTGTAACACAGTCATGTACCTGAAATTGAAAAAGGCCTATACTGGACTAGTTATTACAAAGTCTATGCTCCTTACTCCACAGGATAATTATGGAGGCGCTAGCTGGACCCCATCTTGTATTAGAACATCAGAGTATAAACTGCTCACCTAAAGAAGTGACAGCTGATAACAGGAGGAAGAAATTCAGCTCAATTCAATAAATTTATTAAGCATCTTCTATGTGCAAGGCACACTACGTGAAGTTGGGGGATATGAAAGTATAATAGTCCCTGCCCCCATGGAGCTTACATTTCCCTGGGAGGATACAATGTGTACATGGGAAAATACAATACAAAGTAAGGAGTGAAGGGGCAAGGAAGAGATCGAAGTTCTAAAGCGAAATCTGGGGAAGGAGAGCTCCCTAAAATGTCAAGAGGGTTGGAAGAGGGTCAGGGAAGGCTTAAAGAAAGAAGGGGCATCCAAGTGAAGTTTTGAAGGAAGATAAGGACTAAAAAACACAGATAAATAGGGAGTATATTTCAGGCATACAGAATACTGGTGTGAATAAAAGCAGAAGATGGAATGCTGAATTCAGGGAATAGCTAGTAGTCCAGTTTGGTTGGAATAGAGAGTGAGTAAAGAGGAATAATGGAAAATACTAAACTAGACACAAAAATTATAAATGTACAATAGTCTAGGGTCATTTACTGGGAAGGAAGAAAGCATTTTACACTTTAAGAGACCTTAAGGGGACCACCACTGTATTCTACAGTAACTCAAATTCACAATGGTAGGTACAGTGGTAGTAATACAAAAAGCACTAAAATGGATTCTAGCCCTCACTCACTAGTTATGTGACCTTGTGCATATCACTGTATGTCTATGAACTTCATTTTTCTCATCTATAAATTGACAAGACTGAATGAGATCAGTTCTTAACTTTTTTCCCCCCATCAAAGAATCCTTTGGCAATCTGGTGAAGCCTACAGACCTCTTCTCAGAAAAATGTTTTTAAATGTATAAAATAAAATAGGAAATCAAATGATAAAAGAGAAAACAAAGGGAACCAATGATATTGAAATACAGGTTATCAACACACTAAAAAAAAAAAAGTTCAAAGATTCCAAGTTAAGAAACCCTGGATTAGATGGTAATAGAATCATAGATTTAGAGCTGGAAGGGAGAGTAGAAGTCATCTAGCTTCATTATAAGTTCATTTAAAAGATGAGGAAACTAAGATTAAGTGACTTTTCTAAGGTCACACAAGTAGTAAGAAAAGCAAAGCTGGATGTGAACCTAGGCCTCAAAACTCTTCCTTACAGTGTTCTTTCCAATCTCTTATATATAGTACCACTTCCTAGAGCATGATGTAGCTATAAGTATGATGTAGTCATCAAGACAAGGTTAACATACTCGGCGTATGCACACCAAATGTACTCTGTTCAAGACAAGTAAGCACTAAAAGTAGTTAAAAGTTTAGCCTTGAAATCTGGAAGGATATTTCATTCTGTAAAGACAAAAGAGTATAGGGGCAGCTAGGTGGTACAGTGAGTAGAGCACCGGCCCTGGAGTCAGGAGGACCTGAGTTCAAATCTGGCCTCAGACACTTGACACATTTACTAGCTGTGTAACCTTGGGCAAGTCACTTAACCCCAACTGCCCTGCCAAAAAAAAAAAAAAACAGATGAAAGGGCATGCCTATATTAATATTTCATGGTCATATTTTACTTTGCTCAGTGCCAAAAAGGCCTACTTTGACACAAAATTAAAAGATTACATCTACTAAACAAAACGAGCTAACAGAGCATAATTTTAAAAGCATTTCTTACCCAATACCACTAACTCGTGTCAGGAAATTGATGGATGAACTTGTATCATCCTCCCTTATCTTCAAAAGAGAAAAAAAGATGCAAGTCAAACTGAGTTGGTTTATAACAAATATTATTTCATTTAAGTCATCAGTCAGTCAATAGATATGTATAACCATTTCAGGTGACATTTTTTGATCTGCTGAGAGAAAATATTCAAGTATAATGGATAATATAGGGAACTTTCTAAACTGGCAGAGCTAGTTACAGAACCTCCTGATTTCCTATCTCCAGTTTATCCAATTCTATACAAAGATTTACATATAAAGAATCAGGAGACACAAAGCTACTGATTAGCATAAGACTGAAATAAAGTTGCAAAGCTATTTGAGGTAACCATAGTTCTTCATTTAGCTGGTTCTTAGTCTCTCCTCTCGAAGAGCAATGAGAATATGGAACTCATTTGATCAAAACATCTGAAGCTATCTCTTAAAACAGTGAGTAAAAAGTGAATGATTAGAATGATAAACATTTTAAAATATAATGTTCTTAATGGATTTCATTATCAGTAATATCTCTCTTTTCTTTAGTAATCTTATTAATATTTTTATGAGACATTACTAACTCTGAATACATCATAAAAGTAAAAAAAATTATAAAGAAGTAAATCAAATGAGGATCTACCTTTTCCAGTTTACGTAATTTTCCAGTAGTTAAAAACTCATCAATCTTCTCAGCAATTTTTGTTCCTACACCATCCTAAATTGGAAATAAAGATTAATCAACAGGTATTTATTAAGCACTTACTACATGCTAGGCAGTTCACACATAAGTGAAATAGGAAACCTTTGGAGTCTACTATATCAACTAAAAGCAAAATAAAAAGTGACAAAGAAAATAAGTGACCACCACCTGGAAAGTCTTGAAATAAGGGATAGGTAAAACTCTGCTCCAATTAAAAATATCTCCTCTGAGAGGTAGAATATTTAAGTATGTATCAAAACACACAATTATTAAAAATGGGGCAAAAAGATCTCCTGAGCTAAGCATTAAATCAATTTCTCAAACTCACTGGAGGTAAGTCCAAGTTACTGTAAGAAAGTGAGCAATAGGGAAAAGGTCAAGAAAGGCCTTTGATTTTCTGTAGTAGTATACAGATTTTTTCCCTCTTAAAACTAAAAATCTATTTACCTCATGTTTGACAAGAACCCTAAATCACTAAGAGCAAGAGGAAGGCAAATTTTTAAATTCTGGGGTTTTGCCTCTCAGCTCTTCCATTGGCAAAGGA
Source organism: Phalanger gymnotis (assembly GCA_028646595.1). Lineage (NCBI taxonomy): Eukaryota > Metazoa > Chordata > Mammalia > Diprotodontia > Phalangeridae > Phalanger > Phalanger gymnotis. The sequence continues at coordinate 242,384,423 of CM053625.1, forward strand.
AACAGAGACGAACATGGTAAACTTTGAAGGGGCTTTAAGAAAGTAGGTACATCAATGCACTTCTGGAGCTGTGTTCACTATTCTGCAAACAATTTGAAACTAAAATGTAGAAATCCTCTGATCCAGTGAGATCACTATGGGAATTAAGCCACAAGAGGGTCAAAGACAGAGGAAAAAAGTTCTGTGAACACATAGTATTTTCCACAGAGTATCAAGTTACTGGAAACAAAGAGGGAAATAGCTGAACAAACGTTATAAAAATTAAACATAGTATCACTGTGCTTTGAGAAAAGACAAATGTGAGGAATTGAGAGGAACTAGGGAAGATTTGTATAAAGTGAAGTATCACACTGAAGGACATCAGAATTTTTTTGACATCAAGAGGACTAGATGATGAAACGTATTTCCTTCTTGGCAAAGAGGTAGTGGACTACAGGTGCAAAATGAGGCATACTTTGTTAGGTATGCCAATGCATTCAAAGGATTATCAAATTAGAGGTGGACGGGACTTTAAAGGCCATCTAGTCCAATCCCCTCATTTTAAGGATTAGGAAACTGAGACCTACAGAGGTCAAGTGACTTGTTCAAGATAATAAGTGGAAGAGCCAGATTTCTGAGGTCCTCTGACACCAAATTCTGTATCCTTTTTACTGTGCTATGCTGCCTCTTCTAACTAGTGAAAAGAATATTGAGGACAACCTATTTTTATACTTCGAAGCTTTACATCTTCACTAAAGAGAGAATAAAGTGGTTTGCTTTGCTTCATTCTACTATGTGAGGAGGAAATATTCTATGGGGGGAGGGAGTCATTGAGAAGTGAGTGATGAAAAAGAAGCATGAATAAAACATTAATTAAATAGAACAATGTTCAAGGAAAGGCAAAATGTTTTCTATTCTAACATCAAAAGCTATGAAGGAAAATTAGTCATGCTTTAAAGACTCTAAATTTTTCTAAATATACAGGTGCTGTCAAATGCACTTAGATAATAGTAAACAGGTCATGGACTCTCAGGGCTGTCCAACCTTAGGTTTTTATTGAAACAATAGACAATATGTTTTGACTTGCCATTTTAGTGACAACTCTGTGACAGCTCGCCTTTGTTTACTAAAGCTTTTATGTAAGTTTCTATGCTTGTAGGCGGGCTGCATAAATCGCACTGGGCTGCATTTTGGACAGCCCTAGTTTAGATTACGGAACACCAGGTACATGGAAGTGGTGGGAGCAATAGTGATAAGTTTAGTTGATATTTGCATAACGCTTTAAGGTTTGAAAAATGCTTTACATTACATTATCTCATGTGAGCCTCATAACAACTATGTAATATAGGTACAAGTATTACTATTTTCATTTTAGAGATAAGGACAAAGACTCAACAAGTGAAATTCTTTTGCTCATGTTGGCATAGCTGGTAAATGTCAGAAATAGGATTTTAAACAGTCTTTTTGACTTGATGCTTAGTATTCTATTCACTGTGCTAGGGGGGCCACTATTTCTGCATGATTTAAGCGCTAAGAATTTTTTTTTACGTTAAAAAAATTACTGTATTTTAAAATGTTCAAACCATTCTTAGCTCTTGGGTCATACAAAAACAGGTGCCTGCTGGGTTGCTAACCCCTCTAACTATACTACTATCTATTCCACAGAAGATTTCTGGAAAACATGTTAGCACTTTTAATAATTAAAAAAAAAGACCATTAAAATTAATCTTTGAGTTTTAGCTGTTTCAACAGGCTGGATGATATATTACAGTCATTCCAAGAAAAGGGATAGCCTTTAGTCTACTATCTGGATATAATGCAAATTAGGATACTTCTTTATGCTAATTGGTTATAAGTCTTACCAGTTGCTTTGCTTCTGCTCCACTCTTTATTTTGCTCGGATACTTGGCTATCACAGAAGCTGCTTTTCTTTAAAAAAAAAAAAAAAACAAAACTTAAGTCAGATTTTAAGCTCTTCTATTAGGGAACTAAGATATACTCAAACATCCCCCCCTCAATTTCTACCAAAATAACACCATTTCTTCCTCAAAACACAACTTTTATGACTCTCACATGTGATGCTCCAAGCCATTTACTGAACCTCCACTGCTGTGTCTATCTGTGTAAGTACTGTGTCCACCTTCGTGTTTGGAGATGACACTGTTACAGCCTTATTCTAGGAATTTGGTTATAAAGACTAACATAACACTAGCAGTGCTTTTAAAAATGTATTCTAAGCTTGGTACTATTAATGTAAACATTTACAAACAAAAATGAAAACATGAAACAAAAAGGCCATTTTCAAATTTTTTAAAAGCATATATATTAATTTTAATAAGACAGGACAAAAGTCTGGCTTACTTTTTTCTTTTTTTGCTTTTAAGCTCTATGTAGTTTTATTTTGTCTCTTAACCTAATTGTAGACAATCTATATATTATTCTGATTTAACTTTTTCCATTATGTATTAATTCATATAAGTTGTTCCTTTATTTCTTTGTATTTATCATTTTTCCTTTTTTCTTTTTTGGCCTGGACCTGTAATTTCATTGGTGTAGGGAACTCCCATGAGGAAACTCCCTGCAACAACACAAATCAGCAACTGCTGGGAAACTAACTTAGCAGACTGTCTCATCATTGGGAGATTAAAGAAACAGTATATGCCAGAGGCAGTACTTCTGAACCCAGGGGTTTTCCTACCTCTATAGACAGCTCATTAGTGCCATTAATTCTTTGTCATTTCTCATAGTACAGTAACATTCTATTACTTTCACAGATCAAAACATTCCTCAACTTTTGGGCACATAGTATTTTTCAAGCATTTTTTCAGTAACGGTCTCTTTTCACCATGCACAGACCAAGACTGTCATAAGGTATTAACTTTACACTATCTCTTTTCTATCTTTCTCATTTTTATAGCCAACAACTTTGTTCAGGCCTATATCATATTTTTGTCTAGGCTACCTCACTAGTCTCTCTACCCACTCCAATCCTATATACAGTTGCCAGTATAATCTTCCTAAAGCACAGAACTCTGAATGGCTTTCCACTGTTGGGTTTTGTAAGATATGCTCTAAGACGCCTCTCAGTATTAAATCAACGATCTTATCTATATTAAATAAATTCTTACCCTGGTATTATTATAAGCACCAGCCTACCTTTTCAGCCTTACCCCACACTCTTCCTCACTACATACATAATATTCCAGCCAAACTTATTGCCGTCTAAAAAGAAATCCCAAGTTTCCCTACCTTGGAGTCTTTGTATACATTGTTCCCTATACCCAGCCACTCCCTTCTGCTGATAACGTGATTATCTTTCTAGGACCAGATCAACTGTCACCTCCTCCAAGAAGCCTTCCCCATGCCCTAACCCTAACCTAAGATGAAAGTACTTTCTTATCTGGTCTTAGAGTATTTTATCAGCCCATACCCTATGTCATATGTGCCGGGGCAGTTCATGTTGGAGGTATACAACTTTGAGGGTGTTAAATATCCATGGGCTCCAGGAAAATCTACACGATATCAAGAGCTCTAAAGAAAGTACACTGGGTTGTCCCTCTGTGGAGGACTTGCAGAACATGGACAAGAATTAAGGTACTTGCTATCTGCACTGCTGATGGGCGCATCCATACATCAATGACATCAAAAATCCACATTGTCAAGTTTGTATTTTATCTCTCCTAACTAGATGGTAAGCTTGTAGGGGCCAGGAAAGATGCTATATTTGTCTTTTTTTCTCTCCCAGGTCCTAGCATGATACAATGCAAATTATAAATATTTAATGTGTATAATGAGTTGTCTGTAAAACAGCCAATCTATAGGACTTTCTTTACAGATCTACCTTCTCAATCAAAATTTATCCACCACATTTTGACTCCATGGCAAGTTAATCTATCAACTTTTGCTTCCTCAATATTTTAACAACCATTTACCATTTATTTTGAACTTATGTTTCAAAATATTCTTATGGTGTTTCTTCACTTTGCCTTACTTGTTTGCCTCATTTTAGTTCACCTCAAAGTAGTCACTTATGGTTCCTTGCCGCCACCCACCCTCTATACTTGGGTCAGCAAACTATGGGGCCCAAGCTGCGAATGATTTTTACATTTTATAATAAAGTTTTATTGTATTTTAAAATGTAAAAACTATTCTTAGCTAGATGGTCAGGCAATTTTAGCTGTATAGTTGCAGTTCCTAATCTGTGTAGGTCATAGGCACCCGGGGGCTTTGGAATTTTTGCAAGGAATTCAAGGCACCATAAATAAGTAAATATATCTTTTGCAAATTGAACATTAGTAAGTCTTAAAAGTAGAGATTTCAAGTTTTCAATTATATTTAAACATTATTGTGATTAATAAAATACAAATTCATTTAAAAGTATTACTGAATTTATTAGCAGTGTTTTATTATTATGTATCTCAATTCATGGAATCCTGTGAAACTGGATAATAAAAAGCAGTCCTTATACTCCAAAATTTGAGAACTGTTCTATACTCATCCAGTTCAGTGAACATACTGGATGGCAAAGTGGGGACACTGTGATCAAAAACTATACGCACTGTTAACAGTAAGTCTCTCAGTGCTTTTAATAGAGCCTTACTTTGTTATTCTGCCATACCAAAAAAACAACAAAAACAAACTAGACATCTTGATTTCTACTTTAATTTCTCTAACAGGATATCACTAATAATGTGCAGAATTTTGGTGACATTTTTTCATTCCGTATTGCTAATGAAAAGTTTTGGCTATATACATAATTTTGGTGATAGAGGCTGTAGTATACAATACTGTTTTGACTTGTAATATCCACACTACTCTTAGATGTAAAATTAAAGCATAAATAAGTGAGGTTGCTCAGTGGAGAATGCTGGGCCCAGAGCCAGAAAACTCATCCTCATGAATTCAAATCTGGCCTGACACTGTGTGACCCTGAGCAAGTCACTTAACCCTATTTGCCTCAGTTTCCTCATCTGTAAAATGAACTAGAGAAGGAAACGGCAGGCCACTTCAGTATCTTTGCCAAGAAAACCCCAAATGAGGTCACAAAGAGTTGGATATGACTGAAATGACTGAACAAGAAGAAACACTAGGAGTAATTTTTGAGAAGTTTAAGTGATTCTTACATAGTTCTGAATTTCCCACATCATCTGAAAACAGTCTGATGTCAACTTCTGGGTCTGGTGTTGTATCCTTCAATTTCATTATATTGATTGTGTTTGAACTGGCTGACTACAACTGTGTTGGGCACACAGGCATTCAAACTGAGTAAGCACTTGTAAAGTACTCCATCAGTAATGGGGAATAGGTCTGACAGAAAGCTATCACCTGACATGATCGGTCACATTTTCATAAAGGTGAATTTCTTACAGCTGCCGTAGCACTGGACAAATCAATGAAAACTGCAAAGACTCAAAGAAGCAGACTAACAGAATTTTAAAACTAGAAGCTTTTGATCTTTGTTTTCATCACTACTTACATCTTTACTTGATCTTGGATACAAGGTCATATCTCCTGCAATGAATTATGGACTAAAAAACACACTGACAGTTAATCCTAAAAGGCTCTGGCTGAGCCTTATCCAGGGAGAGTCAAACAGGAATAATCTGACCACAACAGACACTGCTTCCTTGAAGACAGTCCGATAATATTCAACTCAGCTCATTTAAATTACTACTAATTTACATGACAAAATTGTTCTAGTGCGTTCTGTGGGACCAAGCGTAACCAGAAACCACAGGATCCTCCTACCTGTACGCACTGTACTTATGGATTGCTCGGTTCACATTCTTCTCATAATTTGCAAGTTCTGGAAAAGCAACAAGAAGTATATGGTGAGCTAGAATGTCTAATGGGCACATATGTGGAAAATGGGCTTCCTGCAACAAGACAGGGCAAAAACATCCCTATCATACAGCAGAACCAGATCAAGACTGCCTGGGTAAGGTGGGCATCAGTCAAACAACCTTTGAACAGCACATAATCATAACATTTCTATACTGAAAAGCATTCTATATTTGCAAAGCATTTATCCCGCCACACTGAGGTAGACAAGCGTCATATGGGTTAAGGAAGCTGAGGCTTAGCGAGGTAAGCAGCTAGACGACACAGCGCATAGAGTGCTGGACCTGGAGTCAGGAATCTGAGTTCAAATCCAGCCTCTGACACTTACTAGCTGTGACCCTGGTCAAGTCACTAACCCTCTGCTTCATTTCCTCCAGCCTTAAAATAGCTCCTACTTCCCAGGTTTGCTGTGAGAATAAAATTAGACGCGATCTAAAGAGCCACATAAATGCCATCTTCATCACCGTCATCACCACGACTCGCCCATGGGTTACACAGGAGGTGTCTCCTGACTCCCAACCCCCAGCCCGAGCTTCTTAAAGCACTTTACGAATCATCTCGGCACTTCCTTCACAGCAATCCTGCTGAGGTCAGCGGCGTCAGCATCACCACGCCCGCCTGACAGGTGAGCCCGCTGGGGTCCGGCAGGGGCAGGTAGAGCGCCTCGCCCTGCCCTCCTCGTGAGTGACCCCCCTCCCCGGGCCAGTGCTCCAGTCTGGGCCACTGCCCCCTCAATGCCCAGCACCCCCACCCCGCCCCAAACAAAACCAGGTCAATGAACATCACTATGTTAATGACGACGACAAAGCAACGTGGCTTTTCGGGAAAACCCATCGGGGTCTGCTTGGCCTTTGCTGGGGCCCCTTGGGGGGGTAGGGAAGGGGGGAAGGGGGCAGGACCGGCCGCCGCGTCCTCTGACCCGTCAGGAAGTCGGTGATGCCCACGTTGAGAGTCTCCTGCGGCGCCTTCCGTTTGCTCATGGCGGAATGGACTGGAGCCCCAGCTCGGGGCCTCCCCCACCTCTGTCTATGGAGACCGGGCGGGAGGGCGGAGACCTCGTTGGGGGTGAGGGGAGGCTGCCCCCCGACAAGGAGCCGGGCATCGGCTCCAACAAGTACCCAAGTCAGAAGCCGTAACAATGGCGACCCGGGCGCTCTGACAGACGCAGACTACGGGGCCCGCGCATGCGCCTTCGTCAGCACGTTGAACGTGAACCCCCCCCCCCCTCCAAAAACATTTTTTTTTAAAGGGAAGAAGGGAAAAAAAGAGAAAGAAGCGTGAGATATTTGCGCCTGCGCAGTGAGTGTCTTTAAGGCGCTGGGAGGAGGGGAGGATTAAGGCGGTTGGAAGAAGAGGAGGAAAAGGAGCCCAGAGAAGCCAGGAGAGGGCTCTCGGAGACTTGCAATTCCTTCAGGGAGGAAGGGGGCGGGGCGAAAGTAGGTCCCGTCCCACAGGCGCCGTCTTCTTTTCGCAAAATTCACGTAAATCCTCTCTAGTGTTGTTCCTTGGAACCTTGGTCTTGGACTAAAAATCAGAAATCATCCGAGTGTGGTGTAGAAATACCCAGACGACTGCAACCCAGAGAAAAAGCAGGGAGGGCTTAGTCCGTGGAAAAAGTAGTTAGGGACAGGTGTGACATTAACTCCCCCGCTGGGAGACTTTCCGTGGCTCCCTATTGTCTGTGGGATGGACTATCGATCCTCCTTAATCTCGTCCCAAAATGCTTTCTTCTGCCTCGGTCCGCTGTCTTCCCCAGGGGAATTCCCACGTCTTCACTCATTCTTGGAATCGGTGCCTTCCTCTTCTCAGCCTCTTCCAATCCTTCTCTTTCGAGGTGGGCCTCACGTGCCATCTCCTCCACGAGGCCTTCCTTGACCGAAAGTGTTCTCTCTCCTCCCAGATTTCTAGAGCTTTCTGTTTGTGTCTGTCCCTTGCCCTCGTCACTAGCCCCCTGGTGTAGTGTGAGCTTCTGGACAGGAGGACGCTGCTGGTTTTTCACGTTTCTAACCTCCAGACCTAGCACGGCACCTTTCACATTGTTATCTGCACACACATGTCCAGTGCTGAGCTCCCTCTGAGCCTGAGCCCCAACTCTCGTGTTCTGCCCTGCTCCAGCCTTGGGGGCATTTCAAGCTCCGCGTCCTATTGGCATCTGAAGCCCAACATGCCCCGGACCGAAGTCATCCTTCCAACTCCCCTCCCACCTTCCCTGTGTCTGTTAAGAATTAGCTCCTGGTCACCCAGGTTCAAAACCTCGGAGGCAGCCCTGACTCTTCATCCAATCAGTTCCAAGCCTGGTATAAGTACGTGTGCCCAATGCCTCTCACAAGCCACACTGCACCATTGTAAGGGCCATTCCCCTAATTAAGAGAGTCCTATACTAATATAATTGCCCCAGTAATTTGCATTCCTGCAACTGGTATCTTCCCCTCACTAATTTGTTGTAGATAGCAAAATAATTTTCCAAGGGCACTGGTCTAAATGTGCCAAGCTCCAAAAAATTTTATACACACACACATATACACACGCATATGCACACATACATAAACACCCACACACGTGTATTTTGGTCAGTTAGTCCTGTCCACCTCTTCAGGACCTTATTTAGGGTATTTTCCACCAAGATGCTGGAGTGGTTGGCCATTTCCTTCTCCAGCTCATCTTACAAATGACGAAACTGAGGCAAACAGGTGTATGTGACTTGCCCGGGGTCACACAGTTAGTGTCTGAGACCAGATTTGAGCTCAGGTTTTCCTAACTCTAGGCAGGGCACTCTATCCGCTGTGCCACCTACCTGTCCCCCCAAATATTTAGGGACTCCCCCTATTGCTCCTTGAAGGACAGCTAGGCGGTGCAATGGCTAGAACGCCTGGTTTGGAGTCAGGAAGATTCATCTTTCAGGAGTTCAAAATTGGCCTCAGACACTAACTGTGTGACCCTGGGCGAGTCACATAACCCTGTTTGCCTCAATTTCCTCATCTGTAAAATGAGTTAGACAAGGAAATGGCAAACTCTCCAGTATCTTTACCAAGAAAACCTAAGTGGGATAATGAAGAATTGTACAAAACTTGGTAACAACAAGATGTGTGTGTGTGTATGTGAGGAAAATATGGCCCTTTTTGAACTTACCCACCAGAGTGGAAATAATAGTTTGTATGAGACCCGGTATTTGTTACTCTAACTACTGCATCACAATTAAATCTAAACACATATATTTTTAAAGCAACTCAATCACCACCCAGAATCAATAGCTTCTTTGAAGCCACAGTAACATTTAATTACTGCTAAGACTTCAATGCCCAAATGTGGTTGGCTGGAGAGCTTAGTAAAGCTTCCAAATGACTCAAAATCGAATTACAAAAATGTTAAATTTCTGTTTTTCACAGAGATACATTACACTGGAAATTACGGACACTGGACAGTTGTTAGAGTCCTACTAGAACACAGAATCCAGGCATCCTTTAAATAGTCATCTGTTGTCCCTTCCAATCAGAGATTTATGGATGGGTAGAAGCACACACCACCACTGGCAGCTGTCATTGCCTTTCTTAATACCAGAGTCCAATTCATCATTACCCCACGCAGCAGGCTGCAAGTAGGAAGGAGTAGGCGCCACCAATAAGCTTTCTGATGCATTCCCTGCTAGCTCAAGAACTTTTGCAGTTCCATATTCCAGGATGGATGCAATGTATATAAAAAAAGTTGCTGTGAAAAAATTTTGAAGCAAATTTCTCTGCGAAAGGCCTCGTTTCTCTAACATGTAGAGAACAGAGTCAAATTTATAAAAATAAGAGTCATTCCCCAATTGAAAAATGATCAAAAGATGGGATCAGTTTTCAGATGAAGTAATCAAAGCTATCTATAACCTTAAGAAAAAAAAATACTCTCACTATTAATTGGAAGAATGCAAATTAAAACAATTAAAACAAATTAATTCTGTGCTAAGTGGTACAGGGTAGAGCACTGGCCCTGGAGGACCTGAATTCAAATCCAGCCTCAGTCACTTATACACTAGCTGTGTGACCTTGAGCAAATCACTTAATCCCAAATGCCCTGCCTTCTCCCCCCCCCTCCCCTGCAAAAATAAACAAACAAAAAAACAATTCTGAGGTACTACCTCATACAACTTAGATTGGCTAATAGGACAGAAAAGATAAATGACAAATATTGGAGGGGATGTGGGAAAAATAAGACATTAATACATTGTTGGTGGATTTGTGAACTAATTCAACCATTCTGTAGGGCAATTTGGAACTATACCCAGAGGGCATATATTATTAGCCCCATTTTACAGTTGAAGAAACTGGGGCAAACAGAGGTTAAGTGACTTGCCCAGAGTCACACAGCTATTGAGTATCTGAAGCTAGATTTGATCACAGGTCTTCCTAACTCTGGGTCTAGCATTCTTTCCACTGTCCCACCTAGCTACCACTAATATAAAATAAAATATAGTACTTTAAGATTTGCACAGCCCTTTCCATACCTCTTAATAGCTACCATTTACATGGAACTTCAAGGTATGCCAATCACTTTTCAAATATTATCTCATTTGGTCCTCACAATAAGCCTGGAGAGGTAAATACTATTAATTATCCCCATTTTACAGATGAAGAAACTGAGGCAGAGGTTAAGCGACTTACCCAGGGTCAGAATGTTGTACCAACAGCGAGCAAGACACGCCACAGAGTGTGAGTTTTAAATGGAAAATTTATTAGCCAGTGTCCGTCCCAGGGCATGAGCAGCCCAAATCAGAACGGACATGAATAGGGCTAAAGGGATCATATTTATACAGAAATCAAGGTGCAGTGGTTAATTATCTCTTGAAACTTACATATGTTATTTTAGCAGACCCGGCAAGCCTGCTTTACCTCACTTTTATGACCATGATACAAGAAGAGGAACTTCCTTAATGGAATAGATTGTAAATAACAACAAATCAGATAGCTGACAAAGTGTCAACTGAAATTACAACCCAGGATCTCTGTGTTCAGTTTGCCATTAACATTCCACAACATGGTGTATGCCCATAAAATATCAGGATAAGGAAAAGTCACATAATTCAAGATAATGTCTGGGGCTAAGGTTTTCACCCTTAATGGCTATGGACAGACCAAGGGATGCTCCATCTGGATTTGTTGACATAAGATAGAGACATCTCTGAGCCTACTCAGGGAACAAAGAGACTGTTAGGGTCAGGCTTTTCTTCTGGTTAATTAGTTGACATTCCTTGGAGCAGTCATGGGGGGAGGGGTGCCAGGGACATTTGCTGAATGCCAAATGGCAAGATCTAAGTCCATTTTTTCTTATGCAAACTGGGGTTTTATCAGGGGCTATGGGGCAGGGGTCTTCTTAGCAACAACTGATTTCTCAAGTACCACAACAAAGCCAGCAAGTGACTGGTCCTTACAACAATTCTGCAAAGCAGGTGCTCTTTGTTATCTCCATTTTACAGATGAGAAATTTTCAGTTCAGCAAGGATAAATGACTTACCCCGTCTGTGGTCACCCGGCCAGTATGAATCAGGAGGATGACTTATCTTTCCAGCCTCATTGTTCTCCCTCTCCCAGCTCTGTGATCGGACAAGCTGACTTCACAACATGACTCACCCACCTCCTTTTCTGATCATCCATTTCCTGAACGAGTTTTTACATCATTTCTCGCATGCTTGAGTGCCCACACACACACACTTAGATCTTTATTGTTGATAGGCTGCCACCTACTTATGTCCATCATGAGCTTCTCCATTGATTGACCTTTGGGTTACCTGCAATTCTGATTCTTCTGATAGCTGGTTATTGCATATTCACAGCCAGCTAGCATGAATGGAAGAATACTGGCATTAAAAGATAAATTGGAGAGTCAGAGCACAGATTGTTATCATTATTATTGTTATTTCTGATTTATTCACAAAGCTCGGAGGCCAGACCCAATTTAAGGCCATGAGGGGTTGCACCTTTACTGTGCGGATTATCTGTAGCAGCGCCTCCTAGCTTCAGAGCCTGAAACCCTCCAAGCTTTAATGTGTCCATCTGTAAAATGGAGATGATGATGCCTGTAGCACCTACTTCACAGTGTTGTCGAAGTAGATCAGTGGAAAGCTCTTTGCAAACATTAAAGCTCCGTGTATTACTTATTATTACTAATTATTTGATCAAATATTGTGTGGATACAATGGATATAGTACTGAGCCTGGAGTCAGGAAGACTCATCTTCCTGAGTTCAAATCTGGCCTCAGATACTTATTAGCTGTGTGACCCTGGGCAAGTCACTTAACCCTGTTTGCCCCAGTTTCCTTATCTGTAAAATTAATGTTATTGCTAATTATTTGATCAAATATTATGTGGGTACAGTGGATATAGTACTGGGCCTGGAGTCAGAAAGACTCATCTTCCTGAGTTCAAATCTGGCCTCAGACTCTTACTAGCTGTGTGACCCTGGGCAAGTCACTTAACCTTGGTTGCCTTAGTTTCCTCATCTGTAAAATGAGCTGGAGAAGGAAATGGCAAACCACTCCAGTGTGTTTGCCAAGAAAACCCCAAATGGGGTCACGAAGAGTCAGACACAACTGAAAACAATGAAAAAAAATAGTAATTATCCTCAGATGCCTCCAGGGAAGCAGTCTTCCAAAACACTCTTATGATTTTATAACATCACAAATTCTTCATATTTCTGGTGATTATAGATAATATCTGTTCAAAGTAAAAGGACCTCGCAGTAGCACTGTTTGTACCTTTTAATAACAATCTCAGAAACAGGTATGAAGAGGAAGAAGGTGATAATTGTGGCCACTGAAGAATCTAGGTCTTAATTAAAGATTGAAATTCACTGCATTTGTTATTTTCTGCCATTCCACAACTAAGGCCGAGGTGTTTGGGGCTTTTCCCCAGAGCACTGAAGTTTAGAAGGTATAAAAATTTAACTTCCTTCAACAACCTAAAAACAATTGACTTTAGCACCCAGTTAACAAGGATAATTAGTTAAAAATAGGAAGCTCTTGGATGGATTGACTGTTAATAATATCCATCTGTGAGTCAGTATAGTAACTAATTAATTCACTCTCCAGCTGCTAGGAATTTATCTTAATTACTTAAATCATTAGCACAACATGAATTACAAAGTGGTTTGAGGGCCCTATTCTTCAGGTTCCCAGGGCATATAGCTTTCACCTACACCAAAGTTAAGGCTCTGCCTTACAGATAGACCCTTTGGCTTTAGAGATACCATATTCTCTTGGTTCTTTTCCTGTTTCTCTAACTGTTCCTCCTTTGCTTCTTCTGCCAGGTCTTCTCCCTATCACTGTGCATGTGTAGGCATCATGCATTGTTCCTTTCTACATTGTCTCTTTACCTCCATGCAAACAGATTCAAAATCTTTATGCCCTCTCTTCTTAACTTTGGAACCACTTTGCCAATTGTCCGAAGGCCATCTATCTCTGGAAGTCTCTCAGATACCTCAAATTCAGCATTCCCCAAACCAAGCTTATCGTCTTTCCCCCAAAATTGTTTCTTCTCACTTCTTAGTGCCACCAATGCTCATCTAGATTCCTATGTTTCAAACCATAAGCTTACGTTTTGTTCCCTGACACTAATTTCTCACGTCCAGTCGGTTTACAAAGTCCTACCAATTCTACCTGTATGACAGTTTTTTTTTTTAAAGACTGGGTCTCCCTTTCTTGCCCAGGCTAGAAGTGGAGTGGCTACTCATGGGCCTGATCCCAGTACTGACTGGCATGGCACAGAAGCTTTGACTTGCTCCATTTCTGACCAGGATAGCTTTGCCCCTCCTAAGGCAGCTCGCTCCCTCTCCCCTTCCTCCCTTCCCTAAGCTCTCGGGGCTCACCATGGTGGGAACACCTTCTCTGCACACCTCTCTGGAGCTCAGACCTCCGAAGTTCAAGAGATGTGCCACTTTCGGGCTCCTAGGGAGGGACTACAGGTTTGTGTGTCTGGCTCACTTTCACAACAATCTCTTTCCTTTCCACACTGCCCCCTTCCCCAGCTTCCCACTGTCACCACCCTATTGAAGGCTCTTGCTGACACCTGCCTCCTACAATTTCTTTTTTTTTTTAATAGTTGCAATCAATTTATTAAAAGAGATGATTGGTTAGGCATCTGCAATGGTGACTTCAACTTCTACACCTGGTTCAATG